>REGO01000028.1:8029734-8070904 GCA_010120015.1 Rhombomys opimus | reverse complement strand
TGAAAGACCCCCGCCTCACCCTAAGTTGAACATAGCTAATGTCATTGTGTGGTACCCACACCATTGTTTTGAGAAACTCTGAAGGCTAGGTGGGGAACTGGAAAATTACTGAGAAACCCAGCTGTGCTGGCTGTGCCGCCCTTGGGATATCTGTGGTCAGGCTGCCCCAGTCAAGCTAAAAACAATTTGTGTTGACCACCCTCATGGGATATCTGTGGGACTGTTCCAGCCGAGATAGGAGTCCTAAGAAAAACAACAGGTGACACCACGGTTAGGAGTCATCATGACTGTTTTGACCACCCAGTTCCTGATATCCTGGGGTCCCTGCCAAACCCTGACTCAAATTGTGGTTTCATCTAAATGTACCAATCAGCTCCCTGTAACCATGCTTCTCGCTTCTGCACCCGAGCTTCTGCTCCAAAACCCTATAAAAAGCCCCAGCTTTCCCCCAGAGGGCGCGCAGGTCCGAGAGACTCTGTCGCCCCCGGGTACCCGAGTATCAAATAAAGCCTCTTGCTGTTTGCATCCGAACAACTGGTCTCGTTGATCCTTGGGAGGGGATCTCTCTGACGGAAGACACCCCACGGGGGTCTTTCACATGACATTTGCAGGTGGGACCTAGAAAGGATCATCCTGAGTGAGCTGTCCCATAAGCAGAAAGACACACATGGTATATACTCACTCATATAGAAATATAACATAGGATAAACCTGCTAAAAACTGTACATCTAAAGAAACAAATCAAGAGAGAGGACCCTGACTAAAATGCTCAATCCTGAAAGGCAAAGAGGTTGGACATCAGAAGAAGAAGAAAACAGGAAACAACCTAGGAACCTGCCACAGAGGGCCTCCAAAAGCCCCTGCCCTGCAGACTGTCAAAGCAGACGCTGAGACTTATGGCCAATTGTTGGGCAGCATGGAATCTTATGTAAGAAGTGGGAAATAGTAGGAGCTGGAGAGGACGGGAACCACATAAGGAGAGCAACAGAACCAGAAAATTTGAATGCAGTGGTCTTCCTAGAGACTCATACTTCAACCAAGTACCAGGCATAGAGATAACCTGAACCCCTGCACAGACGTAGCACAAGACAGTTCAGTGTCCAAGTGGGTTACATAGTAATGGGAAGAGTGACCGCCTCTGACATAATCGGATTGGCCTGCTCTTTGATCACCTTTCCTTGAGAGGGGAGCAGCCTTACCCGGCCACAGAAGATGACAATGCAGCCACTCCTGATGTGATTTGATAGACTAAGACCATAAGGAAGGAGAATAGGACCTCCCCTTTCAGTAGACTTGGGGAGGGGCATGCGTGAAGAAGGGGGAGGGAGGGTGGGATTGGGAGGAGAAGAGGGAGGGCTTATGGGGGATACAAAGTGAATAAAGTGTAATTAATAATAAAAAATAAAACAAAATTCTATAACAGAAAACAAATCATTAAACTCTTTTGATGGAATTACTGGTCTAACACACAATGTCATTTATACCTACATTACTATATTTATCCTTTTTTCATTAGGCTATGCAGAGTACATTAAAGTCAATGACATAAGCTTCCTCATATATAATATTGTGATAGAATTCTATCAAAACAATACACTTATCTATTTTTTTACTAGGAAAACAAGCAACCTATTATTTGGCTCAAAATAGCCCAATAGCTTCAGCCCCATCCTAAGCAAGTAAGTTCATATTTCCTTTATAGAGTTCATACCTGACAGTTTTAGGATATTTAAGAAATGTTGGTGTTCAAAAATTTAGAGTCAGGGCTGGAGAAGTGTCTCAACGGGACAGGGTTTATAAGGGGCCTGGGAGGACCTGAACTCCAATTCTTAACAACCATCTAAAAGAAATCATGCCTGATGGTATATCCTTGTAATCCAAGTGCTAGGATGCAGAGCTAGTAGTTTGATCTCAGGGACTTGCTAGCCATCTGAACAAACCAAGCCAATCAACAATCTCTAAACTCAGTGAGAAATACACCTTAATAAATAAGATGGAGAGGGACTAAGGGAAGCACCTGGTGTTGATCTCTGGCCTCTACTATGTGCACAGATGTGCACATGCTTGCAAGCAACACCCTACACACGCACACACACACACACACACACACACGGAAAAACACAGCAACTCTTATATGCATAAAAAAAACCATGAGTAAATATTAAGCCCTGGAATAGTAGTTGATTTAATAGTACAGGATAATGTCTGCACTGTGCTTCATGGTATATACTGTCCCACTGAGAGTTAAATAACTCAAGAGAAAAGGGCCTAATGGACAATCTTAGCATATCTCCCTGCCGTGTAACAGTTTCTATCACACTGCCTGTGTTTCCCTTTGCTCAGTCTGTCATCAATCCTCATTAAAACAATGACATCAACCACAATATTAACAAGAAGATTGCTTGATGGCTTCTCATTTTAATCTAAGCATTTCCACATTGTCAAAGTTTTCATGGATTTTTTTAGAACAAATACTTGAAGGCACCTTCAAATATTTCATGGGCTGAAAATATAAGGTTAGTAGTTAGCTGACCCCAATTTAATTTCTCCCTCTGTCTTTAATAAAGGAGAGATTGTCTGAAGTCTATGACTCTGGATGCCTGCAAATGTTGTAAATGCTTAACTCAAGGGCTGACACATTGATTTTTCTCAGAGCCAATAATCTACTAAAAAGTAATTCTTTATTTTGATTTGACAGAGAATATACTTTAATGTTATAACCAGCTCATGTGATCCACATCAGTCATAATCTTCACACTGATACTATCATGCAGGACATCTGAAAATGGAAGGGCATCACCACCAACAGGACACAAAGGCCTTGATTCATGGTGTAGAAACATCAAGGTGTTATTGGTTGCTATCTATAATTTGCTACCTGTAGCCTATCGACAGGAGGACCTCCGGAAGGCATTGAAGCTGGCATCTTGAATAATGGTCCTCTGTCACTATTCCAGGCTGCTTTGAGAATGTCACCATAGTTCTGTCAAAAATTGTTTAATTGCTCTGAAAATACCCCTGTATACACAATGTAATTTGGGTCCCTTCTTAACAGAAGAAATATGTGCTATGTAAAAAAGAAAAAAAAAGAAAACCATTTTGTAATTCCTGTCTACCTTTCATTAAAGATTCGATCCTTCTTCTCCATGTAATGACTCCCATCTGAGCAATAAAAGAATCTACAGCTTCAAGGCTTCTGTAACACTTCTCTTTTCTTCAGTCCCAGAAGTCCTGTATGTAATTGTTATGTGTAGCTTGAGTAAGTTTTCTCTGATACATTTTAAGCTATTACTTAAATTAGTTAATTCATGATAATAAAATTTATGATGACATTACAGTTACTTCTGTATGTCACAGTCTCCAGTTAAAAGCGAAGGTGGGAACAGAGTTGCTGTCAGTTTTTTTTATAGACTGTATTATTTTTGTTTTGAATGTTCTTACTCTAGTTTTGTAGCAGGAAAATTCAAATTGCTATTGACTTACAGTTCACTTCTGAACTTATTTTTTTGGAGAAAGACTTTCCCTAGAGTTCCACAGCTATGCTGCCATACTATTTCATCAAATTTTTTTCCTGCTCGGGATGCCTTTCACTCCTGACACTGCACAAAGAAGGAACTCTAATTTGGTATATTATTCATCTTCATATTTCAGTCTTCAACAAAACATCTCAAGAATGGCAGATGCTCACAAATGAATGTAAACTCACTCCATCTAGATAACACATACACACACAAAAAAAATCTGTCTTTCAGGAAAATCCCCAGGGAATGAAAATAATTTGGTTCCAATAAGACATTATGGAAATAAGAAAATTCCCCAATCAAAAAAGTATTTGTAGCTTTCTAGCTTGTTGCCTTTGTTGAATATTTTGTGATGACAACAATGAACCATGTTTCCCCTTCTCCCTGCTCTCACAACTCAGGTACCTTGTTCTGAAATCTATTTTATGATGCTGAATTCATTGAGTGATTTGTTACTTTGTATGAATTTTAGCTCAGATTGTTCTGGATGAATATTAACTCAGTGTGCATTGTAGTTCTCTTTCTGTGCACGAGCAGTGGTAAGGATCCATGCTCCTGCCTTTCGGAAGCTAGGCATGCGCTATGCCACTGGAATGTGCACCAGTGCTGTAAACTGACACAAGGGTGCTAGTGGATGGCTCAGGTTACCCTTGAACTGTGTAGCCCAAGCTGACCTATAATTTGAGGTCCTTCTACATCCAGCTCCAAGTGCTTGATTTACAGATGTGCATCATCAAAACCAGTTTAGTTATATTGTAATATGACACACTTATTGATTATTTGAGAATTTCATATATCCACATCATATATTTTGATCATATTCACCCCCTATTCCCTATTCCTCTCTCTAGCTCCTTCGATATCCATACCCACTTCCCCATTTGCTTCCAAATTAGTGTCTTCTTCTTTATATTGTTGTTAATAACCCATCAATTCCAAGTGGTGCTGCCTGTTTACTCTTGTATATGTGACCATCTTTGAGAATCTGGAGACCTACTAGGGGCCACACCCTTAGAGAAAACTAACCCTCTCTCATCCAGAAGCCATTAACTGTCAATAGCTCCTAATTTAATTTAAAGGCTTCTTATCTATTCACACTTCCATGCTAGAATGCTGACTGGCTTAAACTTCTGCAGTCAACTCAGATGCTGTGAGTTCATGAGTGAAATGGTGTTGTCATATCCAGTTGACAAATTTTCAGTCAGTTCTTTCCCAATAGCTATATCTTCCAGGCTTTCTTTCCACCTTTTCTTCAACTGCTCCTGAGCCTTGGAGGGAGAGAAGTGATGTAGTTGTTTTATTTATGGCTGAACACTTTACTTACTTTCGTCACTAATATTCTGCAGTTTGACCAGTTTCTATATTAACTGACAACCACAACACAGAAAAACTCTTCTCTTAAAGTCTCAGTGTTTCACTAACCTATGATAGAAAGATACACATTTAGAGCATGGTTTGATGGGCATATCTTGCTATTCCCATCATTATTATTATGGCTCATAGGAATAACATCTGGCTAAGACTACCCCTTTCCTCAGGAGCCTACATTCTACCTTGAAGTACAATGAAAGCTAGCTGGTACACAGGAAATTCCTTCATAGTATCGCTTTAATTTTTCCCAGTTCTCTGTTCAAAGAGTGCTGTGTTTTCAGTAATATTGTTTTGCTATCACATTGCTCTAGGGAACCAAGAGCAATGTCAATAGCCTATACTCTTTTATTTCATATACAGTGTTCGGTCTGCTTTCCAGAAGAGGGCACCAGATCTCATTATAGGTGGTGATGAGCTACCATGTGGTTGCTGGGAATTGAACTCAGGACCTCTGGAAGAGGCCAGTGTTCTTAACCTCTGAGCCATCTCTCCAGCCCTGCCTATACCCTTTTAATGTTCTCCAGGCACCCCTGACCAGCATCACTGGGGCAAGTACCCCACATGCTTTTGTTTTGATAGCCTGTAGTCCATATTGTAAATTAAATCTAGTTAATAACTTTGTCTCTTGGTATCTCTGACTCCCCCTACAGATATTTATGTACATGAAACTTATAAAATTAAAGGTTTCCATATGGTCAGTAATCAAGGTAAAGTATGATGGTTAGTGCTTTTGGATCACAGGCTTCAGAGTACAGAGTGCAATGAAGCTACAGAAACTGTGCTAAGATAAAATTCACTCCATAAGTTGGTTTCAAAGACCCCCATATATCCTTGCAATTGTGTTTAAAGCTGTGCAATATAGAGATTATCACAAAATCAAGAACTGCTGCCACAACTGCAAATACCTTCACCATTTTCCTATGCTACACCCCCACAGGTGCTAAGGATGATGGGATAGTTAATAATATTCATGTAGTCTCTTTGTGTGAACAGATAGACACCAAGGAATATATTTAGTAGACTTACTTGACATATTAAATTCACTATACTCAAGTTACCAGAACATTGTTTTCTCAGAAATCTTGCTGTAACAAAGGAAGAGCACTTGCCCATAAGGTTTATCTAGCTGTATACAGTATTCAGAAATGCCCAGGGTAGATGTAAATACAGATTATGAAGGAATACTGTATTGTTTCTTATACAATTCTTAAAGTAACAAGATAGAAAGAATATATTTTTTCTTATTTAAAGCTTTGCACCATTTTACAGAGTCAACTGACCTGCTAATCTACCATGTCGACTTGTTCGTTTTAACATCCGCATCATTCATTTTAACACATTATGTAGTTTTCTTATGAAGTCTTGAAAGGCAATTAGTTTATTCACTTTTTATATGTCATGTCCATTGCACTTCTATTTATTTCTACTCTCCACAAATGAGCATTTTGTATTTTTAGATATGTTTGGAGAGACTTTCTTCACTATATGATGGTTGAAATTCAGAGTTCATTCCTTATCAAAATAGCCATTTAGAAGCTTTCTATCACATGTATTTTTAGTGTGTATAAATGTGTGTCTGTGAATGAGTGAGTATATGTATACATACATGTCTATTAGTGAGAAGGCCAAAGGAAAACATCCAGTGCTATTCCTATTTGTATTGAACCTTGTCTTTTGATCAGACTCTATCACTTGCCTGGAGCTTACCAATGAGCCTGGGCAAGCTTCCCCAACACTGGGGCTCTAAGCTTGTGGGCCTCCCTGGCATTTTGTTGTGAATTCTCTGAATCAAATTTAGGTCTTCATATTTCCAATTCTTTCATTTAATTTATTTTAAACTTGGTAAGTTTCTCTTTTTAAAGTCTTATATAGGCTTGTTAGGCATATGAAATATTTCTTGATATCAGGTGTAATGAAAATAAAAATGTTGTTTTAAAATTCTTATTTCCAGTTGTTACTGCTAATGTGCAAAAATATAATGAGTTTCTGTGGACTTATCATGTAACCTTCCTAAATACTAGCTGCAGGGTCTCCATATTCTTTTCTTGTATAAATACTAAGTTGATTCTGTGAATATGAATATTTACTTTGTTTTTAAATTTTTGAATAGGCACACACCTGAGCTCTTCCATAATCCCACCATTATAATTGTGATCATCCAGTACTTTGTGAACAAAAATAGTGTCTTAGCCTTATGTTTGACCTTAAAACACATTACTTGTGAACCTGTACATGAATTTAAGTAACTCTGGAAAGTCTCCATCTCTTTCCAGCTTTCTGTGTTTTTTGTTTTGTTTTGTTTTTATGATGAATACATGTCAAATCACTTCAGATAATTACTAACAACACTCAGATCTTCTAACCCTTGTTCTTTGTTACTTAGTTAGCCTGAATATTTATATTGGTAAATTTTCAAGTCTTAAGCTAAACTTCACATTCCTTGTAAGATCTTCAGTTAATCTTTTCCGTGGTAAGGACAAATCACTTCAAAACATGGGTGTTTTCATAAGGGGAACTGAAAAAGCAGTGGCTCACTCTTGCTTTCCGCCACTATAGAAGGCATAAGCTGCTAAATGAAAGAAGCCCAACCTACACACAGAAGAAGCTTCCTTACTATGGAAAGGTAAGGACACGGAGCAGAGTCTGAACAAACAGGCCTCCCTAAGTCTCCCCAGCTTATGATGATTAGTGTGTTAATTGAGCATTTGTTGCTATTTCAAATTACCAAAAAGCATCAATTTACAGGAGAGATGGAGGGAGGGGAATGGAGAAAGAGAGAGAGAGCATGTTAGGTTTATTTTAGCTCACAGATCCTACTCAAAGGTTATTTAGTTTCTACTTTGGGACCTCTGGTGGTGAGGCAGGACATCATGGAGTAAATGTTAAAGGTGCTTCCCTCCTGTTTGCTATGAAGCAAAGAAAGAAAGAAGTAGGCTTATTTAATGTTGGATTTCAAGTCATCAAATCCACACTGACTTTTATTTACTTTTCTTTTACCTAGTGAAGTAGCGCTACATCCGATTTTGTGAAGTAGAACGTTCTATTTAAGGATATTTTCTGTTTCCCACTTTAGTGAATTCAGTTAGTTTCATCCTTTAAATCGCTTCATCTTTTAAAGGTTCTGCCTCCTCCCACTACTTCCGTAGGGCAGTGAGTAAGCTTTAAACATGGCCTTGGGAAGACATCTAAGATTCAAATCATAATGCCATGAAATCATATGCTTATCTCCCTCATATTGCCTCATCGCTGTAAATAAAAATGCTTTTTCTTTCCTGCATTTTCATGGTTTTTATTTTCTTTTGTTTCTGATGTCACACAAAACTTACATTAAACAACCTTATATGCTTTTCTTTTTGCAGTCTATTATTTTATAGGTGTCTCAACCATGAACCTAGCAATGGGTTCGAAGCCTTTTCTTGCCTTTGTCATCATGAGCCATTCATTTTTGAAACTGTCAAAGCATTTTTCTTTCTTCTAATACAATGAAGTGTATATTTATGCTCATGAAGGATATTATATTATAGTATGTTATGCAATTTATACTACTGGAAGTTTTGAGGCTACTATTGATATCATAATGACATGTTCTCTTGCCCTTTCTTTTCCCTTTTTAGAAAATGACCTTCAAAAAGTCATTATTATGTGTTTATGTATGATGTGTAGAGAGGCAAGTGCATCAAAGAGGTCAAGGAAAAACATTCAGGAGTTAGTTCTTTCCTTCCACTGTGTGTCCTGGAGATTGAACTTAGGTCATCAGACTTATGAGACAAGTACTTCCACCTGCTAAGCTATTTCACCAGCCCTCTTGTCCTTTTATTTTTTTGAAAAATGTTAACGTGGAGCAGTAGCATTATTTCTTTAATAATTTGACACAATTTGTAATGAAACTACATATTCTCCGAATTTTCTTCCTGGGGAGCTTGAAAATTGCAACTGCATTGTATGCCCATGCACAATGCATCAATTAAGAAATTGTGCCCATTTTATTTGTTTTACATTAGTTGACATAGTTTTTGATGATATATTTTTAGTATTGTGCAAATAATCATAGACTATGTAATTGTTTTTACATGCATTACTTACTGTAGTTAATTTGTGTATTTGTTCTTGGTAAATCTAAGTAGAGATTCATTAACTTCTCTGATGTTTTAAATGTAATTTTCTGTCAGGGGTAACTGTCTTGGGTCTTCTTTTTTTTTCATTTTTTTTAACTTTTATTAATTACATTTTATTCATTTTGTATCCCCCCATAAGCCCCTCCCTCCTCCCCTCCCAGTCCCACCCTCCCCCCAGCCCCTTCTGCATGCATGCCCCTCTCCAAGTCCACTGATAGGGGACATCCTCCTCTCCTTCTTTCTGATCTTAGTCTATCAGTTCTCATAAGAAGTGGCTGCATTGTCAGGGTTCTAGGTTGACTCCATGAATAGTCTTTGGTTGGAGTATGAGTCTCTGGGAAGTTCCCTGTGTTCAAATTTTCTTGTTCTGTTGTTCTCCTTGTGGAGTTCCTGTCCTCTCCAGCTCTTACTATTTCCCACTACTTACATAAAATTCCATTCACTCTGCCTGTTAGTTGGCCATCAGGCTCAGTATCTGCTTTCACAGTCTGCATGGCAGAGGCTTTCAGGGGCTCTCTGTGGCAGGTTCCTAGGTCGTTTCCTGTTTTCTTCTTCTGGCTTTCAGAGGTCCTCTGTAGCAGGTTCCTAGGTTGTTTCCTGTTTTCTTCTTCTTTGGATGTCCATCCTCTTTGCCTTTCAGGATGGGGATTGACCGTTTTAGGTAGGGTCCTTTCTCTTGCTTAGTTTCTTTAGATGTACAGATTTTTGTGGGTTTATTCTATGTTGTATGTTTATATGAGTGAGTATATACCATATGTGTCTTTCTGCTTCTGGGACAACTCACTCAGGATGCAATCTTAATTGCTCAGTCATCTCTACAGCCCTCCACTATAACTTCTTTACTGAATGCAACATTTATAAAGCCATAAAAGACATTCTCCTTAATTACCTTAATTTTAAACTAAAGCAAGACTATTTGAAAAGAAACAAACTATAATTTTTATAACATATTAAACAAACATTTAGAAATGGATTATTCTTTGCTTTCTATTATATTTATGAAATTATAGTTAAACAAAAGTAGTCAATGGTACAATCAAGGCATTGTACATGTATTTCCTAGATTATGTTACACCGACATGTACGTTAAGCTACTAACAGAAAGGAATGAAATGGAGACACTGAAGTTCTTTTATTAATTTATTTCAATTATATCCCAATCGTAGTCCCTCCCTTGTCTTCTCTGGGTCTCACCTTCCCTCCCTCTCCCTCCTTCTCCCTCTCTCTCCCTGTCTCCTCCTCCTCAGGAAGGGGAAGCCCTCCTCCCTTACCCACTGACTCCAGACTATCAAGCCTTTTCAGGACTGCCTGCATCCTTCTCTTCTGTGGCCTGGCAAAGATGCCTTCTCCAGGGGAAGTGACTGGAGAGCAGGCAACAGAGTTCATGTCAGAGACAATCCCTGGTCCCCTTCCTAAGTGACCTACACGGAGACTAAGGTACCTATGGGCTACATCTGAGCAGGGGGCTTGGGTCCTCTCCTGCATGGTCCTTGGTTAGTGCATCAGTCTCAGTAGGTACCCCAGAGTCCAGATTTGTTGGCTTTGTTGGTCTTGTGGAGCTCCTGTCCTCTCTGGGTCCTTCTATCCCCCCACTCCCACTTCTCCATTAGACTCCCAGCACTTTGCCCAAAGTTTGACTGAGTCTCAGCATCTGCTTTGATCCTCTGATGGGTGGAGTTTTTCAGAGGACATCCATGAAAGGCTCCCATCCTATTCCCTCTCTTCAGCCACTTCTAGTGTCTATTCTAGTTTCCCTTCTGATTGAAAATTAAGCTTCTTCCTCATGGTCCTCCTTGTTACATTTCTTTGGGTCTGTGGATTATAGCATGATTATCCTATATTGTATAGCTAATATCTGTTTATAAGTGGGTATATATTATGCATGTCTTTCTGGGTCAGGATGATTTTTTCCAAGTCCATTCATTTGCCTGCAAATTTTTAGATGTCCTTGTTTCTAGTAGCTTAATAGTATTCCATTGTATAAATGTAGCACAATTTCTTTATCCATTCTTTGGTTGAGGGACATCTGGGTTGTTTCCAGTCTCTGGCTATTACAAATAAAGACAATATGTTTTTTTCTCATCTGAGTAACAGTACATCTTAAGAAACATCACCAAGAGATAACACCTGATTAGGCCACGCTCTGCTGACATGACCCATAATAGCAAGTGAGCTCCCAAAGATGCTTAGTGCTTTAGTGGGGGAGTAGAAATGAAAGACAGGAAATTATCCTTGATTGATTCTTAAAAGAAAGAAATAAAACTACTCTGATAAGAGGCCACACAGAAACTGCGAGAAAAGTATTGCATTTAAAGAATGGCTTATTTAATTATATGATAGAAAAAATCATCTTATCTGCAGGTAAACACTAAGTAATGTAAAGGTAATTAGCAAATATCTTATAACTTAGGTAGCATAAATAGGTATGTTTTGTGTTAATTAGAGTAATCATAAATTTCTATTATTCTTAATGTTGCTTAAAGAACAGCTGCATTCATATTTAATTAAAAAATGACAGAATTTAGGGGTATAATAACTCTCTCTCTCTTAATTTGTGATTTCCAGCAACTGATACCTGAAAACATAACATGGAAATTTCTATAAATAATTTATAAGTTTTCATGTGCATATATGTTTTAGTAGCATGGTGAAATATTCTGTTGTCTCCATAACCATGTACCATGGTAGGAAACCATCCTTGGTTTACTATGTAAACCTCAAATAAGCTGCCTGCCTCCTAAAATTGAAGGGAGATCTAAGAAATCTCTGTACAGTTTTTTTTTTTCAAATAGCCATCATATAACTTAATAACAACCCAAAAAAAATCAATTATACTGGAACTTTACATATAACAAAGAGAAGTTATATAGTACTTTCTTTATAAATATAGAAATATGAAAATGTACAAGTTCAGAAAATTTTAACACAGACATCTGATTAGGTTTTTAATTACAGCTTGTTCTTGTAATAGTTCTATTTCTTTTGTAATTTTAATTTTAATTTTTTTAATTATAGCTTATTCACATTGTATCCCAGCTGTGTCCCCCTTCCTCATTTCCTTCCAATCCCACCCTCTTTCCCTCATCTCCTCCCATGCACTTCCCCAAGTCCACTGATAGGGGAGATCCTCACCCCCTTCCATTTGACCCTAGCCTATCAGGTCTCATCAGGACTGGCTGCATTACCTTCCTCTGTGGCCTGGTAAGGCTGCTCCCCGCTCAATGGGAGGTGATCAAAGAGCCAGCCACTGAGTTCATGTCAGAGATAGTCCGTGTTCCCCTTACTAGAGAACACACTTAGAGACTGAGCTGCCGTGGGCTACATCTATGCAGAGATTCTAAGTTATCTCCATGCATGGTCCTGGGTTATAGTATCAATCTCAGAAAAGACCCATGTGCCCAGGTTTCATGGTTCTGTTACTCTCCTTGTAGAGCTCCATTCCCCTCCAGGTCTTTCTATCTCCCCATTCTTTCATAAGATTCCCTGCACTCTGCCCAAAGTTTGGCCATGAGCCTCAGCATCTGCTTTAATAACCTGCTGGGCAGAGTCTTTCCGAAGCCTTCTGTGGTAGACTCCTGTCCTGTTTCCTGTTTTCTCCCTCTTCTGATGTCCACCTCATTTGCCTTTCTGAGTGAGGACTGATCGTCTTACCCAGGTTCCTCCTTTTTGCTTAGCTTCTTTAGGTGGACAGATTTTAGTTTATCCTATATTATATGTCTAGTATCTACTTTTAAGTGAGTATATACCCTGTGTGTCTTTCTGCTTCTGGGATACCTCACTGAGGATGATCTTTCATTATTTTCACTTTCTTATTGATCCCAATTTGTAATTGAAATGTTGTCAAGGTTATCTATGCATAGAGGAAAGATAGAAATGTTAGGTAGTATTTATGGACAAAGTTTTTGTACTGAAAGTTTTGGTTTCTTATGTGTTTGTTTGTTTGTTTGTTTGTTTGTTTTGTTTTGGTCCCAAATGTTCCAGGATGTGGAAATGTTTTTAGTACATCCTCAGTTGAAAATAGACATGTGACGGTTTGTGGTGTTTTGTTGGAAGCAGTCTTGTGCTAGGGCCATGGTTTTTGCCAGCTGGATAAACAGCCTTGTGTGGACTCTGAGAAGGGATAAATAGAAGCCCACAGTCAGGGAGAAAAGGTTCACATTGCTTCCCTGGTCTTAGTTTTTCTATAATTCCTTCTCAGACAAAAATTCTTCAGAGAATTTCTCAGGGCACTCTGGCTGAATCTTGGTGCTACAAGTTTTCTCATGACTTCCTGGATCAGACCCTTAATTAGTAAGAGGCAAACTTACTTTTTAATGTATGTTTTTAATTGAAATAGAATTACATCTCAGGATTTACCCCTTTCTTTCGTCCAGTTGTTCCTATCTACCTTTATTCTAATTCCTCATAAGGTCACCTTTATCTTAATAGAATATTTAATTTATAGTGTAACATACATATGTATGTTAATGAATAAATACATGTAAACAAAGTAGCAGAGTCCATTTTATGTGTACATCCTTTCAGAGCTCACCATTCTGAACTGGGAAACCAACAAGTGTTACTGCTTAGGATAGCCAAATTCTTCTCCTCAGCAGTCATTATTAGCCTTGTCTACTGTTAGAGTCTGTAAAATCTCCTCTCTTTCATGTTAACACGTCTATTGATATTGCCATTATTATAGTATTGTTAATGAAACAATTTCCAGAGGAGTCTATTTCACAGCTGATTTGCTGGTATTCTGGCTCTTACTGCCTAGCTTCCAACTGTGCTATGATGTTTCCTGAGACATAAATGTAGGAGCTATGACATACATGTAGCCAGTGGAGCTAGGCTGCTTGTGAACTCTTGATCTCAGCATAGTATCCAGTTGTGGCTTTCTGTGATGGTTCCCATATGCTCCAAAAGAACCGTAGACTAACCAAGGAAAGACCAATGTCAGGCACAAGAAATCTTCTTTTCATTGGTTTATTACATTAGTTTAATAGTTCCTAAAACAATATATATTATAGATGTAACCCTTGGTTGATTCTAAAAAGCTGAAGCGGGACCCCGTTGCTGAAGATGCAATTCCTATTATATTACCAACACAATTTTTTACAGACCTTGAAAGAAAATTCTCAGCTTCATGAGGAAAAAAATGCCTGAAACAATCATGTACAATAAAAGATCTTGTGGAGGTATCTCCATCCCTGATCTCAAGCTGTACTATCTCTATACTATCTCAACAGTAACAAAAACAGTATCATACTGGCATGGAATCAGATTGGTGGATCAATGGCATTGAATCGACCCAAAAATAAACCCATTCACCTACAAGCACGTGAATTTTGACAAAAGAGCCAAAACCAAAAATATGGAAAAAAGCATCTTTAACAAATGGTGCTGGTCTAAATGTATGTTTACAACAACAACAAAAGTAAAAACAGATAAACTAAATCTGTTATTATAAAAAGTTGGGAAGAACCTTTTTCTCAATGGCACAGGTTAAAGTTCCCTGAACAAAATACCAACAGCACAGACTCTGAAATCAACTCTCCATAAGTGGGTCCTCATGAAATTGCAAAGCTTCTCTAAAGCAAAGAACATGGTCAACAGAACAAAATGACAGCTTAAAGAGTGGAAAAGATCTTTAACAACCCTATATCTGACAGAGGGCTAATATCCAGAATATCTAAAGAACTCAAGAAATTAACTCAAGAAATTAAACACCAACAAACCAAATAATCCAATTAAAAAATTGGGTACAAAGTTAAACAGAGAATTCTCAACAGAGGAATATCAAATGACAGAGAAACACTTAAAGAAATGTTCAACATCCTTAGTCATAAAGGAAATGCAAATCAAAGTAACTCCGAGATTCCATCTTCCGAGGATCAGAATGGCTAAGATCAAATCAAGTGACAACACATACTGGAGAGGCTGTGGAGAAAGGGAAACCCTCCTCTATTGCTGGTGGAAATGTAAACTTGTACAACCACTTTGGAACCACTCTTGTGCTTTCTCCGAAAAGTGGGAACAGTTCTACCTCAATGCCCACTTATGCCATTCCTGGACATATATCCAAAAGATGTTCAACAATACAACAAGGACATTTGCTCAATTATGTTTATAGCAACTTTATTCGTCATAACCAGAATCTAGAAACAATCCAAATGT
This sequence comes from Rhombomys opimus, assembly GCA_010120015.1. Lineage (NCBI taxonomy): Eukaryota > Metazoa > Chordata > Mammalia > Rodentia > Muridae > Rhombomys > Rhombomys opimus. Next base: position 8,055,741 of record REGO01000028.1, on the reverse strand, counting down.
CCCTCAGTTGAGGAATGGATACAGAAATTGTGGTACATTTACACAGTGGAATACTACTCAGCTATTAAAAACAAGGAAATCATGAAATTTGCTGACAAATGGATGGAAGTAGAAAAGATCATACTTAGTGAGGTAATCCAGGAGCAGAAAGACAGAAAGGATAAATACTCACTTTATAAGTGGATATTAGCCGTATTATATAGGATAAACATACTGAAATCTATAAACCAAAAGAGGCTAAACAACAAAAAGGAAGAGGCTTAATTCTCATTCAGAAGGGCAAACAAGATAGAGATAGGAAACAGTAGAAAAGAGGGAAAAGGATGGGAGACTGCCACAGATGACCTCTGAAAGACTCCACCCAGCAGGATATTTTTCCGTTCTCTTTTTATATTTTGAACATATTTTATTATTTTTTTTATCTAGTGTAGACTTTGAGAGGTTGAGTAAGAAATGGTTAAAATTTCACTGTCATCTTTGAGAAGACATGATGTACTTCTCACAGTGCAATAGGTTCATGTTTTCAGACCAAATGCCAATGAGTAGAGGTATGTGATGAAACCTAGCACGGTATATCTGTTATTGTCCAGGCACAATAACCTGGTGTTTGGGGCAAAAGCATGAAAATTCCTAGACAGTCTGTGTGAATTTTTTTTATTAGGTTTATACAATTCTCTTCCCAAGGTGTTCTACCTTGGTTAGCATGTAAGGGCAGAACTTTTATGGTATAATGAAAGAGAGACAGAGAGAGGAAGAGACAGAGAAGCGTATGTTGCCAGGTGTAATAACTCAAGATGATTACAGATCTGAATTAGAAACGATAGCTGCTTACCAAATGGGAGCCCAATACCTCATTTCAAAGAATAATTCCAAGTTAGATCTAGCTCAAAATTGGTGCTGCTGCTAAATAGCATTTAGTGTAACATCCTGTCTTGTTAGAGCTACTAGGGGGAAGGACCTACTTGGAAAAGAGCAAAGAATAAACAAATCTCTGTGCTGTGGGATGTGGCAGATGGGTGCTAAGAGGAGGTGAGAAAGCAGGTGATACAGTAGCATATCTCAGGGCTCACTTCTCCACTCCCTTCTCTTCGTTCCATTCTATGTTTGGAAGTGTATGGAGAAGGGTTACTTTTGAGTATCATGTTATAGTTATGAATGTCTAAAAATACAGCTGCTTAAAACATTCTCTTTAAACTGAATTAGGATAATATTTGCATTTGCTTTTTTACATGCACATTCTCCTATGATAAAAAAGAGGCTTGTTAGTGTAAAAATGTTATCACCTGAGCAACTGGGCAGGGAACTTTGACTATTGCTATAAACTTTGCTAGAGATGATTGCTCCAAATCAGCAGCACTGGCATAAGCTGGGAACTTATTGTAACAGAGTATGGCTGATACACATCTTCAGTAGGGAATCACTGCTGTACTGCTAACGCTGGCTCACCGCTGTGCTTGAGTTTCTCCGCAGAGAGAAGGAATGCTTCTTAAGAATGTGAGTTGCTGTCCTGTTCCCTGTTTTCTCCTTCTTCTGATGTCTATCCTCTTTGCCTTTCTGAATGGAGATTGAGTATCTTAGCCAGAGTCCTCCTTCTTGATTAGTGTCTTTAGGTATACAGATTTTAGTATGATTATCCTTTATTACATATCTAATATATCCACTTATGAGTCAGTATATGCCCTGTGTGTCTTTCTTCCTCTGGGATAGCTCACTCAGGATGATAATTTCCAGTTTCCACCATTTACCTGTAAATTTCATGATTTCCTTTTTTTATTGCTGAGTGATATTCCATTGTGTAGATGTACCACAATTTCTGTATCCATTCCTCACTTGAGGGGCATCTGGGCTGTTTCCAGCTTCTGGATGTTACAAACAGAGCTGCTACAAACATCGTTGATCAAATGTCCTTATTGTGTACTTGAGCATCTTTTGGATATATGCCTAGGAGTGGTATAGCTGGATCTTAAGGAAGTGTTATTCCTAACAGAGGGTCTCTGAAAGGCTTTACCCCACAGGGTATCAAAGCAGATGCTGAGAATTGTGGTGAACTTTTGGGCAGAGTGCAGGGAATCTTATGAAAGAAGTGGGAAATAGTAAGACCTGGAGAGGACTGGAGCTCCACAAGGAGAGTAACAGAACTAAAAATCTGGGCACAGGAGTCTTTTCTGAGATGGTTACTACAACCAAGGACCATTCATGGAGTTAATCTAGAACCCCTGCACAGATGTAGCCCATGGCAGTTCAGTGTCCAAGTGGGTTTTATAGTAATGGTAACAGGGACTGTCTCTGACATGAACTGATTGGCTTGCTGTTTGATCACCTCCCCTTGAGGGGGGAGCAGACTTAACAAGCCACAGAGGAAGACAATGCAGCCACTCCTGATGAGACCTGATTGACTAAGATCAGAAGAAAGGGGAGGAGGACCTCCCCTATCAGTGGACTGCAGGGGGGGGGGAAACATGGGTGGAGAAGAGGGAGGGAGAGTGGGATTAGGAAGGGAGGAGAAAGGGAGCTACAGGGGGAATACAAAGTGAATAAATTGTAAATAATAAAAATTTAAAAAGATATGATAAACATAAAAAAAGAGTTAAGAAAAAAAAAAAAAGAATGTGAGCTGCCTGTGTCTCCAGTCCTGATGAGACCTGATAGGCTAGGGTCAGATAGAAGGGGAGGAGGACTATTGGGGGGGGCATAGGGGAAGAACAAGGAGAGAGGGTGAAACTGGGAGGAGATGAGGGATGGGCCTACAGCCTGGATAAAAAGTGAATAATAAATAAATAATAAATAAATTTGTAACAAATAATAAATAAATTAAAAAATAATGCGAGTTGCCCACACTGCAGTATGAACTAGGTACTCCAGAATTTATTTATGCACCCATCACTCACTTAAAGTTACAATTTTGGGGATGTCTCTCTTTCCTTGGTCTGGGCATTGAGAAAAAAGAATGGAATCCAAGGTATGTGTCTACCATAGTTTTCAGAGGAAACCAATTTTAAGTTTGAAGACACATAAATATGATAGGCTACAAGAAAATGGTGGCAATGACTGCAGTTAAAATGCCTATGAGTCTGTGCTCACGTGGCTTTGTTTTCCTCAGTGCTTATTAGCCTACCTAGCAACAAACCTCTGGAAGTCTAGAGACAATAAGAAATACACATAGACACTCCTACATTCCATATCTGACAAAATTAATGCATAAACACTCACCCAAACACTTTTTCCCTGCTGACATAGCAATCTAAGGTCAGGAAGCAATGAATTTGTTCCTCCCTGAACTATCAGAGAGGAACAGTTTTCAAAGACATTATAGATTCAACATATGTACATGCATTTATGCATGCGCATTAAATGGTTGGCAGCCTGTCAAGTGTTCTCTTCAATATCTAATAGACTGATTTAAGAAGGGAGTTTAAGGGAAAGGATTGTAGAAATACTGCAGTGGTCCCTCTGTTCAGGTTTTAATTGTTTCTACTCTTGAGAATCCTTGAGATTAAACTTCTTCCATAATTATCTGATGTAAATATTCACTATTTCTACAAAAAAAATCTGTCTCAGATTGAGCTTTTATTCTGTAGGCTTCATATCTTTCTTTAGATAAATTATCAAGGAAGGCATGATAGGAGATTCACACTAGTATGGAAGGAAGAAAACCAGTCTTTTCAGATCATGAGACTCTTCAGAGAGTAAAACAACAAAATAAAAAAACCACAGTATTTCCTTTGGCATGGGCAGTCATGCCATAATCATAAAGCTAATATAATAAAAAAATAGTTTTGGAGGTTGCAGCATTAGCCACCAATCATGACCATCTGAGTTCTGTCATAGAAAACCCCATTTTGGAGTGAAAGAACTCACTCCTGCAAATTATCCTCTGACTTCCACGTGAAAACTGTGGCATGATGACACTTACTATGATCCATAAAAGAAACAAAGTTTCAAGTTAAAACTTATGCAACTGGGAGGTTTGGAAAATTTAGTGAGACAATATTTCAAGTTCAATAATAATAATAATAATAATAATAATAATAATAATAATAATATAGGGTTTATAGCACTGAAAGTGAAGTATAATTGTAAACATTTGACAGGCTTCTCATTGAACATTCTGCATTGAAGACTGAAAAGGAAATTGCCAATGGGAGTTTGTTTATTATGGTTGAAATCTGAACCATCTCTCAAAGGCATAGCTATTAAAGACTTTGAGGCCAGGTGATGGGACTTGGTGAAGAATCTGGCCTAAAAGGAGTCTGACGTCATCATTGATGGTGTTACGTGTTATTATTTCCATCTATGGCTTGCCGCTGGAGACTTCTTTCTTTGTACAATTCTTTTTGTGAATTTTACACATGTACATAAAGTGTTTTAATCTTTAATCACTGTAAAGTTGATTACCCATTGATTCCCTCCTCTCCAATTTGTCCTTGAGTGCCCCCAGCCTCCATTCAAACTTCTTGGGATCTTTTTAAATATACACTGAGTCCATTTAATACCACCTCAATGTGCATGGGTGTAGGACAATCTACTGGACAATGAGTAGTTTCTTGAGCCCCTAAACCCCGAAGAATACTGAATTCTGTTCTAATAGGTGGTAAAATTGTGCAAGTGAAATTAAAGGGACTTAGGAAAGAAAATCAGTAAGAGTTGTTCTTGTCTGTATAGATCAGTGGTGTTATAAGAAAAAAAAATTAACTCCTTTTGGCTATGTTTCAGTTGAGAAGAAAAAGGTAAATCTATGAAAGAAAAGCAGGAATTTCTACTTCTTCCTCAGGCAGAGGAAAGTGTATTGCTCCCATCCTGAAAAAGGAAAAAAAATAGGATAAACTATAAAGTCATACTTTCAGAGGCTGAGGTCACAATGCCACATGAGCAGTGTGGAATCTAAGCAATAACAGTGATGACTTTCTCCATGAAAAAAATGAAATTGCATGGGCAAAGAGCTCACAGGAAGTAAGCTATGAGAAGAAGACAGTAGAGACATGAGGGTTAATGAAAAAGTATTGGTTAGTATAGGTTAGCATAAGAAACAACTCTTGGGAGACCCACCCCAAAGAGGAATCCATCTTGCCAGGTCTTTTGCCATAAAGCCTTTCTGGGTGCTCCTGAAAAAGTAACAAGGCTCAGATAAACATTCCCTCACTGGTGAAAGTATCAGAAAGGCTTCTAAATTTACTTGTTCACTAAGATCATTCTCTTAAAAGGGATATGGACCCTATTGAAGAGGCTTAATCCTCATTTAGAAGGGCAAACAGGCTAGACATCGGAAGTAAGAGGAGACAGGGAACAGGACAGGAGCCTTCCACAGAGGGTCTCTGAAAGACTCCACCTACCAAGATGTCAAAGCTGATGCAGAGACTCATAGCCAAACTCTGGGCAGAATGCAGGGAATGTTATGGAAGAAGGGGGAGATAGAAAGACCTGGAGGGGACAGAAGCTTCGTTAGAAAGCCAACAGAGCAAACAAATCTGGGCCCAGGGGGACCTGCAGAGGCTGATGCTCCAACCAAGAACCATGCATGGAGAAGACCTAGACCCCCTTACTTCCCTGCCCAGATTTAGCCCATAAGCAGCTCAGTCTCTATGTGAGTCTTCTAGTAAGGGGAGCAGGGGCAGTGAACTATGTTAGCTGCTCTTTATCACTCCCCCTGCTGAGGTGGCCTTACTAGGCCACGGAGAAAAGAGATCTGGGTACTCCTGATGAGACCTGATATGGCAAGGTCAGATAGTAGGAAAGGAGGACCTCCCCTATCAGTGGTCTAGGGGAGAGACATAACTGGGAAGAGGGAAGAAATGTGGGACCAGGGGAAAATGAGAAAGGGAGCTACAGTCAAAATACAAATTGAATAAATTGTAATTAATAATAATAATGAAAAAAGAGAAGGGACATAAATGTTAACCCAGTCCCATGGAGGCTTACAGAGACCGAGACATCAACTAAGGAGCATGCACAGTGCAAACCTAGGCGCCCTGCAAGTGTGTGGCTAATGGGCATTTTTGTCTTCATACAGGGCACCTCGCAAGTGGAGGTGGGAGGGTTGTTTCTAACATGAACTTTAGTGCCTGCTTTTGGCTTGCTTTTCCCTGGCAGTGGGGCCTTGCCTGACCTCAGGTAATGAGGATATGCCCAGGCCTGAAATGACTTGATATGCTGGGGAGGGTTGATGGGGGGGGGAGAGTGTAGAGGACTCTCTTTTCCTGGAGGGAAAAGGAGAAGGGAGGGGGGAAGTCCAGGAAGGGAGGGACTGAGAGGACAGGAGGAAGGGGACACCCTTGAGATGTAAAGAAAATAAACTGAATAAAAAAAAAAGAGAAGTGACATAAATGTTAGTCTTCAGATCATAAGAGCAATCTTGCCATGTATATAGAGATTGGATGGAATAAGAAAATCTGACACTGAAAATGGTTCAAATGAAGGACAAAATGGAGCATTGAGATCAGATCATTCTTTGAGTATTTTTACAGATTGCTTACTATTCAGTAAGAATCAGAAAACAACTTGCCTGAACTAAAAGATGCAGAAAATATGACTGCACAGAAAGAGCTTTGCTTCAGGATTTGATTACAGTAAGCCAACCTAAGACTAAGGTTGGCACTATAACCAGATAGTCTCCACCATAACATTCACTGCCAAAGATTCTGAGTAATGTACAGCAGCGATCTGATAGAAGAAGAGGGAAAGGAGGGAAAGACACTTCACTGTAGCGCACAAGTCAGGGTAGCAGAAACCTTCCAGAAGAAATAAACACCGCAAAAGACCTCAAACCTTGCTTCCTACACACCCCAGGTCTTTGTTAAGGTAATTTTTTTTCTTTTCTCAATCATTCTCTACCTTATGTTTTCCTTTTAATAATTTATTTTTCTTCACTTTACATACTGATTGTAGCCCCACCCCTCCTCTCCTTGCAGTCCCGCCTTCCCTTCTCCACCCCCTCATCTATTCCTCAGAAGAGGGGACCTAGCTTTCCTATCCATCCAGTTCATCAAGCTTCATCAGGAATGAAGCCTGTCCTCTTTCCCTGTGGCCTGGCAAAACAGTCCCACCAGTGGGGAGTGATTAAAAAACCAGCATAGCATGTCTGATACAGTCCCCAATTTCCTTACTAGAGGATCCACATGAGGCATAAGCTGCCCATCTGCTACATCATGGCAGGGGCCTAGGTCCAGTTCATGCATGGTCCTTCGTTGATGCTTTTATCTCAGCAAGAACCTCTGGACCCTGGTTAGTTGGCTCTTTTAATCTTCTTATGGAGCTCCTGTCACCTGTAGGTCCTTTTCTCTCTTCTCTCACTTTTGCACAATACTTCCTACTCATACCCCAGTTTTTGGCTGTGAGTCTCAGCATGTGGTTTGATGAGCTTCTGGGTAGAGTCTCTCAGAGGACAATTCTGACAGGCTCCAGTCTGCAAGCTTAGCAGAGTATTGTTCTTGTTCATACTGTCAGGGGTTGGCACTCTCCCATATGTTGGGACGTTGGGCCAGGCATTGGTTGGGCATTTCCTCAATCTCTGCTCTACCTGCTATATCTTTATCCTTGCCCATCTTGTATGTATGTAGGGTAAATTTGGGGTTGAAGTTTTTGTGGATGGATTGGTGTTCCCCTCCATCTACTAGAAGACTAATTTAGGTAGTGGGTATCCTCTTCAGTCTCCATGGCGTCATCTACTAGGAATCTCTGCTCTAGGGCCTCCCATATCCTCCCAAGAGCCTACCCTGACTTAGGTCTCCAGCTTGTCATAGAAATATCCCTACCATCAGTTTCTCTCTTCTCTACAAGCCTTCTGTCCTCTTCCAGGTCTGATTTCTCCTCGCTTTATCTTTACACCCCCTTCTCTACCTTGTTCCCTCTCTTAAATCACTACCTTTGTCTGCTCCTCTCCTCTTCCAAATGAGATTCATATCTCCTCCCTTGGATCCTCCTGATTGCTACAATAATTTGGAACCAGCTCAATTCTATATCAGTATGACTTTTTAAATTCTTCCTAAACTACTGCTAAGAACAGCTTTTATTTGGATATGTAATCATTAATTAACTTAGGACTCATCTGCTTGATTTCTCATTTAAATGAGTGCCTCTGTATTCCCATTACAACTGAGTTTGTGACATTCATTATCTCCCACACTACTGGTGTTTGTCACTTTCCTCATAGCCATGATAAAATACTCAACAACACAAACCTAAGGAAGGAAAAGATAATTAGGTGAAGTATTTCAAGATATAGTTCTGGAATACTGAAGGCACTGAGCAGGAGCATGAGGCAGCTGCTCACATTGGCTCTGCTGTCAGGAAGCACGGTGATGGATGCTGGCATTTCCGTAGCTTTCCCTTTTTTATTCAGCCTAGGACAACCGATAGTCCTACCCTTATTCAGGCTTCCTCTTTCTACCTTATTTATGCCACACACACATGCTCTATATGATAGGTCACATGGGTGATTCTCTATCCCACCAACCTGACAACAGGGATTGGCTATCACTTACTTTAAGGACTTCTGCAATCGGCAGCACCACAGTCAGACCTCTTCTTCTAAGTCTTTCTAATTCCCAAAATTTATAAAAGGATCAAGTCTAAACATTGCACTGATAATAAGAACTTATGAAAATAACAGCCTAAACAGCACAGGAGGTCATCTGAGAAGTACATTCTTTCACTACTCTGAATTCCTTGTTAATATTCGCACAACATGGCTACTATCCTCCAAATATACTTAGTAATACCAAGTCATGTAAGTAAATTAAATTGACTAAGAACATTTCTCATATGTCTCTATTGAACTAAGCAAGACATTGTGTATGCATGCACGTACGTGCGAATGTGAGTATATATGTTTTATTTTTCTAGCTAACCTGGATTACTACAGAAGATATGACATCACTATATAGGACATGTCTTGTCATGTCTCCCATTCTCTATTGCTCTCTGAAACATAACATTATCTATGTGAGAAATGACATACTACACAATTTAGTGAGTAAGATCTCCCAAGTATCCTAATGGTCTACCCCAGGCTTGAGAGGTTGTCATGGGAGACAGCAGTTAAAATATATTACACCTCCATGTTTGGCTTAAAACACATGGAAAAAAACTTCTTTTTTATTTTATTTTAAAATTTATTTTTTATTACTTACAGTTTATTCACTTTGTATCCCCTACCTTGTCCCTGTCCTACCCTCCCTCTCTCTTCTCCATCATACCACTCACCCAGTCAATTGATAGGGGAGGTCCTCTTCCCCTTCCATCTGACCCTAGTTTATCAGGTCTTATCAAGACTAGCTTCATTGTCTTCCTCTGTGGCCTGATAAGGCTCTTCACCACCCCAGGGGACGGTGGTCAAAGAGCCAGCCACTGAGTTCATAGGACAGTCCCTGTTTCCATTACTAGGGAACCCACTTGGACACTGAGCTGCCATGGGCTACATCTGTGCAGGGGTTCTAGGTTATCTCCATGCATGGTCCTTGGTTGGGGAATCAGTCTCAGAAAAGACCCTTGTGCCCAGAATTTTTGCTTCTGCTGCTCTCCTTGTGGAGCTCCTGTCCCCTCCAAGTCTTTCACCTCTCCTGAAACTTCTTAACAGAGAAGTTCTCCACTGCTTTCTGAATCCTGAAACCACCTGTCATGAGGCTAGTCTCCTCTGTCAACTTGTGATTTCTGAAAGGGTTTGGGGATTGAAGATGTGACAAGAAGTGTCTCCCAACAATGTGTTTGCATGTGTGTCATTTTGAAAAAAAGATAGTTGCTGTTACTTTCAATTTAACTCCCAGATTTTGAGTATATTTTGTAATGTATACATTGTAGGTATTATAAACACATTGCATACAGAAAATATATTCTGCAAATATGTAACATGATGTATTACATAATCATTATATTACAAAACATCATATTATATAACGAAAACCATATAATATAGTGTATCATATGTATGATATGTAAATATGTATAAAGTTTTTGAAAAATACATTCCTTGCTTTTCTTATTTTCTATGCATATTTGAGCCTAGGGAAGTATTATTTCCAAGGTCTGTCCCAGAAATGTAAGTGTCTAACATAAGTAACTTCATCAACAATATATATATGAGAATACATCTCTATAACACATGAACCTTACAAAATGTGACAAAATTTTAATGTTTAAATTTTTATTTCAGATTACCAATGACAGACATTCACTTTTTATTTTGCTTTTAAAGCAATATACTAATATATGTACACAAATATGAATTCACATGTATACAAATATATTTTTTTTCATTTAACTATTAGGAATGAAATTCCTGGGTTCAAAATGTATGAATCTGCTTTTCTTAAATAGTGTTGGAACTGTATACACTGCGGTTCAACCATTTAAACTCTATTGCTATATTCAGAATGACTGAGCACACAAGTCTCCACAACAAAAGATTCACTAAACTTTATGTACATTTTTCTCATGTGCCTGGGTTATAAAATTTTATGTTCATCTTCTTCTATGTTAAAAACAAGCATATTGTTATACACTTAGCATATCATGAAAAACTTCAGACATATTACATAGTGAATGTGTTGAAAGCTATGTGAAAACAAATCTAAATCCATATACTATTATGACAAGGTGCATTTAGAAGTCCACCTTCCTGAGAGTTTTAAAATAATTACCATTATAACATTGTCAAGTCCAAATATAATTGAAAAACAAAACAAAACAAAAAACCTCCCTTCACTTCTGATATCATTCTACAACCTTGGGATACATGTTCACAAATATTTCAGGGTTTGCTTTAATGAAGCCATAAAAGCCAGAGTAATAGGTTGTCGGCTGACCCTGCTGAGGAGGAGAGCAGTAGACTTCACATTAGCCTTTGGATAGTCCAAGCCTCATTTCAGTAATTTCAGAATTGTGAAGAACCTGAGTATGGCTTGACTGTTCCTTGAGTGAAGATGTCCATTAAAAAGCCTGAGGTCTCTGTGTATGTATACATTTCTTATGCTCTCTCTCTTTATCTTGTGCGTTTGTTTTATTCTTGTTTGTATTTTTCACTTGTCTGTTTGCTTCTTTAAGAGAGGCAAAAATGAGGCATGAGAATGGAAGGGCAGGGAGTTGGAGAGGACCTGGAAGGAGCTAAGGAAAACATGAAAACCAGGCTTGGGCTTGATGCACTAAATCAAGAAGGCTTGATAAGCTTAAGAAGCAAATTTACTTGTTTCCTCTATGAACAGAAGGAAATGGAGAAATCCACACTTATCTTCATTTTACCTCAGACTCCCGTGTTAGAAAGTTTATTGTGTTTCAGCGTTAACAACGGGAACTGAAGGTGATCACAGGTGATGTAGTGTCAGGTCAGAGTCTGGAGGGGCAGGAGAATGGGGAGAGGCTGAAATAATGGCCTGTAGTGATGCAGAAACTCAACTCTTCTGTAGACATGGTTTCTTTTTGCCTCAGGTTTAGGAGTTAGTTCAAATCATTATGGGGGGATAAAACACAAAGGTATGGTTACCATAGCAACCAACATACCACATTACATTAATATTTTTCTCTTGAGAAAAAAAAAGAAATCTCATTTTTAAAACAACTGTCATGAGCCAAATGTATCTTATTATGAACTTAGCCAAGTTTTAAACTATGTTCTTTGGAAGAAAATAGTAGATTTTCAACACATACACATATTTTTAAATGGTGAGGGACCAAGCACAAATTGCAGACATTTTATATTACAAAGTCTCCAATCATCTGAGAGCTTTAGAGTATCAGGGCCTTCATTATGCGGCCTCTCTTAGCATGCGATAATTTCCTGTATGCCATTTAAGTTTATACTGAGGAAGAGTAGACAGATGATGATCACTCAACAAAGCAACATGACCACAATGCTGGGCCACATCTCGCAGCAGATAACTGATTTACTTGACGGTCTTTAGAGCCCATAACATTTAATTATGGCTCAAATTCTTATTTACTTTCTTAGTGTCTCCATGCTGCCAAAATTAGGCCTCTTGTTATTATTATTAGAGGGGCGTTTCATTTATCAAAACTTAGATCAAGAAACCTAGTCACTTTCAATCATCTGAAAGCTTGAAAAGATATTAGTTACCTGAATTTGTGGACATCCCACTTCACCCCAGCAACACCATATATTTCATGTTGACTTCCATTACTCTGAGAATATTTTTCCAAACGTTATAGGATCATGGCAAATATCAGGAGAGAGTAATAGTAAAAAGAATACACAAGAGGTGGAGTCCTTCAGTGTGGAGAATGTCAAAGAAAGCAGACACTGGAAATGAGAATCAGTGGTAATACAGAAAAACAAAGGCAAAACTGTTGTTCAGGAATCCGTGTAAGTGTGGTTTATTCAAAAAGAAGTGACTGGGGGTGTCCAATGCTACATCATGGGGCTAATCATCTCCCATTGACCTCGGCACAAAGATATCATGGCTCCAGGACATGTCCCACCACAGTAGCTTGAGAGAAAAAGAGAAAATTAATTGTGCAGAATTTATATAGACATCTTTAAGATTTTCAGAAAATGGAATAAAAATGATGTGTCAAAGCTGATGGATTCAGGAGAGGGCCTTTTCTTGTTCAGATGAGACACATAAAAGCATGTCTTTATGCTATAGAAAATATTGAAGGGACAGATTCTAGCTATGGATAGAGTGATTGGTTTCAGAGTCATGATGGAAAATCCATTTACAATAAAATGCTAAAAGGTAGAGAAAACGAATGCTAGGAGTGGGTGGACATGGTGATGGAAGTCTGTGGTGATTTTTCTTCATTCGCTTTGATTTCTTTCCTCTTGAAATAGGAAATTTTATTATCATCTAATGAGACCACTGAAAGAAAGGACTTGAAATTTTGAATAGCAGGGGGTGGTAATGGGTTAGGAAAATGTAGCATGGTTTCTAGGCAGCCTTAAAAAACATAGCTTAGATGCTTGTCAGCAATTTAAAAATGTATGGTGGAGTGTGTGTTCTCAGTGGAGGGAGATGAAGACCTTACAAAGTTGTGTGTAACAAAGGCCTTGAATTTTCTATATTAGTAAAATGAAGCCAGGGAAGGAAAAGGAAGAAAATGAGAATGGGGCAGTGCTCATAAATATAAACTGTGGAATGCAGGGTGATGTTAAATGATCTGAAAGGCACTAAAAGAACAAAGGTCAGTGAAAAGTCTGTATGTTCAGTAAGATGAAATTCTTGGTGGATAAAACATTACCATTTGGGAGCTGGAGAGAATCAACAGAAAAGGGAAGAAGGAAAAGTCAATAGAAAAGGAAATATTGATGACAAAGAAACTCATAAGACAGTTCCAGTGGATGGTACAGGCAAGAAAGAGGGATAAAGAAATGCACACTGAACACAGGAGGAAGTGCAAAAAGCCCAGTCCCCTAGGCTAACCTGATTTGTTTGGCCAACTCTATCCTAGAAGGGGCAGATGCAGAGCAAGGCAGGACAGCACTGTCCCACTGCAACACATTAAGACTAGAAAATAAATAAAAGAAAAAAAAGTGAAGAAAAGGGACTGTGCAAGGTGCAGAACCTATCTGCTGTCCATCACGTAGGTACAGATGTAAGACCTGTGTCTGCTGTCCCTCAAGTTAATATGGGTGCTAGACCTACCTCTTGTTTGTGTATCACACAGATTATTCCCAGCTACAGCATTCTAACTCACTATCTGCCTCCCAGCTCTGCCACTGTGGAAGGGTAGTCTGGAGGCTGCATCTCAGAGCATAATCTGTGATAGTCACTAAAATGATATCACTGGATCTGATACACAGTGCCAGAGTGAACTGTGTTTACACAGATCTTTGCTCCTTTGTTGCTATCTCAGCAAGGTCCTTCTTTCCATTCCTCCTTCCTTCCTTCCTTCCTTCCTTCCTTCCTTCCTTCCTTCCTTCCTTCCTTCCTTCCTCCCTTCCTTCCTTCCGTCCTTCCTTCCTTCCTTTCCTTCTGTCTTTCTTTCTTGTCTTTTTGTTTAGTTAATTAAAATAATGGTTTTCCCTTCCCAAACTCTTCCCCATTTCTGCAACCACCCAAATCCATAACCTTTCATTTTCTCTTCCAATAGAATACAAGTGGGTGACAGTAATAATGATAACAATAACAATAATAATAATAATAATAATAATAGATAAAAACAAATGAACAAATAAACCAGAATAGGACCAAAAAAACCAGGGAGTCAAATCAAAACCCCAAGAAAAGCATGAAGACAAACACACACATTTTTACAAATAGAAATTCCATAAAAACACAAAACCAGAAAACATAATGTATATGTAGAGGACCTGTAAAGTTTTTTTTTTTTAAAGTCTTGACAAAGCATTATGAGACAAAGAACATTCATCTGCTGCTGTGCGTGGGCCTGGCTTAAGCAAGGTTAGTATACCCAGTGAGACTCTGTTGAAGAAGGCTAATTTTTCATTTGCTTCTGAATTAAGGATGGGGGTTGTGTTCATGTTCAGAAGTTTATTTAAATTAACTATAAATTAGAATGATGCTACAGTAATTAAATAGAGCAAACACAAAAAAATTGTGTCATTGATATATGCTTTCTTTGAACTAAAATTTTGTCTATTATTTAAGTTCTTCTTAATATCTTCTTCCCCAAAGCTCCTCTTCCCCTCTCCCCTTTCTTCCCCTCCCTTTTCCTCTTCTTTGCTCCTTTCTCACCTTTACTGTCCTCTCCTGCCTTTTACTCCCTTCCTTTTTTCTCTCCTCTTCTGTTTAATTTACGTACAGGCCCCTCTAAATTTGTTATTTGCAGGAAATATTAGCTTCTATTTGCTGATTTCCTTTATGCATTCTCTGTTGATGTCCAATGCCTAACTCTTTATTCCTCTGTATAATGAAAGCAAGACATGATGCTCAGAATGGTTTAAATACTGAGAACTTTGGAAATCCATTAATATTTCTCCCATCATGTATAAAAATAAGGTCTCTTTATTTGTTATGGATTGTATATGAACTGTCCCTTGTGGCCCCACTGAGGTTTATATGGACAACTACTTGAGAGACTCTGGAGCTTTTTCTAGGTGGCACACAGCCTATGAAGATCATGACTGAACTCCTGATTCCTACAGCTCTGTTTTCAGGCCTGCTCTGATGTACCAAGCTGGGCTGTCTCACTCCCATCATGACTGTGCCTTCCCTGCCAAGGTGGAGTAAAACCTCTGAAATCATCAGTGACATAAACCTTTTCTTTCTTTTGTTCTGTTGGCTGTATTGACAGAGGTGCAAATGTAAGGATGAAAATAATAAGTCTATTTATGTCCTTGCTTTGTTTCTTAATGTGGTTTGTTGGCTCAATCTGGTTTGACTTCCTGTCTTTGTTGTTAACGTTGGATTCACTGGCTATGATGGAAGTGAGATCTTATTATTCAGCTGTCTTTACCCACTCATCTTTATTTTTCTGTGTTTAAAGAATTTTCGAAAAGTAGGCCTTATATTAAATGAACACAGTGAAGATCTCTCTTGCTCTTCAAGACAGCCTCACCATGCCTATTAAATGTAATAACATGAATCATAACCAACACTGTTAATGTCTATAATCATAAGCAATATAACACACTGTTTCCAATATGTTCATCTTTAATTTCAATGTCTCACTTCACAGCATTATAGTTTCATTATCACTGGAGTTTTTATTTGTGTTTTGTTTAAAGGAAATTTATGTAATTCAATTATTTCTTCAAGAGAACATTCTTCAGGCAATTATTTGCAGTCAAATCTTTGGTATTATTTTAATTCAAATATAAGAAATGGGAATTAAAACTCATGCATAAATATGAGAGTGTCTAGATTTCTCCTGTATAAACCAATCAGAGAAAGTAAAACATCATTTCCTTTACTTTCAGGAGGATTTTAAAAAATTGAGCCAGTATTCATTATTCTCCTTTGTTTTGTGGTTGAATTCATTAAAATTGTTTTAAAAAGGACTCCTGAATTTGGACTGTATATTGATTCTAGTATTAATATTTATTAACTAATAATTTAGCATTAATAATTATTTTTGCATTAATTCTAAGAAGAGGGCCTGAGGGTTCCCCAGCTGCTGCTCCTCTCTAGTCCCTCTGCTCTAAAATGCTTCGCTGCATTCTTCCACAGCACAGAGGCTGAACAGTTTCAGAAAGTGGCCTGTGTCAGTCCTCTAGCAGTGATTTGGAAGGAAGGAAATTTACATTGAGCTGTAAAAAAACTCAAAATTTAGGGAATTCACAGTTGAATTAATCATAGTTGTTCTGTGGGGAAGTGTGAGGGATGAGTTAAAGGCAATATAATGTTTCAGTTTAATAAAACATGCCTTTGAAAACACCTAATAATCAAGGTCAAATGAGCTTTTAAAGCCCAAATTCCTCATCCCAAAAGTCAATCAGAGTTAAATTCTTAGCTCTTAAGTTTACCAGACTGGAGATACTGGGATATGACTTAAATGGGGGATGGGAGATAGTGATGTTCACGTTTATGCCTTTAATAAATTTGTTACAATATATACAACCACTTAGGTTAGGTATACCGTAAGGGACAAGGAGTTGGGGGGGTGGATCTCTCAGGGAAGGAAAGACAAGGGGTGAGATAGGAGCAGATGAATTAAATGGAGTAGTGGTAGAGGAGGGCGGTAGGTGAAACAATAGTGGGAAGGACCGTTTGGGGTGTATAAGCTTCTTGACATATTTACATATATGAAAGAAATCTATTGGGTAAATGTACCACATTTTCTGTATCCATTCCTCCATTGAGAGAAATCTAGGATGTTTCCAGATTCTGGCTATTACAAAGAAAGCTGCTGTGAACATAGTTGAACAAATGACCTTATTGAATGGTGGGGCAACTTTTGGGTCCAGACCCAGGAGTGGGGTAGCTGGATCTTGAGGTAGCGCTATTCCTAAGATTTCCAAAGAAGTTGTAAAAGGTTACATTCCCACCAGCAGTGGAGGAGGATTTCCCTATCTCCACAACCTCTCCAACATGCATCATTTCTTGAGTTTTTGATCTTAGTCATTTTGAGGGGTGGGAGGTGAAATCTCAGGGTCGTTTTGATTTGCATTTCTCTAATGACTAAGGATGTTGAGCATTTCTTTAAGTGTTTCTCTGACATTCCATATTCCTCTGTTGAGAATTCTCTGTTTAGCTCTGTACCCCATGTTTTAATTGGATTACTTGATTTGTTAGTGTTTAACTTCTTCAGTTAAGAGATACTGAGACTCATAACCAAACTTTGGCAGAGTGCCAGAATCCTTATGGAAGGAAAGGGAGATAGAAATACCTGTAATGGACAGGAACCCCATGAGGAGAATAACAGAGCCAAAAATCCTGGGCCAAGTGGAGCCTGCAGAGACCAATACTCCAAGTAAGAACCAAGAATGGAAAGGACCTATTCAAAGGAAGCCCATTGGCTGCTCAGTTTCCAAATGGATGCTCTAGTAAGGGGTACAGGGGCTATTTCTGACATGAACTCAGTGACTGTCTTTTTGATCACCCCCCCCTGAGGGTGATGCAGCCTTGCCAGGCCACAGAGGAAGATGATGAAGCCAGCCTTGATGAGACCTGATAAACTAGGGTTACATAGAAAGGGAGGAGGTCCTCCTCTATCAGGGGACTTGGAAAAGGGCATAAGGAGCATAGAGGGAGGGTGGGTGGGACTGGGATGAAATGAGGAAGGGGACTACAGTGAGGATACAAAGTGAATAAATTGTAATAAATAAATAAATATATGAAATTAAAAACAAGAAATAAAGAAATGTAAATGAAGTCAACAAATAAAGGAAGAGAAAGTGCCTCAACTAGAAATCTCTAGCCAACAAGTGAAACTTCCAGTACCAGCAATGAGTTACATCTGGTTGAGTCACTGGCCAAAGGGGCTTCATGGAAACCCCCAAATATACAAAGGCATCACCAGTGTTATTGGCTGCTATTCACGGACTGAAGACAACACTAACATCTCATTGAACATAGAAAAGTTAAGCTAAAACCTAAGTAAAGTCTTCATCCTCATGATTAGTATTCAATTTATTTGAAGGTTATCTGCATACTAACAGAGGAGAAAGCTAAACACCAACCTAGCTACAAACCCTTATCATCTACAAAGGTGACTGGTCTGCAAGGTGCACTGGCGTAACAGTGACGTAAACATTGTGAAGCATTCTCTGTTTGGACTTATAGCCCACATCGTGAGATGGAAGGCATGCCTGACACTGCTCAAGTTGCTAAGATCCTGAGAATAGATAGACCATTGGCCTAGGAAAAATCCAAATGTTGCTAAAGAACAATAAAATGATCCCTAACGTTATTCTGCTATATCCAAAGAACAATGACTCACTTAGCCCCTATCAGAGAAGCTTCCTTTTGTCAGAGATAGGGACTAACACAAAGCTCCATAACAGGAAAACAGAGAGAAAGGAGAGAGAGATTTTCAAATGCTCATTCAAAAATAAGATGTCTTCATCAAATGCCTCCTTTTAGGGCTTGAACTATACAAAGAAGGATGTAGAAAGATTATGAGAGGCAGAAGAGATGGACAACAAGGAAACAATGTTTTCTAGACACAATAAGGCTGATGAACACGAGTCTGATGAGCTCACGAGTCTGTGGCAGCATGCAAGGAGTCTGCGCAGGTTTAAGAAAAACAGGTTCCCAGTAGACACAGGCTTCCACCCCTACCCAAGAGACTACCTGCAATTGACACCCATTTGTAAAGGAATAATTAGTTTTCTCAAATAGTTCCCCTGAGTATATTAAACAAATGAGAGTAAACCCCATGTTCAGTTGTAAATGGCCAACACAAACAAAATCCATGTCATTTGTGAAAACTTTTTGTTTCATATTGCTTTGTTCAAGTAGTTTTTTTTTTTTAATCTTTTGTATGTATGATGTTTCTGATTTTGGTTTTTATGGCACGTGTGTGTGTTCTAAAAAATTCTCGTGTGTTTACTTGCCAGTTTATTTTCAATAGACAGACACACAAACACACACACACACAAAGAGAGAGAGAGACAGACAGACAGAGAAGATGGATACGTGGAGAGATTGGTTTGAGAAGATATGAGAGGAGTTAGGGAAGGAGAAACCTTGATCAGAATATACTGTGTGAAAACATTTTTTCAATAATTACAAAAAGATGGTGAGAAGTTGGCAAATCACACATTAGTTTCAGAGAGACTAATAAAAATATAAGGGAGTGTTTGCTGAAGATGTGAGAGGGCTGCCTGTAAGAAAAAAAAATCATAGTGTCTTAAAACAAGAAAGTTTATCATTTAAAAATTAATAGTACACAAAGTAGTTAATTCTTATTTCAAGGAAAGGGTTCTGAAAAAATAGAGAAAACACATAATTTACATATTCTGCATTACAAAAACATAGAAGAAGAGTGGACTGGGGAGGGGGATGGGAGAAGAGGGGGGAAGGGAAGAATTGGGAGGGGACTAGGGACTAAGGGGCTATAGCTGGGATACAAAATTAATAAATTGTAATTAATAAAAATAAATTAATTTTTAAAATACAAGAAGTTTAAGTGCCAGTGATGTGGTCTCCTAATGGGCTTCTCAGCCCTGGTGCCCCTTTGAAGCTGAACCCATGTATAGATCCATTGCAGAGGCATGCTAAGGTTTATGTCTTAGTAGATATACTTCTGTAGGTTGAATGTCAAGCACATATGTATTTTTGATAGATTTCATCATCCAAAGGTAGCACAAGCAATTCATAAAAGACATGCATAGTTATTGCATTATTGACAAATCAATTCTTCCAAGTTAAGAGTTTAGATGAAGGAGTGAACATTGATTTTCAATATACATTTATTAAGACAGCATGAAAATATGCACAGATGTCACACAGAGCGAATGGGAAAAGGGTGGATAAATGTGATGAAGAGACTAGGAAGCACTGACCCCAAATCACATTTGAAGTCTATGGGACATAAATAGCAAGGCTGGACTACATGCCCTACAATAGAGAGCTGTAATGTTGAATTCATTATTCCATGCGTCTT
Organism: Rhombomys opimus; assembly: GCA_010120015.1. NCBI lineage: Eukaryota > Metazoa > Chordata > Mammalia > Rodentia > Muridae > Rhombomys > Rhombomys opimus. The sequence goes on along the minus strand of REGO01000028.1, from coordinate 8,035,788 downwards.
CAGCTCTCCCAGCAACATTATCTGTAATTACAAGAGAAAGAATGGTTCACATTATGAAAATCCAGTCTCTGGCAAATGGTCCCCTTGTATGATCCAACCTGGTCCATTCTGAGGAAGGATCTATGCCAGAACAGAGAGAGATTTTGTGTTTTCAATCAGCGCTTTGTTCTCTTGTCTGTTATGTAATGGAGAATGCTGTGCCTAATTTCAAATTCATCAATAAGACTCAAGAATTAATATGATGAATGTAACATTTCTGTTGGATATTACTACCCTAGGTTTGTGAAAATTTTGATTAAAAAAAAGCTCATATAATTCCTGTTCAGATTTATTCATGTCCCTTCCTTTTGTATGAGGAGTCAAAAATTTCCCAATCCCACCTGTTACTAACAAGCAGACAAAAAAACAAAAACAAAAACAAAAAACAGGTCTATGTTTTCAAGGCTTATAGTAGTATAATAATTCAACTGCCCATATAAGCCAATAGAGCCACAAACCCCAGGAAGTTTCTTATTACCCTTTTCCAGTGTGAATTTACTCTCTCTCTCTCTCTCTCTCTCTCTCTCTCTCTCTCTCTCTCTCTCTCACACACACACACACACACACACACACACACACACACAACTAGGAGTTATTTAACTGAATATCAGAACTGTAAAGTTATTAAGCCTACTGACATTTCCCACGTTAGCTTTTACTACTGACTGTCTCTTCTAGTTGACTCTCCAATGTTACATATTCATCATAACTCAAATACATGCCTGTCTACATGTTTACCTGAAGACCAATATTCCAGCATAAAATGATTCCAAAAACAAAAGACAAAATCTTAACATTCACATCATGCGGTTTTAGGCTGTACCTTGTGGTGTGGTAGAAACAGACTTCACTGGACCCTCCTGTTCCAGTGGGAAGGTCATGGGAGAGAATGCAGGGAAAATTAAGGAGCATTTGAGGGGTAGTATGAAAACCTAATTCTGTAGAAGCTTCCTGTAATACATACATTTATGAAGGCAATCTAAGTTAAATCACCAAATAATGGGGGAAGACAGAGACCCAACTGGATACCTCTTACCAAGAAATGAAACTTCCAGTAAAGAGAATGGGTGACATTTAATTGAGTTGTTAGCCAACGAAGTCTTAAGAAATGCCCAAACAGCCAAGGCTGTTTGTTGTCAAGATTACAGGCTGCTCTCCAGAAAGTGCAGCCAAGCACCCATTGCTGAAGACACCTATATAACTCACTGAATGTGGAAAAATCGAGCCAGCGCCTACCTACAGCCTTCACTTGTGAGTGCTAGTGTCATTGGTACATGAAGGTATTCTGCATGCTACCCAAGGAGAAAGATATATGCCAAATCAGCCACTGAATGCCTATCAGTGCCCTTTGATGTACAGTGATGTCCTTCCTCAAGAGATGTTAGTGCCATGGTGGCACAACCAACCAATAACTGATTTGATTTAAAGTTCACTCTGTAAGATAAAAACCATACTTGATGCTGTTTGGGTGACCAAGAACCTGAGACTAGATAGCAGAAGGACCTAGGATAAAACCAAATGCTAATGTTTAAAAAATAAAAAAGGAGAGACAGAAAAATAGCAATATAATTACTCCTAGTGACATTCTTCTATATTCAGAGCACTTGCAGTCACCAGAGAAGCTTCCCCATGCAGCAAATGGGAACAAATACAGATACAGCCAGACAATATGCAGAGTGAGACATCGTGGAACCTCCATCCCTAAACTAGATGTCTCCATTAAGTCTCTCTCGTCAAGGGCTCAGAGAACCCTAAAGAAGAGGAGGCAGAATGAATGGGAGAGAATTAGGGAATGACTCTAAATCAAAGCTCTCTAAATCAACAGGATCAACATCCACACATGAACTAAGAGAGACTAATTCAACATGCTCAGGGCCTGCAAGGGTGAGAATTAAAGAGCTGAAGGAAGGAAGAAAATAATTATTTTCTGCCCGCTAGAATTGAGTTGCAAATTATACTGATATCAGTGGATATATAATGGATATATAACAGTAGTTTACCTGGAAAGAGCTATCCTGTACTCGTGTAACCATTTGATTCAGGTACTCAGATTTCCCCCTCAATTCACACTATTTTCTAATAGTGGTATGCTTGCATTCAAATTCTAATCTCAAATATGCTTCTGTCTTCTTTTCTTAAATAAACCCAATTTCTTGCATTACTACTTTACACTCTTCTTGAAAGAAAATGTCACCTGAACTCCAGATTTGTACTGTCTTTTGGATATTCTTCTTGGGTGCAGTGTTTCCCTGTAGATCCTATGTAAAAATTAGAAAATGATAGTTAACAGAAAAAATCAGGCTTGCTGTTGCACGCCCAGCACTTATGGAGGTAAAGGAAGAGGCAGCAGATCAGTGTGAGTTTATATTATTACATTCATTATTATTATTTCTCTAATAATTTCTCACAAGTTACCCTCCCCACCATCCAAGTGTGTCACAAGCAGTAAACCACTGCAGAGAAAAGAGGAAATTTTAGTTGGCTGGCACTAAATAATAATAATTTATAATAATAATAATAATAATAATAATAATGTTAGTATTATCATTATTATTTCTTTATTATTATTATTTATTGCAATTTATTCACTTTGTATCCTGGCTATAGCCCCCTCCCTTTTCTTCTTCCTCTTCCTCTCCAATGTCCCTCCCCTAATCTACTGAGAGGGGTAGGTCCTCCTCCCCTACTCTCTGACCCTAGACTATCAGGTCTCATCAGGACTGTGTGGTTCCTCATTCTTTGTGGCCTAGTAAGGCTACCTCTGCAGGTAGAGGTGATCAAAGAGCAGGCAATTGAGTTCGTGCCACTTACTGCCTCTGTTCCCCTTACTAGGGAGTGCACATAGAGACTGAGCTGCCTATGGGATACATCTGAGTAGGGGATTTAGGTCCTCTCCATGCATGGTCCTTGGTTGATTTATCAGTCTCTGAAGGCCCTTCTGAACCCAGATTTTTTGGCTCTGTTGGTGTCCTTGTAGAGTTCCTTTCACCTCCAGATCTTTCTATCTCCTCCTTCTTCCATAAGATTCCCTGCATTCTGCCCAGTTTGGCTATGAGTCTCAGCATCTGCTTTGATGATGGTTCGAATCTTTCAGAAGCCCCTTGTGGAAGGCTCCTGTCCTGTTCCCTGTCTTCTCCTACTCTGATGTCTATCCTGTTTGCCCTTCTGAATGAGGATTAAGACTCTTCCCTAAGATCCTCCTTGCTGTTTGGCTTCCTTAGGACTATAAATTTTAGTATGTTTATCCTATATTATATGGCTAATATTTACCAGAATTTAGAAACAACTTAGATGTCCTTCAGCTGAAGAAGATACAGAAATTGTGGCACATTTACACAATGGAATACTACTCACCCAGTTAAAAACAAGGAAATCATGAAATTTGCAGGTGAATGATGGAAGTAGAAAAGATCTTCCTGAGTGAGGTAACCCAGAACCAGAGACACACATGGTATATGACGTGAGGCCATCCTAGTCTACATAATGAGTCCAGGACAGCTGAAGTTACACAGAGAAACCATTTCTTGAGAAAGAGAGAGAGAGAGAGAGAGAGAGAGAGAGAGAGAGAGAGAGAGAAGGAGGAGGAGGAGGAGGAGGAGGAGGAGGAGGAGGAAAGAAAAGAAAATTAAAGACTAAATAAAGACTAGAAGACAGAATCTGATTCTGTTGTATGACTCTTCCTAGAGAGATAATAGGCATCTGTTCAGTCTAGAAGAGGTACTGAGGACAGACTAAATGCAGCATTCCATTCAGATCTAAGGTAAAGAAATAATGCATTTATTAAGGTTATTAATCAATGCAGGCATGACTAAAAGCAAGAGTCAGTGAAATCCCTGACCTTCCTAGCTAATAACTGAATAAAAACTGCACTATTGATTTCAACTTGTAGCCAGCCACACTAAAATTTCCTCCTTTCTATGCAGTGGTTTACTGCTTGTGTCACACTGGGATGATGGGAAGAGTAACTTGTGAGTCATGTACATTTCTGAGCTTCATGAGCCTTGCGTGTTTTGTGAGCCTCCTAAATCTAATTAACTTTAATGAGCCTACTAAATATTAGAGTGATACCTCCCTCCACCCAAGAGGAATGTTTCTACTTGCAAAAACTAGCTATCAAAAAGTTTTATACATATACAGAATTACAAGGGAAACAGGTGCTTAATCAATTTCCACATTTTCATCCATATTGATGATTACTCTGAGATGTCAACTTTAGTAGACTGAGGGATGTTTAGAAACTGGTGGAGGATTATTCTTGGGTGATTCTGTGAGGTTGTCAAAGAAGTTTCTGTGAAGTTTTTGTAAATGAAAAACCTGACTAGAATACCCTTCTTTAGTATGGGGTGCCAGTAGTTAATTGACTAAGGAGTGGATTGAAAAGGAGATTAGGAACATATATTTTCTGTGTCTTCCTATTGTAACAAATTGAGTTTCTTCTAATGCAGCCTTTGATGCTAGAGTCTGTGATGTGCATAGCAGCCATCCAAGAGGTATTAGGCATTTTCCTGGAGGCTGGGTTGTCTGCATCACTGATTCAGAAACTCTGATTTCCTTGACTAAGCAATGCTATCAGGCTTATTTGGCTCTATCGCATTCAGAGACTGTATTAATGAATTTCCCTCCTCTGATCACGAGATCTACATGTCTTAAAATATCCCCGCTCTCTCAACTCTCTCTATTTGTTCTGTTCTCTGAAGAATCTGGACTAATATATCATACAGGTCAAGATTCCCATGTTCCTTACTCTTCTGTATTTACTTGATCTTTACATACAGTTTAGATAGATAGATAGATAGGTAGATAGATAGATAGATAGATAGATAGATAGATAGATAGATAGATAAGGGACTTTTTGCTTGAAAATAGACTAGACATTGCCTGCTGGGCATGGTGACCAACACCTTTAATCCCAGCACTTGGGAAGCAGAAGCAGGCAGATCTCTATGAGTTCAAGGCCAGCCTGATTTACAAAGCAAGTTTCAGGACATCCAGGGTTATACTTAAGAGAAACCCAGTATCAAAAATACTAAAAGAAAAGAAAATTTAGCCTAGCCCATTTAATGAGATATATACTGTTTGATTTACTATGGCTTCAGAACAAATTTTTTGAACCCATGAATGAATATAGACTATGTAGAAGTATCTTTTTCTTAATTTTTATTAATTACACTTTATTCACTTTGTATCCCCCCATAAACCCCTCCCTCCTCTCCTCCCAATGCCACCTTCCCTCCCCCTTTTCCACTCATGCCCCTCCCCAAGTCTGCTCATAGGGGAGGTCTTCCTCTCCTTCCTTCTGATCCTCCTCTATCAGATCTCATCAGGAGTGGCTGCATTGTCTTCCTCTGTGGCCTAGTAAGGCTGTTCCCTCCTCAGGGGGAGGTGATCAAAGAGCAGGCCAATCAGTTCATGTCAGAGTTAGTCCCTGTTCCCATAACTATGGAACCCACTTGGACATTGAACTGCCATAGGCTACATCTGTGCAGGGGTTCTAAGTTATCTCCATGTGTGGACAATAATACTGCAGACTGCAATTCCTGAATAGCAAAGAGTACATGAAATTGTGGAAAACCAAGCTGCAGCATTGGTAGAAATATGCACGCAGGCTTTGGTTGTCCTCTTTAGGGGCTTTGTCTTAATCCTAGGATCACTGGAATGATATTAAAGGGATTTGAAGCATGTGATTTTGAAAAGATTACTTTGGCTGCTGCATGTAGAATGAATGGGCCACATGGCAGACAACATTTTGGAAAAAAATTCTAAGTACGCAATTGAAGCATAGTTGAATTTAAGAAAGAAATAAAATATGGACTATGCATGGAGATAACCTAAGACCCCTGCACAGATGTAGCCCATGGCAGTTCAGTATCCAAGTGGGTTCCATTGTAATAAGAACAGGGACTGTCTCTGACATGAACTGATTGGCCTGCTCTTTAATCACCTCCCCCTGAGGGGGAAGCAGCATTACCAGGCCACAGAAGAAGACAATGCAGCCACTCCTGATGAGACCTAATT
>REGO01000028.1:7990679-8029109 GCA_010120015.1 Rhombomys opimus | reverse complement strand
GCATGCATGCAGAAAGGGGGGGAGGGTGGGACCGGGAGGAGAGGAGGGAGGGACTTATGGGGGGATACAAAAGGAATAAAGTGTATTTAATAAAAGTTAAATAAAAAAATTAAAAAAAAAGAAGAAGAAGAAATAAAAGCCCCAGGTGCAAAAAGTGACAAGGCACATAAAACATCAGGATGTAAGACTTCTAGTGAGGAGGCAACTTCTTAGAGAGATTTGTGTTCCATGTAACCTAGAACCTGAGTTTAGTGGGAGGCATTCTCATGTCTTTGCAAGGAATGGCTTTCAAAATAGTACTGTGCAAGAAAAGAAAAAAAAAAGTCACTGAACCACAATATAGTGTTCTAAGTGGGAGAAAATAAAGAAATTAAAAAAAAAAATCATCCAACCAGCAAGTGAGCTGACTAGATCACTTAGGTATATTGAATAGATCTGCTGTTAGTATTTGTGATTATGAGCAAACCTATTATGAGTGTGTAGTTTAATTTCCCAGCATACAAATGGTCCTAGAATTTTTAAACATGCAAAGGAGCTTCAACTTGTTACCTATATGTAACACCTCATAAAATGGAGGAAACTATTCCAAGTTATTTTTACAAATATTCTAAACTTCGTGATATTTAAATAAAACTAATACCCTTTTATATTCAAACACAACACTGAAATGTAAAGAAAAAAACATAAATCAACCATTCTGTAAAAGAAGATATTCAATATGTTTTATACAGCATAAACACAGATACAAACACACTCAGAAGGAGCAGGAGAAACAAGGTAAACAGTTATACTTTAATTTTCAAAGAAATAAAATCTTATAATTAATATACAAATGAAGCACAAAATATTGTCATCAAAGAAAACATTAAAATTGTAAATAACTACCATTCTCGTAAAAGATCATTCAATCCTAATTATTCAAAATATTAAAAATCAAAAGTAAGTTCATCCTGAACAAGTTATCCAAAGGACAGCATATGTAATTAAGTAAATATCAATGATTTTAACAGAAGAATTATGAGAAATAACATTTAGTTTCAAATTAAAGCCTTAAAGTATAGAATAACATTATCACAAATTTATAAAAGTGAATGAGCAAAACTTGTCCGATTGTGGAGGTTCTAAAATGAACTGTTAATAAATGATTTTGGCAAATAATTATTCTGCGTCAGAAATATCTGAAACATACACAGAAATGAATGTTCTAGGCCTACAATGTACCTTTGAAGTCCATCATTAGATATAGTATATTGTATTATATATGCTCAAAATATTTTAGAAAATAGACTATGTAGTAAGCATTAAATCAATCCCCAGTATACTAAAAATTAGCACTCTTCAAATTTATTTGAAAAATCTATGTGCAAAGCATAATAAAGACATGCATAGATTGCAAAAACCTGACTATTGTTTCTTAAGTTGTATGAAGGGGAATGATGTTATGCCATTTTATCATAAGACCTGTTCCTGTAAGCAGACAGATTTAACATTGCCAGTTTGAAAATATAAAATGAATTGGGCAATATGGGAGATGCCATTTCTTTTTAAACTTATGTAATAATGTAAAAGTACTGGATAAAGAACATTTTAGAAATCTGTTTTATGTGATCTATACAAATGTATACATTTACCTGAGGGACTGATATGAGGCCCTCTGAAAAAATTGTGTTGCTTTTAAAGAAGGAAATACAACAATAAGAAAAAGGAAAAAGAGAGAGTTCACAATCTATTATGTAGGTCAGAAATCAGTATTAATTGGTTTCAGAGGGGTTTGTGCTAAAATGCAGAATCAATTCTGTATAGAAAATAAAGATATTTGCTGTTTCCATGTAAACTAGGTCAGCCAATTTCCTCTAGCATGGATGTAGAAATGGGGCAAGGAAGGTGACTCCAGAGAAGACATGTCTTTAACCAGTTGAAGAGGAAATGTAAAATTACATATATAAAAGTAAGCTATTAAGGATACATCTTGATGGACACAATCTATAATAATATTAATGGGTTTTGCATTTGAACTTAATCTCAACGTGAACATTTTTGCTACTAAAATCTGGCTCCTGGGGAACGCAACAAACTTGAATATGCTCAAATCATTTCACCAGCACATAAAGACAGCTCTAAGCTAGATGTTCAAATAAACAGTAATTAGATATGTACATAGATGAAACATTTCAGGAGCAAAATATATAATAATTCTGTCAAAAATTTTGCTGGCTTGCTATGATTTAATTAGACTTTAGTTTTCCCAGAGTTTATACTTTCTCTATGTGTGCATGTGTATGTATGTGTCTGTAGGGTATGGAATAAACTAGAGAAATGGTTCTTCATTTATAAGTCCTGGCTGCTCTTCCAGAGGACCAGGGTTTGGATTCCAGCACCCACATGGCAAGTTAAAACCAGTGTAACTCCGGGTCAAGGATCTGAAATTTTCTGGGCTCCGAGGGTACTTACTATATGAATAAAGTACACTTAACTATGTATAAGCCAAATACTCAAAAATAAAATAAAAATTACATCTTTAAAATATACAGGCATATTTTCCATAGTTCTTGTTATTTACCCACAGTTTACTTAGGGAAAGTGAAAGTATTTGCTGTGAGACTCTTCTACATTAATTGCGTGGCAGGTAAATACCTCATGCAGAGTACCAAGAACAATATTAATTGTTTATCATCTGTGAGGACCATTCACGTGCCTGAGAACAAAGGTACTTTCTATTCTGTTATGATGATGAACTGGGTCTAGAATAAAATCTCATTTTATTTAATGTGAGGGCAAAACTCACAAAGCAGGCAAGCCCTTCTACACCCAGACCTAAGCAACTGTGTGAATCTGAGATAAGCACCAGTCTGCTGACCCTCTTCCTGCCCTGTGCCACAGAGTCTGTGATAAGTGAACACAGCAAGACCTTTGTCCTGCAAGCTTTCTCATGTCATCTCTAGCCAGAAAATGGTAGGGAGTGCACTTTTTTCTTTTTTATTAATTTTTATGATTTATTACAGTTTATTCACTTTGTATCCTGGCTATGGCCCCCTCCCTCATCTCCTCCCAATACCACCCTCCCTTTCTCTTCTCCTCCTTTACCCCTCTCCTTGTCCACTGATAGGGGAGGTCCTCTTCCCTTTCCCTCTGACCCTAGCCTATCAGGTCTCATTAGGACTGGCTGCATTGTCTTCCTCTGTGACCTGGCAAGGCTGCACTCCTCAAAGGAGGTGATCAGAGAGCCTGCCACTGAGTTCATGCCAGAGAAAGTCCCTGTTCCTCTTACTAGGGCACCCAATTGGAGACTGAGTATATAGGTTACATCTGAGCAGGGGGGTTAGGTCTTCTCCATACATGCTCCTTTGTTAGGGTATCAGTCTCTGCAGGGTTTCCAGGGCCAAGAATTTTTTTGGCTCTTTTGGTCTTTTGGAGCTCCTGTCCCTTTCAGGTCTTTCTATCTCCACCTTCCTTCATAAAATTCCATGCATTCTGCCCAAAGTTTGTCTATGAGTCTCAGCCTCTGCTTTGATACCTTGGTCAGTGGAAGACACACACAGTATATACTCACTCATAAGTGGTTACTATACATATAATATAGGATAAACATACTAAAATCTATAGTCCTAAAAAAGCTAAACAACAAGGAAGACACTAGGGAAGCTGCTCAATCCTCATTAAGAAGGGCAAGTGTGATAGACATTGGCAGCAGAAGAAGACAGGGAACTGGACATGAGTCCACCACAGATGGCTGCTGAAATGAAATGCACATTTTATTTTGTTATTTAGATGATCCCTTACTACATTAACAGACTGGCCTATATTTCTTGCTCAGATGGAGTAATGCATTCTATATCCAATGTATTCTTATTGGGTCATTGATACTGTAATTTGGTCTCTAGTATATATTTATGGTTCATTCATATATCCAAATAGTTTAATTGGAATGTATATAAAAAAGGAAATGCACTTTTTTAAAGATAGCTTTCACAAATGCAGTTTGCCAATAAGACGAAATTGTAACCTTTAGAAAAGAACAGTAATGACAATTATCAGAGAAGTGATACAGCCAGAACAAGTCTTGGTGGAGTGGGGTTCGTGACCTGATGGTAAGCCCTTGGAAACCACTTGCTGTATATGAGAGCAGCACTCTACAGTGAGAAAGGAGGAAGTATCCTAAAGATGTAATAGAAGATTCAGTAAGTATTACCCAGTTTAAAACTCAGAAGAAAGAATCTGGGATTGAGATTTTAAAAAGGAATAAGTTGAGTGATATTCATTTCCTGTTCACTGTGACCATAAAGTTGAAGACTATACCCAAGCCTAGAATTAAAAAACAAAGTTCAATTGTCCTTCTTTGTCATTAACCAAATTGATTAATCTGATAAGTGTGCCCATATTTTTGAATAGTTATTTATTATCTCATTCTGGCTGTTTTCAAAGGTTGCTACATTCATCAACGCCTATGACAAGAGAATAATTAATAATACAAAGAAAGGTAATGTTTCCTATTTCCAAATATGAATTGATAAAATATTAGCCTACTATTATCCATAAATTCAGTGATTTTTGGTTAATATGAGATAATTTTAAGCTAGATTTCCCTGAAGGTAACAATAAAAAAATGCAAATGTTTGAGTTGTGATAACTGATTTTACTCTTAGGTAAATTTATATTTTGGGTGTCAGCTATTAACTGTACATGGATCGATTTCTATGTTAATACTCTGACCTTCCGAAGTTAAGAAGAAGAAATTGAAGCAGCAGATTAGAGTTTTCCTTTGATATAGATGCATTGTAAAACTGCTAGCAAATAAGAAAACACATGGGGAAATCAATACAGCTCTTCACTGTAGACTTTTCGGCCGTGTTCCACACAGTGCTAATCATGCTTGCTCTGCCAATTACTCTTCTGACTTGCCATTGCTATTATTGCTCCTGTTATTTTTATCAGTAGGTGCCAACATTGTGCATTATGGAGATTTAACACAAAACATAATAGAATGCTTCTAACAGCATGTTTCAACTCCAGAGCATAGTGTATACATGGAGGAAAATATCAGTTCTGAGTTCACCTGAGCGAGGACGTTGATGGAGAAGTTCAGCTCATCTATAGAACATTTTCCTTTAAAGAGGGCAATGATTAAGGAAGTATCTGTGGCTCCATCTTGACTGTATACTAGAATAAAACCACTTGAACAATGGAAATCAGAGTGAACCAGGTAAATGCAATCAATTACTGAACATTTGGGAAAGAAAAACAAAACAAAACAGAACAAAAACAACAACAACAACAACAACAAAAACAACTACGATGCCTGCAGATACCAGCCTCCTTTGAGAGGCTCCACTTAGCATCAGATAGAAACAGATGCTGAGTATACACCATGCTTGTCTTTCTGAGTCTAGGTTACCTCACCCAGAATGATCTTTGCCCGATTCATCCAATTACCTGCAATGATGTCTTACATGATGTCTTTGTTTTTAATAGCTGAATAGTATTCTATTTTGCTGTTGTACTGCAGTTTCTTTATCCATTCTTTGAGGAACATCTGCATTGTTTCCAGTTTCTGGTTGTTACTAATAAAGCTTATATGAACATAGTTGACCAAATATCTCTGTTGTATGGTAGAACATCCTTGAGTTGTATGCCCAGGAGTGTTATAGCTGGGTCTTGAGGTGGTGCTGTTCCCAATATTCTGACAAAGTGCCAGATTGCATCCTAAAGTGACTGTACACATTTGCACTCCCACCAGCAGTGGAGGAGGGTTTACCTTTCTCACAACCTCTCCAGCATGTGCTGTCACTGGAGGTTTTTATCTTAAGCATTCTGATAGGTATACTGTTGAATCTCAGAGTTGTTTTGATGTGCATTTCCATGATGAGTAATGATGTTGTGTATTTCTTTACCTGTTGGGATAACCATACTACAATCCACAGACCTAAAGAAACTAAGTAACAAGGAGCACCCTAGGGAGCATGCTTAATTCTCATGCAGAAGGGCAAGGAGAATAGACACTGGAAGCAGTTGAAGACAGAGAACAGGACTGGAGCCTACCGTAGATATCCTCTGAAAGACTCCACTGACTAGATAGACACAGATATTGAGAATCAAAACCAAACTTTGGGCAGAGTGCTGGTAGTCTTATGGAAGAGTAGAGGGACAGAAGAACCTGTAGGAGATAGGAAGATTCTTCTTCCACAAGAAGACCAATAGCCAATAAATCTGAGCCCAGGGGGGCCTGAGGTAACTGATGCCCCAATCAAAGACTATGCACGGAGAGGAACTAGGCTCCCTACTCAGATGTAGCCAATAGGCAGCTCAGTCTAAAAGCAGGTTCCCTAGTATGGAGAGCAGGGGCCGCCTCTGACAGGGTACGTGTTACCTGCTCCTTGGTTATTTCCACCTGGCACAGTCATCTTGCCAGGCCACAGAGGAAGATGATTCAGCCAGTTCTGATGAGACTTGATAGGCTGAATTCAGTTAATAATGGAGGTATGCTCCCCCTTTCCTAGGACTAGGGGAGAAGGAGAGGAAAGGAAGAGGGAAGGAGTGTAGTAATGAGATGAGATGAGGGAGAGGGCTACAATGGGATGTAAAGTGAATAAATTAAAAAAAAACTTAAATTAAAAATAAAATTAAAATGATAAGAATAAAAAGGAAGCGGATGCCGAGACTCACAGCCTAACATTGGGTAGAGCTCAGGGAATCTTGTGAAAGAATGATCGAAGGATAAAAGGACCAGAGTGGGTAGGAGCAACACAAGATGATAAACAGAGCCAACTAACCAAGACACAGGGGAGGATTATGGAGCACCAGCCAAGGAACATGCATGGACTCATCCTAGATCCCTTACACACATGTAGACAATTGGAAGCTTGGGCGACATGTGGATCCCCTAGAAAGTGGATTGGGACTGTCTCTGACATGCAGTCTGTTGCCTGCTTTTCAATCACTTCCCCCTGGTGGAGCTGCCTCGCCAAGCCACAGGAGAGGAAGAATCCTTCAATCCTGATGCAACTTGATGTGCTGGGAAAGGTAGGCATGTGTGTGTATGTGTGAGCAATCCTCTTTTTTGAAGGGGAGGGGAGGGAGGATATGGTGAAGAGGGAGGAAAGGTGGTACTAAGAGAAGAGGAGGGAGGGGGCTATGATTAGGATGTAAAGTGAATAAATTAATTAACTGATAAATTAGAAAGAAAAAAGGAGGCCAAGAAAGCCAAGGGGAGCCTCCATTAATCACCACTTCTCATGGGCTCTGCATCAGTTTCTGCCTTCAGGTTCTGGGCTTAAGTTTCTATTCTGACTTCCCTCAGTGATGGCTATTTAGTTGGAAGTGTAAAATAAACTATCAATGGACTAGGGGAGGGGCATAGAGAGAGGAGAGGGAGGGAGTATAAGAATGGGAGAAGACAAGCCCACAGCTGAGATACAGATAGAAAAAATTGTAATAAATAATAATAATTGTCCGGAGCAGAGCCTCTGGCAGCTGCTTTGATATTTAAATCTCAGCTGAGAGACTGCTTTAATGGGACCTTCTCTAAAGGCAGGTTAGAATTTGCAAGTCCATCTCCTTTTGTTTGTGACAGCAGGTAGGATGGTAGGATAGCTTGTGAGGATCACACCTCTTAGGCTCCTTGTGGAATTTAAACCATTGTTCTGAGATGTTTCTACTCTGGCTTAGAAACTCTACAATAAAAAGACAGGCCTACAGTTACTGCAGAAGTCTGAAGATGATGCTCCAAGCATCCTGTCTCAACTCTGGTGTAAACAGGACACAAATAAAGCAACTAGATACAATGTTGTGCAATGGGAGGAGCCAGAGAACAGGAAAGAGTGGGAGGAGAAGGGGCAAGGAGAGCACGAGGAGTACAGAGCTGGAGGAGAGAGCTTGGAGGACGTGGAGCATGAACCAGACCTAAGATTTCACAAAAAGCAAGTATAATGTGGGAAATCTAAATGTTAGGAAACAGAGGGCTGGAGGCAGAGGAGGTGGCAGAGACTTGAGACTTGCTGCTTGCACTGCTTGCTGCAGCAGCCTGCCTTTTGCTCTGGCTGTTGAGTCTGGACCTTTAAAAAAGTTTCCTGTGTGCTGTGTGTTTATTTAAATAATATTAATCCTCACTCCTGACTCAAGAACCGTTCCACTCTGCTGGCTGCCTCTGGCAAATAATAATAATAATAATAAAGAAAATAAACCAAGTTTATTTCCTCTCAAGTTATCTTTGGTCGTGGTGTTTTGTGTCAGTGATAGAAATCTCTCTATGACGTTTACTTGAAAGATGAGGTAGGTAGAAGGTTGTGTGGTAGCTGGAAGGGACTATCACTATGCTAATAAACATGCTACTAAGATGACGCCTCCTTAATCACTAAATTAGTACTCACAAAACCCTTCACCTAGGTCCTTCAGGTTTCCAACAATTTGCTCTTTGAAGTATTCCGAAGCTAGGTACCAAGTTTCTCCTTTCTCGGGTTTTGCCTCCTACTTCTGTACCACTTCCTCTTTCATCCCTATGCACTGAATTTCTCCAAAACAAGGGGCCACTCTCCTTTTCAGTCATATTATTACTTTCAAGAATCCATAAAGTTGCACAATAACAGTATGATGGTATATTTTGCATATTATGTGTAGCATGCATATTTATGTAAAGCACAATACTTATCATGATATTTAATATATTATCTGCCCATCCACTTATACTTACAGTGGTTCAGGCACTGAGGATACATGGTAAACAGATCATCACCTAAAACTTTGTAACTAAGAACAGAAAAAAATGGCAGATGAATTTATAAGAATGTAGCAGTAGTAATTTCACTAAGAATATAGAATGTGATAATATGGTGAATGAAATATGGAATTGCTTTCTTTTAACGGTTTTTATATTTAAGCCAGTACTTAAAATGAATTTTTAAAGTGTCAGCTACATGCAATGTGAAGATGCAGCTGGGATTCAAGTTCTAATGCGTGAATATCATGAAAGAAATCTGAGTGTGAAAGAAAATCTTAAGAGATTAAAAGACAATACATGTGTGCATACTGTTCTATTTATAATTGTGCATATTAACTTGTGCTTCTTCCCATGATGTATGTTGTAAAAGTTAGCATTCTTGATAGTTTCATTTCTAAGACTACATCTATCTCTGCTGGTTTGTTTAACCTGTTCATGTTGCTACTTGTTTAGCCCATCTGTTTGTTTAATCATCACTTCTCCAGAATCACTTCCCATTTGCTATCCAGTAAATGCTTAAACGGTCTCTCCAAATACTGGAGTTTAGTGAGTTTCATTTGTTAGTTTCTTGACATGTTCAGATTTGTCAAGAATGACTTCATTTTTCTTCCCAGCTCTGTGTGATACAAGTTGAAGTCTGCTAAAATCAGGTTTTAGTTACTTTTTGTTGCTGTTGTCAAAACAGCTCAAAAGAGGAAGGGTTTACTTTGGGTCACAGTTTGGGGGTTTAGAACATCAGAGTAGAGTCTGTGTGGTAGCTGGTTCAGGAAGCTGGTAGCACTGCATCCACAGGAAGCAGAGAGAAATTATTGATGATGCTCAGTTAGTTTTCTCTCTTTGTGCAGTATAGGACCCAAGCCTAGGGAATGGTGCTGCCCACTTTTATGATAAGACACCCCACATCAATTAACCTAATCAAAACAATCCCTCACAAGCAAAGGTCAATGCTGCACTAATCTAGATGAGGCCTGCAAGGCATCGAAGAGGCTTATCTTCTAGGTGATTCTTCATACTGTCAAGGTGAGAATCAATATTAATCTTAACAGTTGCTACTTTGAAATGTGAGTTTCAGTGCTCCAGGTAATTGCCTAAATTCTCTTTCAGAAATTCTATTCTCAACCTTTCTCTTTACTGTGACCCTGCAGAAGACTTTGTGCTCCTGACTTGGACTTTTCTCTTACAGTTCATTGTTTTAGCTTCAGAGCATTGAATATTTTTATATTTTCCTTTCATTTTCTGTTTTTCATTGCTTTCTGGCACTTAAATATGAGAGTCTATTTGTTTGTTTGTTTGTTTGTTTTTGATACAACATTCAGTCTCTATGTTGGACATGTCAGTGTATTGGATAAAAAATTAAGAGGAGAAAGTGTTGGGATACACAATCTCTATTCAAATGGGACCAAAATATGAGCCATCAATCTGTATAACTTCTAAAACCAAATAAACTATGTAGTGGTTTATATTTTCTGGATATTAAATATTTTATTATCCCATAATACTTAATGTAATTATTGAATAATGCTGTAAGTGAACTGAAGTAACTAATCTAAAATTAAGGTTGGTAATTTTTTCCTCAAAAATTATATTACTATATTTGTATATAGTCTAATTGTACCAAAAATTATCACTTCAATCAAGAAAATTCAATTACTCATGTTCCTTCATCCCTTCATACAAAGCAAAAGTAATATTAAATATTTCAGTATTCATGAATAATCTATAAAACAGACTCTTTAGCCTGTATATATGAAAGAATTTATTTAAGGCCTGGCTTATATCAATTTCTCCCTCTTTTAATGAACTTAATTGTCAAGTAGCCATTGCCTAGTTTTAATTTTGAGATTGTCTCTATCAGATCAGACTGTGGTTTTATCTTTAGAGATTATCACGATTGTCAATCAATGAAGGAAGGCCCACACCACTGTGGGTGGTAATATTTCCTGGGCATGTGGTCCTAAGTTGAATAAGAAAGGTAGAGAAACATGATCCTTCAAGCAAGCCAGCAGGAAATATTCAATTGTGGTTTCTCTCTTAAGCTATTTTTAATATTATTTTATTTTAATTTTGTGTATGTAGGTATGTGTTTGGATATTGGTCTATATGTGTGTGTGTGGCTGTGTCTATCTGTGTTTGTATTTGTATTCATGTTTGTGTTGTGTGTAAGTATTTACAGGCTTGTTGGAAGAGGTGTGGCCTTGTAGGTGGAAGTGAGTTACTGGAGTTGGGTTTGGGAGTTTTATAAGCTCAAGCATGATCCAATCTCTCTTTCTTCCTGTGGATCTAGATGTAGAACTTTCAAATATTCTCCAGCATCATATCTGCTTACAATTAGTCTTTCACTAATTGGACATTTTATTATGAAACTGATTATTACTCTTACTTCTGAAACCTAGTATATACCTATTAGCATTTCTTTTAGCTTCATATTTCTTGTTTGTAATTGTCACTACAAGATCATGTTTTCTAGCTATTATCTTCAAGCCTTTCAAATATTCTCAAGATATATCAAGATCCTGATAACCAAACAAAGGACCAGGCCTTCACTGTTGTTCTCAACTTAATCCTCAATGGTAAGGGCACTTCTATTATTCTCAGAAGTACTGAATTGTTTTAAGCTATTGGTACTCTTGAATGAGAGAAAGCCAGTTACTTTTAGTGTCTACAAAGAGCTAGACATTTTAGATGGTGTGACAATGCAGTCTGAGGCTACATTACTTGATAGCACAGCAATGAACTGTGTGCATTCACTGAGCTTGTTGGCTACTTAGTCCCATTTACTCAATATAGGACTCATCACATGAAAAGTCAATGCAGCTATATTGTAACCAGCAGTGGCTTCTTTCTAAGTCATGCCAGCAAACTAAAAATATTAATAATGCACACGCTTTAAAAACAAAACAAAACAAACAAACAAACAAAAAACATGGATACTTACCTTAATCCCAGTCATAAGGAAACAGAGACATGAGATCCATGTTTATTTAGAAGATGTAGCCAAATTGCTGAGCTCTGAGCTCAGTAAGAGAACCTACCTTGGTAAGTAAAATAGTGCTCAACTCAACATCAGTCTCTGGCTTCCACATGCAAACATTCACATGTATGTGTGTGCATTCATACACATAAGAGCATATAAAAACCTACCTACACAGACTACACACACACACACATACACACTACATATGTGTACATACATACACAACACATAATAAATAGTCTCATATATTTGTTCACTTAGATATATGCTGCCTACTGGTTTGATGTCATTATTGGTTGTTTTCTCTGCCAAACTTTTGGTATAGATTTGGCAACAGTTTCTGAATTTGTTAGAAAAGTAAAAATGAACCCTATCCTGAGGAGGCCTGTGGGTCACTGGCCGAGCTTTCAGCTCAGAGAATTTCTGCCTTCTCCCCATCGGCCCGGCCCACCTTGGTCAGAAACAGTGAGCCCAGTAGAGTCAGTGAACCCAGCAGAGGTGAGCCAAACAAATGACCAACCACCCCCTGTCCCCCATCCCAAGGATGCCTGTGGGGCACCCTAGTAGCTCTCAGCTCTGAGGTCTTTTCTCTTGTTTCCCGGTTGCCTGGGTCACATGGGACACAGCCAATGACCCAATGGTGGGACCACCAGGCCAGCAAACAACAGAGTCAACCAGAGGACTAGAGGCCAGTGTAAGAACACAAACAACAAAACCCAGGCCCATGTGGCACCATTGGAAACCATCAGACTTACAACAGCAAATCCTGAAGTTACTATAACACCCAAAGAGAAAAAAAAAAAGGATTTTAAAGTTGAGGTTATGAAAATGATGGAGACACTAAAGGAAGAAAGTAAAGCTCTCACGATAGCACAGAAAAATCCATTTAAAAAAATGAAAGAATTGAACAAATCCCTTAAAAAAACTACAGTCAAAGAGGAAAGGAATGAAACTCTATAAGACCTAAAAATAGAGATAAAAACAATAAAAAGACACAATCTGAGAAACTCAGGGAGATGGAAAACCTACAAAGAGAACAGAAACTACAGAAACAATCATCACCAACAGAATACAAACATGGAAGAGAGAATATCAAATGCAGAAGATATAACTGAAGAAATCATTATATCAGTCAAACAAAAATGTTAAATATATTTTAATTGGTTTGCTGCTTTTCAGCTTCTTTAGTTCTTTATATATTCTGGATATTAGCCCTCTGTCAGATAAAGGGTTTGGTGAAGATTCTTTCCCAATCTGTAGGCAGTCATTTTGTTTTGATGACAGGGTCCTTTGATTTACAGAAGCTTTTCAGTTTCATGAGGTCCCATTTATTGATTGTTGCTCTTAGAGCCTGTGCTGTTGGTGTTCTGTTCAGAAAGTTGTCTCCTGTACCAATGAGTTCTAGGGTCTTCCCCACTTTTTCTTCTAACTGATTTAATGTGTCTGGTTTTTATATTGAGGTCTTTGATCCACTTGGACTTTAGTTTTGTGCAGGGTGATAAGTATGGATCTATTTGCATTTTTCTACATGTAGACTTCCAGTTAGGCCAGCACCATTTGTTGAAGATGCTATTTTTTTTCCATTGTGTGGTTTTGGCATCTTTGCCAAAGATCAGGTGTTCATAAGTGTGTGGGTTTATTTCTGTGTCTTCTGTTTGGTTCCATTGATCCACCATTCTGTTTCTATGCCAGTACCATGCAGTTTTTATTACTGTTGCTCTATAGTACCGGTTGAGATCAGGGATGGAGATACCTCCAGAAGATCTTTTTTTGTAGAGGATTGTTTTAGCAATTCTGGGTTTCTTGTTTTTCCGTATGAAGTTGAGAAATTTTCTTTCAAGGTCTGTAAAGAATTGTGTCGATAATTTGATGGGAATCGCATTGAATCTGTAGATTGCTTTTGGTAAGATGGCCATTTTTATTATGTTAATCCTGCCAAACCATGAACATGGGAGATCTTTCCATCTTCTGATATCGTCCAATTCTTTCTTCAGAGACTTGAAATTTTTTTTCATACAAGTCTTTGACTTGCTTCGTTAGGGTTACACCAAGGTACTTTATGTCTTTTGTGGCTATAGTGAAGGGTGTTGTTTCCTCAATTTCTTTCTCAGCCCTTCTGTCTTTTGTATACAGGAGGGCTACTGATTTTTGGAGTTAATTTTGTATCCAGCCACTTTGCTGAAGGTGTTTATCAGCTGTAGGAGTTCCTTGGTAGAGTTTTTGAGGTCACTCAGGTATACTATCATATCATTTGCAAATAGTGATACTTTGACTTCTTCCTTTCCAATTTGTATCCCCTTGATCTCCTCCAACTGTCTTATTGCTCTAGCAAGGACTTGAAGAACTATGTTGAAGAGATATGGAGAGAGTTGGCAGCCTTGTCTTGTCCCTGATTTCAGTGGTATTGATTTAAGTTTCTCTCCTTTTAGTTTGATGTTGGCTATAGGCTTGCTGTATATTGCCTTCACTATGTTTAGATATGTGCCTTGTATCCCTGATCTCTCCAAGACTTTAAACGTGAATGGATGTTGGATTTTGTCTAATGCTTTTTCAGCATCTAAGGAGATGATCATGTGGTTTTTCTCCTTCAGTTTGTTTATATGGTGGATTACAATGATAGATTTCTGTATATTGAACTACCCTTGCATGCCTGGGATGAAGCCTACTTGGTCATGCTGATTGACGTCTTTTATGTGCTCTCCGATTCTTTCTGCAAGTATTTTATTGAGTATTTTTGCATAAATCTTCATAAGAGAGATAAGTCTAAACAGAGAATTCTCTGTAGAGCAATATAGAATGGCAGAGAAACACTTAAAGAAATGCTCAATATCATTAGACATCAGGGAAATGCAAATCAAACAACCCTGAGATTTCATTTTACAGCCATCAGAATGACAAAGATGAAATACTCAAGTAACAACACAAGCTGGATAGGCTGTGGCTCAAGTACACAGTAAAGACATTTGCTCAACCATGTTTGTAGCAGCTTTATTTGTAATAACCAGAAGGTGGAAACAGCCCAGATGCCCCTCAACTGAAGAATGGATACAGAAATTGTGGTACATCTACACAATGGAATATTACTCAGCAGTGAAAAATAAGGAAATCATGAAATTTGCATGTAAATGGTGGTACCTGGAAAGGATCATCCCGAGTGAGCTGTCCCAGAAGCAGAAGGAGAAGGATACTTCATACTCATCAAATGGAAAATCTGCTAAGACATCTCAATTCTGAGTATCTATGCCAAATATAAGAGCACCTTCATTCATAAAAGAAGTATTACTAAAGCTTACATCACACACTGAACCCCAGACAAAAGTGGGAGACTTCAACACCACATTCTCACCAATGTACAGATCATGAAGACAGAAACTAAATGGGGAAATAAAGGAACTAATGGATATCATAAAAAAATGTACCTAACAGATATCTACAGAACATTTCACCCAAACACATGAGAATGTACCTTCTAAGTACCTCATGGAACCTTCTCCAAAATTACCCATATAATAGGTCACAAAGCAAGCTTCAGCAAATACAAGAGGATTAAAATAACCCTCTACATCTTATTAGACCACCATGTATTAAAGCTCGAACTCATCAACAACAGAAATAACAGAAATGCTACAAACTCATGGACACTGACTAACTCCCTACTCAACAACAAGTAGGTCAGAGAAGAAATAAAGAATGAAATTAAATACTTTCTAGTATTCAATGAAAATGAAACCACAACATACCCAAACTTATGGGACACAATGAAAGTAGTACTAAGAGGAAATTCATAGCACTAATAGATACCTTCATTAAGAAATTGGAGCAATCCCATAGATCCCATACTAGTAACTGAGTAGCACACCTGAAATCTCTAGAACAGAAGGAATCAGACATACCAAAGAGAAGTAGACAACAGGAAATAATCAAACTCAAGGCTGCAATCAATCAACTGGAAACAAAAAGAAAGATACAAAGAATCAATGAAACCAAGAGCTGTTTCTTTGAGAAAGTCAAGAAGATAGACAAACACTTACCCACACTAACTAAAAGGCAGAGGGAGAGTATCCAAATTAATAAAAACAGAAATGAAAAGGGTGGCATACCAACAGACACT
Source organism: Rhombomys opimus (assembly GCA_010120015.1). Lineage (NCBI taxonomy): Eukaryota > Metazoa > Chordata > Mammalia > Rodentia > Muridae > Rhombomys > Rhombomys opimus. The sequence goes on along the minus strand of REGO01000028.1, from coordinate 8,013,314 downwards.
AAAGAATTCCAAAAAATCATTAGGTCTTACTTGAAAGGTTTATAGTCCACAAAATTGGAATCCTAAAGGAAATAAAAGATTTTCTGGATAGATTTCACATGCCAAAGATGAATCAATACCAGGTAAACAGTAACTCCTAAAGAAATAAAAGCATTCATCAAATGTCTCTCAACCAAAAAAAGCCCATATCCAGATAGTTTAGAGCAGAATTCTACCAGATATAAGAAAACCTTATACCAATACTTCTCAAACTACTCCACAAAACAGAAACTGTACTAACATTACCAAATTTATTTTAGGAAGCCACAGACACCTTGATCTCTGAATCACACAAAGACTCAGCAAAGAAAGAGAACTTCTGATGAATTTCATTCATGAACATTGACACAAAAGTACTCAATAAAACACTTGCAAACCAAACCCAAGAACACATCAAATACATCATCCACCATGATCAAGTGGTTTCATCCCAGGATGCAGTGATGGTTCAAAATGATGAAAATCCATCAATGTACTCCACCATATAAACAAATTTGAAGAAAAAAATCATATGATAATCTTATTTAAATGCAGGAAATGCCTTTGACAAAATCCAACATCCCTTCAAATGAAGTCTTGGAGAAACCAGGGATACAAAACCCCTATTTAAATATAATAAAGGCTTTATACAGCAAGCCGATTGCCAACATCAAATTAAATGGAGAAAAACTCAAAGCAATTACACTAATATCAGGGACAAGCCAAGGCTGCCCACTTGCTCCATACCTGTTCAATATATTCACTCACAGAGGTATGGAGAACTAAAAGAAAACTAAAGAAAATCAAGGGCATACAAATCAGGAAGTAGTAAGTCAAACTATTACTATCTGCAGATGATATGATAGCATACAGAAGCAATCCAAAACAGTTTTACCAGAGAACTCCTACAGCTGATAAACATCTTCAGTCAAGTGCCTAGTTACAAGATTAATTTAAAAAAATCAGTAGCCCTCCTGTACACAAATGACAATCTGCCTGAGATAGAAATTAGAGAAAATACACCCTTCACAATATCCACAAATAATATAAAGTATCTTGGTGTAACTCAAACCAAATAAGTGAAAGACCTGTGTGACAAGAACTTCAAGTCTCTAAAAAAATAAAAATGAAGAATATATGAATCTGAGATTCCATCTCACACCTCACAGAATGGCTAAGATAAAAATCTCAAGGGACACCACATGCTGGCAAGGGTGTCAAGAAAGGCAAACTATTCTCCATTGCTGTTGGGAATATAAACTTGTACAACCACTTTGGAAATCAATCTGTTTTTTTCTCAGAAATTTGAGAATAGTGCTACTGCAAGAGCCAGCGATATCACTCCTGGGAATATACACAAAAGATGCTTCACCATGCAATAAGGACATTTGCTTAGCTAAGTTCATAGCAGCTTTACTAGTAATAGCCAGAATCTGGAAACAACCTAAATGCTCCTCAACTGAAGAATGGATGAAGAAATTGTGGCACATTTAGATAATAGAATACTCCCAAAAACAAAGAAATCATGAAACTTGCAGGTAAATGGATGGAACTAGCAAAGATTATCCTGAGTGAAGTAACCCAGACCCAGAAAGACTCACATGGTATGCACTCACATATTAGTGGATATTAGCCATATAGTACAAGATACACACACTACAAGGCACATACCCAAAGAAGATAAAGAGTACCCAAGTGAGGTTACATAAATCTCACTCAGAAAGGGGCATAAAATAGACAAAGGTAATAGTTGAAGAGTGGGGACAAGGTAAGAGAGGGGTGCAAAGTGTTAAAAGGGTGGAGATCAGACCTGAGGAGAGCAAAGGCAATAAAAAAGAAGACCTGTTGAGAAAAGAGAAACTGAGTGTGGGGACAACTCTGTGACAAGCTGGAGACCTAAGTCAGGGTAGACTCTTGGACAGATATGAAGAGTATCGAAGCAGAGAGTTCCAGTAGCAGAAACCATACAGACAACTCTAAGTAGACTAGTCTTCTAGTAAATGTCAGGGAACACCAATCCACCCACAACACAAAAACTTTTACTCAAAATTTACCCTGCCTATGAGATGTGCCGGAATGAACACAGAGCATATAGAACAGAGATTGAGGGGATGCCCAACCAATGCCTGGCCCAAACAAAGACCCACCCTATCAGAGAGTGACAACCTCTGACACTACGAATGATATTCTGCTAATCCTGCAGACAATAGCCTGTCAGAGCTGTCCTTTGAGAAGGCCTACACAGCAGTGCCTCAAAACAGATGCTGAGACTCACATCCAAACATTGGTTGATGCCTAGGGAGTCTTGGGGAATAGTGGGAGGAAATAGAAAAGGACTGGGTAGTAACAGAAGCTTCACAAGAGAAACAGCAGAACCAATTCACCAGGGACCAGAAGCTGAGAGTGAAGCATCAACCAAGATCTGTGCATGAAATGAACCTAGGGTCCCTACAAAGACATAGCAGATGGGCGTCTTAGGTTTCAAATGGGTCCTCTTGTAAAGGAAATGGGGACTGCATCAGGCATTAACTCACTTGCTAGCTTTTTGATCACCTTTCCCTGGAAGGACCAACTTGACAGGCTGCAGGAAGAATAATAAGTTCAAAGCCGTTGAAACTCTATGAGCTGGAGTGGATGGGAAAAAGGGCTCCCCTTTTCTGAGGAAAAAGAAAGAGGGAAAGGAGAGGGTGGGTCTAGTAGGGAAGGAGGGAAGGAGCTACAAGAAGGTAAAGTGAATAAAATAAATAAGTGAGGAAAAACAAAATAAATAAGTGAAAATGATCCCATTTTTTTCTTTTTGTAACATAATAGTACTTGGTTATTAAACTAAGTTTTATGAATTATAATGATGAGATTACTTTTCCTTTTTGAGAAATCCATTAATAGTTCTATGGGAATTTTCTTGTAAGATTCAATTTTCTTGAATCACTTTGTCTTTGATACTTTGAAAATTCTCTTTGTTTTTGCCTTTTGACTATTGGAATGCTCTCCAGAGCATTCTTGTTTACTGATTTTTGAGTATCATATATTTGTCTGTCTATGTCATCACTAAAGTCTTAAAAGGAATTTAGTCATTGCTTTCTTCTTCATCTCCATCTTTGTCTTCCTTTTCTAGCCTTCCTTCTCCTCCTTTTCATAATCATTCTAGTCCTCTTTGTCATTTTTAAAAACTGTGCTAGAGATTGAACAAAAAGATAAGTAAATGCTCAATCTGTGAACTTTGTATTCTAACTTAAATTCTAGGAGTAGATAATGACACCAGATACATCTATCAAACTGGTAAAGAACAGATATTATTAACTGTGGAAATGTTTTTAGTTGAATTTGTGGTCATTTCTAACTCATTCTAAGCATAACTAACTTCTAAACTAGAAAAAATATTTCAGAAAAAAAACAATTACTGTTATATATACATTTTCTTTAATAAGGAAAATCCCTGTTGAGGGAAGAAGAAATGATGTGGAACTCATAACTTATGAGTTATGAAAAGGTTAAAGAAACCCATACAACTTATGAGGTTCAGTAAGCTCCTGAAACTTACAAGATGCACAATCTCTCTCTTTAAGTAGTAACAGCTGATAGAAATAAGAAAACCTTCTATAGGGTGAAGGGCCTATGGATTCAGTTTTTACAAATTTTCACCTGTATAGGAGAAACCTTTTCAGTAATGTAGCTATCTTTGAGTCACTTGAACTTCTGCAAATACTGCCTCATTAAATTTGTTTGGTTGGTCTTTGTTGTTTGTGTGTTTGTTGTTAAGTAACCCCAATATGTTTACTTCTGTGAATCAGACTTTGGTTAAATAATTTTCTTGATCTGCTCTCTGTGTTATAGGTGGAGAGAACAGATATTTGTTTATGTCTTCCAAGGAAATATTATACAATATAATTAATATAATTTTCTCCCAAACAAATACCAACAAAACCAAGAATAGGTGAAATAGAAAACATATATATGCCACATTGGATGGATGATGAGACATACAACTGAGGCTGATATATCTGAGCACCTATGAGTGTAATCATAACTTGGCTATTTTTCCTATGAGGAAAAATGTGATATATCTTTCTGTTGAAGTGACAGTTACACGTATCCTGAGGTGGGTGTCAAGACATGTGACTAAAGCTAAGCTATCTGAAATTAGAGCATTATAAGAGGTAATCTCACACAGAGGCTATCTTTCTCTGTATGGTCTGAGGTAATTTATCTCTTTGAATAATGAGATTTTTATCAAATGGCTGTTAGACTAGAGAATATATTGCAATTTCTGAGTATGAGACACATAAAACATGTATGTAAGCAGGTATTAATGATCATTGGATGTTATTTGGTGTGAATAATTGAGGCTGAGCTGTCTGTACAAAGTACACTTGTCCATATAAGTGGATGATTTCAATCGGAAAAGACTCTTGTTAAAAAGGAAAAAAAAATGGTCATGATGCCAAGGTTGTATTGTCTGAAAGCTTTTTGCAACTGGCAGGATACAAGGCAAAGCAAATAAAATAGACCTGTACTAAAAAAACCCTTAATGGTTTCTACAGACAAGGAATGCAAGAGAAAAATTGCAAAGCAAAAAAATAAAATAAAATAAAGAAGAAGGAAGGTGTGTAAAAGTGATTGAAGATACTCTTGTGGTTCTAGTGTTAACACAGACAATTCTTGAATGCATGATTGACTATTCGGATAGTTGTTGTAACAATGATCCAACTCAGAGAACTGTAATAACAAGGTATCTGAATGTTTATATTTGGAGAGTCTTTTAAATATGAGAGAAAATGCTTCTTACAGCCTGCTTATGAAACTATAGGCCATGGAGATGGATAGAATAAATCTGTCATTAAAACAAAGAAACTAAGTCATAGGTCCTTCTTTTACACAAATGCTGCAGCATTTGAGAGAATAATCAGTCCATGGCATGCTGATTCATTAGCTGTTACAGACAATTGATTATCACCAGCTGAGAGTACCATAAATATCAGACTAGTGGACAATAGAAGGAACATGGGCATTACTGAGATAAATGAACACAAAGAGAGCAGTGGTTTGTTCCCTTTTAACTGGACCAAAAAAAGACTGTATTTTAGAGAGATTTCTGAAAAGATAAAAATTAGTTCGGTAGGTACTTTGAAATTGCATAGGTCTTTATTAGATTTGTCGGGCCCCATGGTGAGCTATCATCTTTAAGACTTAAAGATGTTTTGATGTGTCTAAGTGGCTTAAATTAGCATGTGATTGAGTCATAAAATGCCAAAACTATCAAGAGAAGATTACTTAACGTAATTTTCTATGAGCCATCCAGCCCCCTCATCCTGGGGTCACTATATCTTACCACTGATAGCCACTGTGGAGAGCAAAATGGGGTTTCCTTTCCATGCCAACATACCTGAAGTTGTTCTCTTGATGAAACAGCTAATCAAGTGATGAGATCTTGCTGTGGTGTATTGAGCACAGCAAACGTTTCACTTAAGCGTTTTCTTAGTCACTGAACATCACCTGACACTTGCTTAGAATAGTTAGAAACGAGCCTTCAAGTTCCTAGGCATTCTCTGTCAAAAAAAATAAAAATAAAAACCTAGTTTACAGAGTGCTAACCTGTAGGTATCTTAAAGATTTGGGATACTGGCTAAAATAAATTAAAAGAAAATAAAAAACTGTTAAAGAGTATGAACACAGTTACCTGGCCTGAGTAAAAATGGGCAATTCCAGGAACACTAATATTATTACATACAGAATCTCAAGCCAGGGGTGCACTTGCCTCCCTATGAGTTATTGGCCAGACATGTCCCTAAGGTCTCACAAATAGTTAGGCTATTGTGACTGCCACTGAATGAATGTAAGGCTAGATAGTAAAGCTATTTTAACATACTGTATATCTTGGTGCAGGGCATGGACAAAACAAGCAGGGACTGAGCTGCAAGCTCTTTCCCTGCTGGCTGGCTTTCCTAATGCTGAGTTTTACAATATGGGCTGCTAAGATTTTTCTCTTTCTTTCTTTCTTTCTTTCTTTCTTTCTTTCTTTCTTTCTTTCTTTCTTTCTTTCTTTCTTTCTTTCTTTCTTTCTTTCTTTCTTTCTTTCTTTCTTTCTTTCTTCCTTCCTTCCTTCCTTCCTTCCTTCCTTCCTTCCTTCCTTTCTTTCTTTCTTTCTTTCTTTGATTCTTTCTTTCTTTCTATATTTATTTTTTATTTTTTAGCCCATCTATGTACATAAGCTGCTACAGTCCCAGTGTATCAGGCAAATTGTGCCATGCTTGAACAACAGTTACATGGCTGCTGTGGATGCAACCACACTGTTTTTGCACGGATTTATGGCCAGCTATAAAGGAGGAAACTTTCATCTGGTACTGTGAGCCAATGCAGAAATCTTTAGGTCAGTAGGTGGATGAGTGTATAGGCTTTGATGGGTTTAGTAGATGCTGTTTTACTAAATAACCATGATGTGCTTGTCAAATTGTACTATAAATATTTGTATTTACACTCACAAATCAATAATGCTACCTTGTTCTTTCAGTCACTAAGAAAATTATGGATTTCTTGTAATAGATACAAAGATTCATATATACTCACCCTGAAAATGAGTGACAGTTATGACATAGCACCATAATGTTTAGCCATAAGCAGAAAGTATTAGTTAAAAATCTATATTGTCCTTTCTAAGCTTGAGGACCATATATAAAATGGGTAAGAGTAATGTAAGAAGTAAAACAAGAGATAATGTATTTTATATCTATTTCCTTTAAACATCCTCTCCTGGACCAAAAAGAGAAGCTACTATAACTCATAAGGTTCAGAAAGCTTCAAGAACACTAATATTTACAAATTCCCTTTTCAAAGTACCAAAACAGTTGGAATTGCTACTGAGAAGAGGCTCTAAATATCATGTGAGCTGAACTCCAAAAAAGAAAAAAAAAATAGATAGGAAGCTTTCATAAATCATGACCCAATACTGAGGTTGTTATTTTGCTGAGTCAAATACATAGCCCGATAGACAAATCTTAACCTAAACTCTGGTAATTAACACCAATAAGTTCTCTAGCTTACTATGTACACTTAGATAAAAATCACATCTATGGTGTGGTATTCATGTCTCATGTGTGGTAAATAGACATTTGTTCATGTCTCCACAGGAAAACTTCAACAACTACTGACAAAAATCCCTAATGAGTACAATAGTGGAAACGATGTTTAGGGGTAACTAACTATATCTTCTGACTGGATTTGAGGTCCACTACATGACTGAGATATATGTCAGGTACTATTGAACTGATCAAAAGCCTTTTTATAGGAAGGTCACAAGTTCTGTGTGGGGAACCTTCTGTTGATGGTTTCACAAGTAAACATCCATTAAATTGTCTTCTTACACACAGAGATTCATGAATTTTTTAATGTTAGTCTAAGAATCCCCTTTTGGCAATGGGTGACTGTTAAATTTGAAACCCTAGTCTGTCAAAGTGAGAATTCTCTGTAGAGGAATATCAAATGGCAGAGAAACACTTAAAGAAATGCTCAACATCATTAGCCATTAGGGAAATGCAAATCAAAACGACCCCAAGATTTGACCTTACACCCATCAGAATGGCCAAGATCAAAAACTCAAGTGACAACACATGCTGGAGAGGTTGTGGAGAAAGGGGAACCCTCCTCCACTGCTGGTGGGAAGTTAAACTTGTACAACCACTCTGGAAAGCAATCTGGTGCTTTTTCAGACAACTAGGAATAGCGCTTCCTCAAGACCCAGCCATACCACTCTTAGGCATATATCCAAAAGAGGCTCAAGTACACAATAAGGACATTTGCTCAACCATGTTTGTAGCAGCTTTATTTGTAATAGCCAGAAGCTGGAAACAGCCCAGATGCCCCTCAAATGAAGAATGGATGCGGATGCAGAAATTGTGGTACATCTACACAATGCAGTATTTTTCAGCAATGAAAAATAAGGAAATCATGAAATTTGTAGGTAAATGGTGGGAACTAGAAAGGATCATCCTGAGTGAGCTGTCCCAGAAGCAAAAAGACACACAGTATATACTCACTCATATAGACATAACATAGTATATACCTACTAAAAACTGTACATCTAAAGAAACTAAGCAAGAGAGAGGACCCTGACTAAAATGCTCAAACCCCATCCTGAAAGGCAAAGAGGCTGGACATCAGAAGATGAAGAAAACAGCAAACAACGGAGGAACCTGCCACAGAAGGCCTCTGAAAGCCTCTGCCCTCCAGACAATCAAAGCAGATGCTGAGACTTATGGCCAACTGTTGGGCAAAGTGCATGGAATCTTATATAAGAAGTGGGAAATAGTAAGAGCTGGAGAGGACAGGAACCACACAAGGAGAGCAACAGAACCAGAAAACTTGAACACAGGGAACTTCCCAGAGACTCATACTCCAAACAAGGACTATTCATGGAGATAACCTAGAACCCCTGCACAGATGTAGCACATGATAGTTCAGTGTCCAAGTGGGTTACATAGTAAAGGGAAGAGGGACTGCTGCTGACATAATCTGATTGGCCTGCTCTTTGATCACCTCCCTCTGAGGGGGGAGCAGCCTTACCAGGCCACAGAAGATGACAATGCAGCCACTCCTGAGGTGATCTGATAGACTAAGATCAGAAGGAGGGAGAAGAGGACCTCCTCTATCAGTGGTCTTGGGGAGGGACATGCATGAGAGAGGAGGAGGGAGGGTGGGATTGGGAGGGGAGGAGGGAGGGGCTTATGGGGGAATACAAAATGAATAAAGTGTAATTAATAGTAAAAAATAATAATAATGACTACTTTGTCCTTGGCCCAAACTATGATATCTATGTTGCCCACTACATGGCCCTGGAGACATCTACGAAGGTGGAGTGGAGGACTGTGGTTCCTGGAGGATGAGTAGTGTACAACTGATATCTGTCTTCTAGACAGGACTTGAAAATTGCAATAATGAATATCTAGCAGAGGTAGCAACCTACATAGGGCCCAAGGAGGGACAGGCAAGGAGGAAGTAATGAGGGAAAGGAGGAAGGAAGGAACAAATGTAGGAAAGAAGGAAGGAATGAAGGAAGGAAGGAACAAAGTAAAGAAGGAAGGAAGATAGAAGAAAGGAAAGATAGATGAACGAAAGGAGGGAGGGATGGATGGAAGGAGGACAGGAGAGATATAAGAAAAGCTAATAGAATTCTATTTTAGAAGGATAACTCTTTGTAATTAAGATTGAATTTCTTCCTAAAAAAGCGTTGGTTTAGTATCTGAGAATAAATATATTTGAAATTCTATCAAACTGATGAAGAAAACTGATGGCTTCAATGGATAAATGTAAAAAGTGTTTGTCAGAAGCGAATACCATTTACTGATTTTAAAAGAAGGCTTACAGTAAGTTAGAACTACCAAGGAGTTCTCAATATAAAAATGAACATCTGCCCAAGAACTAGACTGACAATACACTAATTGGTAGATTGTATGTTGCAGAAAGGAAGGTTTTATTTTTTCCTTTTTATTAAACATAGATTATTCTCTCAAATATATCCTTCACTCCCTCTACTCTTCCAAGTTCCTCCCCATTGGGATCCACAACCTTTCTGACTATCATTAGAAAAGAACAGTCTCCTAAGAGACAGCAATAAAATAAAATAAGATAAAACACAAACTAACGCATCAAAATTGGATAAGGCAAACCAACAGAAAAAGGCACAATAATCAGGGGGACACTCAGGAGTTCCATAAAAATACTCAGCTGAAAGCCATAATATTTTCTTTAGAGGACCAGGTGCCAGCAGATGCAGTCCCTCTACTTGATGCTTCAGTCTTTGTGAGTTTACATGACCTTTGTTTCGCTGATTTAGAGATCTTGTTTTCCAGATGTCCTCTATTCCCTCTGGCTCCACAATCCTTGTGACTTCTTTAAGAAGAGGAATTTGATGGAAACATCTTATTTAGAGCCATGTGTTCCAAGTTCTCTCTTTGCATAATGTCTGGCTGTATGTCTCTATATTTATTCCCATTTGCTGCAGGAGGAAAGCCTCATTGGTGATGGCTGAATAAGGCTATGATATATGAATACAGCAGAATATTATTAGGAGTCACTTTATTGTTATTTTTAATAGCTGTATTTGGTTTTATCCTAGGTTTATGTGTTATCTAGTCTCTGGTTCTTGGTCACCGAAGAAGTGTCAGGTATACAAGTGCCGTCTCTTTGAGTGAGCCTTTAGTCAAATCAGACATCAGTTGGTTAATCCCATAAGGGCTATGCCAATCATTGCTCGAGCTTATATCGGATGCAGGACAGAGTGTTGATCAAATGTTTTGTGGTTGCACTAGTGTTTATGTTTTATTTTGGTAGTCTCTGGAGTACTTTTCTGTGTCGTAAACTCTAGAACATGAGAATGAAGGTTGTTCTATGTAGGCACCGAGTCAACCTCTCCGTGTTCAAAGAGGTGAGTGAAAGTTGTCCTCAGCAATGAAGCCTCACTGCCAGTTTATAGAGAACAACTGATTGTCTAGGCAGCAGCTTAGGTTGCCTGAGAATTTCTATGCTGCCCTTTTGGCCAACACTTCAGCTGGATAAAGCTCAATCCCATAACTGGAAGGTTTGCTTGGTGACAAGAGATGGTGTGCTGGAGTTCTGTCTCCTGCGTTGTTTGGAGACTGCACTGGGATCGCCTTCATATATTACAGGACATTTTCACAGCACTGGGTTTTCATACCCTTCTCAAAACCCTGCAATTCTGTCTCTCCCTCATTCTCTTCCTCAGTCCCGTCTTCTTTTCCCCTTCCCAGCTGATCCTCACATTCAGTCTCCCAACTCTTCTACAGTCCACCCATAAAATCTATATTATTTCCCCCTCCCATGGAGTCCACCACACCTCGTGCCTTCCTCCGTGCCTATCCGCTATGGGTCTATGGATTGTAACTTGGTTATCATTTAGCTCATGTCTAATATTTAGATATAAGCACAGATAGGAAGATTTTAACCACGTTATGATATACAAAATACTACCTATGTTTAATTTCAGGAATTCTACAAATTTCCTTTTCTGTATTCAAGTTCATTTTTTCTCTCTGACCTCTTTGGAAAATTTACTAGTCTATGGCATAAATTACTATTCTGAGGAAGATCTGGTGGTGTACACCCTCCAGCGTTCTGAAGGTCCTAGCAGGCACATTGTGTTTTTGAGACCATCCTGAGTTATAAATCAGTTATGCTCTTATCTTTGAAAAACTAAAACAACTAATGGGTCCAATATAATTTTTTTTCACTAATTCAACATATCATCATATTATGTACTAAATCTTCATATACTTTCAGATTATTGTTGGGAATTATTTTTTGAGGCAGGGTTTTGCGATGTACCCTTGACTGTTTTGGCCTCTCTTTGTAGACTAGGCTGACCTCACACTCAGGGAGATCCACCTGCCTCTGCCTCCAAGTTCTGGAATTTACAGGTGTGTGTCACCATACCCAGCTGTTGAGAATTATTTTAGCTACATAGAAATTCCTACCTATACTTAAGTTCAATTATTTTCAGGTTTTGTTTTTTACTGTACCTTTGTAATTGGTCGTACCAGATTCTTGACTTGGTATTTTTGCTGTTTATTTATAATAAATCTAAATTTAACACATGGATTTTTAAATTATGTTCTGAATTTACTAAAAATTTAACACCAACAGATTATGTACTTCATATATATGCATTCATATATAAATGTGTTAACTGATCACATCATTCTTTGCCAGTATATTTCATATTATCTCAGAAATGAAGGCAAATTTTTTCTGATTTAAGACACAGCCATTACACATATGGGTCAACATGAACCAAAGAAGTTAAGTAAAATTCAAGAAAATGTTTTTCAAATTTGACAGCAGATTTTCCTGTCTCCTATAGTCCTTGTGTTTGAAGCAATCCAAATAGTTATGACACTGGGGATGAATAAGCCCTCAGATGTATCTCTACAGAATGGTGTAGCTCAGATTAAGAATTACTTGCTTCTTCAGTAATCCATAACCAACTAGTTTTTTTTTTTTATAAAACATTTCTGATTCACAATTACCTTAAAGAACATGCACAAATAGTTATTTCCAGTGTTGCATTTTAATACTACATTGTTATTTAGACAATTAAATGAGTCATTTTTATTCCCTAACAAATAGGCTTGATTGAACAGGGATTTGGGGTCATCAACCCCATAATAGGTTTGTATTATCTTCATAAATATCCTCACCATGAGCTTGAATTTTAGAATCACTTTCATCAAGGGAACAAACTGCTCTGTCTTTAATGATTAAAAAATTACTAAACTTGTTTAGAATACTAAAATAATAAAGTGATTATTTTTTTCCTCTCTTGCGGCACTTCTCATAACTCCCAGTAGGTATTACTAAGTCATGGGGAACTGTAGAAGAATATGAAAAGATGATTTTCTTTATAGTTGAGAAGAGTGTGGTGAAAGCAAATACACTTTTTACAATGCCCAAAATTTAATAAGAAATTGTTTAGTCGGTGTTTCCATACAATACTTAAATACAAAAAAAAGCACTCTACAAAGCACAATACATAATGAATACTCACTTTAAAAAATAATAACCAGGTGTAGCAGTGTCTGCCTGTCATCCCAGCACTTGGAAACCTGAGGCCAGATGTTCCTGAATGCTAGACCAGTCTGTGTTACACATTGAAGACGAGTATTATTAAATGTGAACTTTTGACACGAAAATGTCTTTTCTGAAGAAAGAATCTGCTTAGGTTCCTTATTTACATTTTAATTGTGGTCCTCTTAGTTTTATCAATTCTTAGTATATTTGGGTTAAGTACTGTAATTGGTCATTTGCAAGTCTTTTTTTAAACTATAATTTGTCTCATTATCTATTGGCATTGCTTGTGTCAGAGCATACATTTTCAGATGTAATAATTTTGTTTCAAAGATTTTTGGATCTCTTGTATATGTATAAAAATAATCATTGTTATGTTCCATCTCATCAAGATTTTCTTCTATGCTGTATTCTGGGAATTTTATATTTTAAAATCCTACATTTAGATTTAAAATCTTTGTTGAGTTAATTTTGGAGAAATGAATAATGTTTGCTTCTGAAATGTTTTTGTTTTGTTTTTTTGGTTTTTACTATGTATATATTTATCTCAGCATCCTTTTTTATACAGACAGCTTTTAAGAAATTGTAGCTTTATTATGCTTAAGTTCTTAGCGGAATGATACTTCTGTAAATGTTTGGAAGAATGCCTGTTTTGTCAACATTTAAATCTTCTGTCCCCATATTAATTTGCTAGTAGTTTTCATAACTTTGCACCATACTCATGAGTGTCTATTAATGATCAGCCTCTGACATGAAAAATGACTGGATAAATTACCAAAAACAGACTTCTTCATGGGGGTTATCATAGGCAAATTAGGTAAAATACGTCTGGAAGAATGTAAATGCACAAAGACATGTCCTATTCCTCTCAGTAACTTATGACTAGATCCTGAGCCAGGAGCAGTTTAGAAGGTTGAGGAAACTTTGAGATGCGGGATGTCTTGCCAAAAAGAATTACTGAAATGTGTATCTGAGGCATCTAAGTCAACTCCAGGTTGAGTCTACGCTTTCTACTTCACGTCTGGTGTCATATAACAAGCCTCACTATAAGACCCTGAAGTCAGGGAAAGTCTTCCTCAGCCATGTGCTTTCTCTGCCATATAGTGGACAATATGCCCTGTACCACAAGCCAAGAAGTACATTACTCCTTCTTTAATTGTTTCTGTTATTTATTTGGCCATAGTGATAAGAGAAATAACTAAAATACTTGTTATGTAATCCAAATTCAATAGGCTTTCAGATAAGGAAAGATTCTTACTGCTTGAATGATTGACTTATCTGGGCAACTAAGATGCATGGGCTACAATGGTCACATGGGACAGACATGAAAACAACCCCTGATGGAGCAAATGTGATGGAGAGGAACAACACAGAATCTTATATGAAAATGGGAAGATTTTCTATATGAAAGAATGTAGAGAAACTTAAAATCTGGGTTTATGTATGTTTCTGATGCTTCAGATTAATGTGTTTCCTACACCTAAAGTTAGAATGCATCCTTCGCAAAGAATATTTTTCTGTTTCTCTTATTTGACAAAAACAGTACTTACTTTCAAGACAATGTAAGAAATGACAAGAGGCCCTGAATATTCTCAATATTTTTCCCTATGATAATTTTGATTGTTAGATAATCTCAGTGAGAAATTGCCTAGATAGAAACCTAGAGTATGTTTGTTCTTTACTGACTTGTTTACATTAATTAAACTGAGACAATTCTCCCACTGTGGGTGGCACCAAATCCTTCAGCAAGGAATCTGTATTGTATAAGTTTGAATACTGCAAGCTGAGTGCTGGTATGCATGCATCAATTTATCATGGTCTGCTTTCTCTGTGGGTGTCATGTGATGGAACAGTTTAAATTCCTGCTGCCCTGACTTTCTCTGCAGAGACCTGGAACCACAAGTTAAATGAATATCTTTTCCCTTAAGTTGATTTTCTTAAGGTATTTTTATCACACTAACATGAAACAAAACTAAGTTTTGGACATCTTGCATAACTATGATGTTATCCATACCGAGTGAGAACCCCTGGGACATTAATAATGATAAAATCTACAAACATCCTTCAAATTTTGCCAAGATTGCATGTACCAGTGATAGTGGAATTGTATGTATACATAATTCTCTGTAATCATATTTCAAGAACATTAATGTTTCCATTTCCACAATAAAAATATAATAACATTCATCACAGTGAAATATCTTATGGTATTCTTTTACAAATATTCTTCCCATAAGGATACAGACTTATAAATGCAACCTTGGCATAAAAGTACCTGATGTAGGGGATTTGTTATGAGTTTATTTGGAGAAATATCTGTGGTGCTCAACTCTAATAACTTAAAAAAAAGCAGACTTGATTTTCTTGCAAAAAGGTTTTATTATGGTGCACTGGGTTACAGTAGTGATAAAGATGTGCCATTTCTCTCCTGCTTTTGGGAAGAGTCCTGAAAGGCAAAGACAGGAAGTACATGCAAGAGAGAACATGTCTAACTCACAGGCAGAAGCTAAAATTACAAAGAAGAGACCTTTAGAAACATACTCTCAGAGTGCAAAATTTCAAGTGTTAAAATCAGTAGAGAGGCATGAAGGAAAAAAACAAAAACTTTAGGCTTTGACAAGACTAACAAAACCCAGATGTCCCTCAACTGAGGAATGGACACAGAAATTGTGCTACACTTACACAGTGGAATACTACTCATCTATTAAAAACAAGGAAATCATGAAATTTGGAGCAAATGGTGGGAACTAGAAAAGATCATCCTCAATCAGGTATCCCACAAGCAGAAAGACACACATGGTTTATACTCACTTGTAAGTGGATATTAGACATACAATACAGGATAAACATACTAAAATCTGTACACTTAAAGAAGCTAAGCAAGAAGGTTGACTCTGGGTAAGATGATCAATCCTCATTTAAGCAAATGGGATGGACATCGTTGTCTATAGAGGGAGGAAACAGGGAACAGGACAGAAGCCCCACCTCATTTAAGACAGGGTTTCTTACTGACTAAGAAGCTCAATGATTTGGCTAGACTGACAGGCTCGAAAGCACCTAAGACCCACATGAATCTGACTCTCAGCACTGGGTTTTTCTCTGCTCACTACCATACCTCACTGTTATGTAGATCTTGTGATTGAACTCAGATCCTTATGCTTACCCAGTATGAACTATTTTACTGAGCAAACTAATCCAGACCCTATAACATGCTTTTGTTGTGTGTGTGAGAGATTTCAGTTTCACACCAAAAGTAATGTTCCTTCTAGAGTACAGACCCTGACCTTTCCAGGCCAAACAGCAACAAAACTTGGGAAGAAAAATTTGGGTCACCACCACTAACAGCATCGTATTGTAATCAGTCCAATACTGCAATATGTCAGGTGAATATCAAAAGTTCCGTTTCATAGACAGGTAGAGTCAGCCCAAGAAGTAGCATGCACTCAGTACCTTGTCTGGTAATCCACGGTTACTAAACAGTGGACAAAGAAATGCTACAAACCCAATGCTGTGATCCTAAGTTTTCAGGTTTTAGACATGATCATGAAATTATAGTAACTGGGCCAAAACATACGTGACAATTTGAAACATTCTTGTACTTCTCTTTATCTTTAGCCCACTGAAAATGGATCTAGTACTTACACAGGAGAGAGTAAGTGGGGTATAACATATTTCTGACTGGCCATTTAAATGAGTCATTGAAAAGAAGTCTTGTGTAATGCGTCAGGCATGACTAAGAGCTTATGAAGTTCTTCTGAATGTCCTAACTCTTTTCTAAATATGTCATTTTATTTGCTGATGCTACAGTCAGATAACCAGAAAGTATTAATATATAGTGAGGGGAGAAAGAAATTTTAAAATGGAAGGCTGAGATGGTGAATCATTGTGTGACTAATATAGGATATATTACGTACTTTTTCCCCTTTAGATGGACAGTAATGGCAGGACAACCATCTGCCTCTCTGATGCTAATCGCTTTTTTAAATCTAAAAGAAGCTGTTTATTTAAAATAAAAACAGTCATCCTAAGACCATAATAATAATCAGAGTGTGGGATGGCTGCATCTTCAGCAAGAAACAGAAAAAGATCTCTGTAACATTCATGAATGTACATGACATCTGTGCTTTTTGCAGATTTAAATTATATAGTCAGACTTGGCTTCAAATTACAGCTCCAACACTAGGTACAATGTGGACTTAGAAAGTTAGATAACTATTCTAACTTGTTTTCCCATCAGTAATGTGATTCTGCTATTGTGCCCCCTTCCATGCAGTGGGGTGAAGGGTACTGCTGTGCCAATACTAGTCCAGTTGCTGATACATAGGAGACAGTCAACAACTTTCCTATCTTGCCAGTAAAGTGTTCACTGATTATTAAGCTAACCATGTTATAGTCAGTGAAGGATATGAGAGTACATAATCCTTTAAACATATCTACATAATGGCCTCTTCGTGAAGACATATTCAACATATGAATATGTTTTTCTTCCTGGATTTCATGAAAAGCAGAGAGCTACCACATTTCAGATTGTCGTCTATCAGACCTGTACTTTATCATTGGATTTTGTGCTACTAGTATGACTAGTTCCACTGCCTTAGGTAAAGCTCTAGAATTTTTTTGGAGAGTTTTCTTTTATGCATTCTCACTACCCTGACTACTGAAACTGTCAATAATCTAGAATTTCTAGTTGTTTCCTTGCAAGCTAACAACAAAACAGCCCTAGATACTCTTCCTGGACCCATTAACATCTGCACTGCTATTTAATGTTCATTAAGGTGAGATTGTTTGACAAAGCATGGCATTTTGTCTGTATTTCCTCCTTGGTCTTGTTTGTCCTGTTCTGAATGTATGGGATCCAACTATGATAGAGTTAGACCACCACAGAGACTGCTAAGAGGCAGGCACTAAGCTCTTGGTGGTTTTAACTGCTCAAACAGAGGGAAATTTGAATCACTGAGCAGAACATTATACAAAATAAAAACAGTGTTGATGTGTGCATTGCCTGCTTGTTTTCCCTTCAGCAATGTAACGATCACTGGGAAGTGCTTTTCTTATGTTCTCGCTCTTTCTAGCATGGGAATAGAGATCTAACATCCTGGTCCACACCAGGGGTTTTACTAAGGTCAGCCTTAATATGTCTGCAGTCACACTGAAGATTGTCTGATGCTCAATGATTAATGTTATTTCATTCTCAAACTATTCATAATTGCTAAGGAATCTTTTTTCATAATCTATTAATTAATTAATTAGTTAACTAATTATGACATAGAGCCTGCACACTTTAGTCAAGGTAGACATGGAACTAATGGCCATCAAACTTCCCCAGCCACCTCATTACTTGTGTTTTCTGCATTGGGCATTGCCCAGTTTTATGATGAATACTGCTTTGTGTTTCTTTGTTACATACTCCTTGCAGAGGTTGGCTCTGCTTTAATTATACCACTCAGGATAGAAAGCATATTATTTGGCCTCACTTAATGCAGGAAGCCTGTGTGCATACAAGAAAGACAAATGTGTGAGATTTGAAGGAATTTTAATAAAAAAAATAAACATTAAGTCAACTTTTTTTGATGTTTGTCACCTTTACAAGTAAAAGCATGATAAAAACACTCATTAGCCTCATGATTATTATATATATTTAGAGTAAGTTGAGTAATTAGACAATAGAAAGATGGAATATAATAAATACTTTATTTAGACAATTAGAAGGAAGGTATTCCTTACCTAAAATTTTTTCACATCCTTAAAGAGATTTTTGACCCTTTCTAATGACCATAAGGAACCACTATGCATTTTCTAGTGCTTCATGGTGTGAGTGCTACAGATACAGGGGGAGAAAACAACCTTAGTGTAACTTCAGTGTCACCATGTCAGTGGTTTTAAACAGACCAACATTTTTTACTTGAAAGAGGCTGGACAAAAACAAGTGTGTGTCATTTGTGTTGACTGAGAGCATCACCATTGATAGCTCCATTTCTTTCCCTCCAAGTGAATTATTTTGGCTTCATTTCATTTTTCTTTATTTTCCACTGTACTTCTTCTCAAAATTAAGTCTTCATAGATCAGATGAAGGAAAAAATATGGAGACCTTCTTCACTAAGTCCCAATTCAGTAAGTCTTTAAAAAAATAAATAATTATAATTTATTCACTTTGTATCCCTGCTGTAGTCCCCTCCCTCATCTCCTATTCCCATCTACCATTCCCCTTTTCTTAGTCCCCTGATAAGGTAGGACCTCCACCCCTTCCATCTGACCCTAGCCTATCAAGTCTCACCAGGGTTGGCTGCATCATCTTCATCTGTGGCCTGAAAAGGCTGCAAACCCCTCACCACCACCCCCAAGGAGAAGTGATCAAAGAGCTGTCCACTGAGTTCATGTCAGAGACAGCCTCTGTTCCCCTTACTAGGGAACCTGCTTGGAAACTGAGCAACCTATGTCTTCCTCTGAGCAGGGAGTGTAGGTCCTCTTTTAGGACATTTATAATGTCAGTCATAAACTCCAGAAAAGACAAGTCCCAGTACTTTCTTTTGAAAACTATATCCTGCTCAATTTCTGTTTCCTTAGAATCACAAAATATTGTATAACACACATTTCATGTAACATAGCCAGTTTTCAAAGCCTGCAACATTAAATGAATGAACACCAAAGGCCAACATTTAACTAAAGTACCTACAAGGATTTCATTTCTCAAGAGAAACATACTGTTATTGTAATAACAAGCGTGGTTATAGATGCAAAAGGATATATACTATAGCAATTATTACTTGAAATTTATTTGTAAAATTTATGCTGTTAAAATAGTAAGGCATATTATATTCTGCTTTTTTAGTTTGAGATTGCATTTTATTTTTATATTAATACAATCATTCTGTAGAGATACAAAATGTTCTATTAGCAAATAACCATAACTTTTTTATACCCTAATGTATACTCTTTTCAATGTAGTTTTAAGGCTTTATTTTCTGTGTAATGATGAATCAAATGAGTGACATCTTGTGGGATCCTGCAAAATCTCATTTTAAGCAACAGGACATCCTAGATCCTTGTAAGTGAGGCTTTTTATCCTAGAGAGCTGCCCTGGGGATCATGAGAGTGGGAGAATTGATCCTTACCAGCTGGGCCTGGTTGCGGGAGTGGGGATCAGGGGGGGGAAGGTTGTTGTCAGCCTTGAGGGCATGGTTGCAGAAGAGCCAGTGGGCTGAACAACTCATATATCTCTCAGGCCCAGATGCAGGGAATTGAGACACTACAATATATATCCCATCCGTGAACTTCTGGATTACATAAAGGGCCAGACCCATAGATCCAAAACTACAGGATCTCCGTGACGCAGGCCTACAACAGGATATCCAAGAGGCGTCCCAGTGAGGTTCGAGTATTGATAGAGTAGAAGAAAACAGAGGCCTCAAACAAGACCAATGAGTCATTGCAATGAAAACTTTCAAACAGAGAAGTGTGGACAAAAGTGGACACTGGAGGACATGTGACACACTACAGCTTTTACAATGATTTTTTTTTCTTTTCTCTGTAAGGGGGAGGTTGCAAAGGTGAAGAGTGGGTATGAGAGTAGGGGTGATGAGGGGGATATATGATGTAAAGTTTACAAAGAACAAATGAGGTTTTCTTTTTTTTATGAGTGTATTTTTTCCTTAGCAAGTAGAGACCAAGAGCATAAGAAATTATACTTTTCCTTAAAGCCGTTTGCTTTTAAGTGTATATTTTCCCCATAGATTAATGTATTCAACAGAAGGCTCATGTCTAGAATCTATTTTTACATGCTTATGTAATAAGAATCACCACATTCTTCTTATTTTAATGCTGAGAAAATTTAACCTAAAATGGATCAAGTTGTATTGAGCAGCATTCCCAAACATCATTAATTCTTTTTTATTAACTTAAAATCAGAATGCAAAGTAATAGTTTTTCCTGTGGTGTTTTCATATATAAATAATTTCTGTTGGCTATCTGTACATGTATCCCTTCTTCTGGGTAAACTTTAACATTCTCCTATGCATATGCTTATTCCTGACCTGGCTTACAGTCCCTATTTGCAGGCTCCTTTCTTTCCTTGAACCTATCCAGTTATTCTACTTTCTTATTAATTAGCTTTGCTACATTTGTTACAATTGAATTCGAGTCTCTTTTAGACTAATGATCTTTATATCTACCATGTTCAAGACAGTATATCTTGAGATCATGCACAGTAGGGATCATCCCTTCGGTTTCCCTAGACTCGGGAAAGGCCATGAAGTAGAGGGCTCCAAGAGTAGTACTGAAATACGTGTGTGAGTTTATAAGGGGTATCATTTTAACACTTGTCAATGCGGATGTTTGTAAATCACCTGTATTATTCTGTGTGACATTAAGGGGGTTTCTGAAGGTCAGGAGTTAGTAGGCTGTGCAGTCACACGATCTTGAAGGAGGCAGCTAATGTTCCACAATGTGCAAAAGAGAAAAGAATCACATGCAATATATGATTAAAACCAGAGTGTCAAACACAGCATCAGAAAACAGCCACATTAATGGGGAGAGTAGAACATGTAAAAAGCCGTTTTTGGATACGCAAGTTTTGGGAACACTTAAGTGACTTCTACCATTATTTAAATAGGCAAATAATAATCCTGATTTGTATAACGACTATGGCTAAGATTTATTTATCTCTGTCTTCTAAAAATTCTCCCGACAAGCATTTCATTTGTAACTTGCATTCTTTTCAAACATACATATTATGGATTAAGAAAATGTTAGTTATTTCCTGAGATACTTGATCTTATAGCACAAGCATATAACTCATCCCAAAGAATGAAAGGGATTTAGAAAGACAGTTAATAAAGAAATAAGTCATGATGTAACAGAATGAACTGAAAATAGTAAAACGGAAGACAGTGTGCTCACACACAAATGATTCAAATGAGCAGGCATAATAAATTAAATAAGCACATTTTAGAGCAATTACACAAAGTAATTTTAACAGAAGCTTGGAGAGGAAAAAAAATAAAAATGAGCAAGGTAAAACAAGTCCGTAGAAGTTTTCCCATTTGAACTTGGAAGAGTTAAGAAAAAACTTCACAACCTGTCAAATGGCTTGAAGTGTGAGTTGAGTTTTGATTTCTTTAAAATATCTAGTTATGGAGGGCGGAGCCAAGATGGCGACGAGCACACACCATCTCTGAGCGGTGGAATACCTGAACTTCTGAGTTGGTGAATGGAAGGACCTCTAACCCAGGAAGACAACGGTGGAGATTTCTAGACCGACAGGTAAAATCACAGGAGGTGAAAACTTTGGTCTCGGGTCACCCGGGGACTTGTTTGGGGAAGGAGAGAAACGATCCTTTGATCTCGCGACACTCCCCTCCCCCAGACCTCCCTCCACCTCGGCACAGCAGCACAGTGGCACAGCTGATTGGTCTTTCTCAGAGCAGACCTAACTGCTTGAGGTATACAGCCGCTGGGGCAGAGCTCCAAGCCCTTTAGCGGCAGGCAAAGATCAGCAGTACGTGTCCCAGAGTCCCAGATCCGCACGGAGGCTACACCATCCCCCCAGGGCCCGAGTCTGCTGGTCGCCATACTAGCTCCGCAGGATCGCCATCAGTGACGGTACAGCCCGCCCAATCCCACAGTGACAGAGAATACACTATATATTCACCAAAACCAGGCAGAAACGCCATACAACCTAGATACACCAGGTGCTGGGCCTCCCAAGCTTGGAGAGCACAGCAAAGAGAATCCAGGACTTCCCAGAAAGCTTCCGGACTAGCCACCCAGTCACCAGTTACAGTGGGACTTGGCGGCGGGGCAGCACTGAGCTGTCGGGACACAACAGCCCGCCAGTTTATGACTAACCAGGGCCAAACCAGAGAACAGAGAGAGCCTGGTTACGCTGTTCACCACTGACGTGACCACCCTGAAATCTCCAGCTGCAGCAAGACCTCAGAACCTGGCAGTGACAGCAGCACAGAACTGGCGGGGCACATCAAAGAAGCAGGGCCAAACCAGAGAGCAGAGAGGCCGATTCCACTATCTCTGCCAAGTGACCTGCATGTA
>REGO01000028.1:7934880-7973860 GCA_010120015.1 Rhombomys opimus | reverse complement strand
TACTGAGCGCATCTGAAAGCCTCTAACTAGCAGTGTTTTCAAAGCAAAGACTCATGACCAAACCTTTGGCAGAGTACATGGAATCATAAGAAAGAATGGGAGTTTGTCTGATGGGGAAAGGATAGGAGCTCCACAAGGACCAAATATATCTGGGCACAGGGTCTTTTCTGAGACTAGCATTCAACCAAGGACCATGTATGGATATAACCTAGAACCTCTGCTCAGATGTAGCCTGTGGTAGCTCAGTAACCAATTGGTTTCCCAAAGTGAGGGGAACAAGGACTATTTCTAACTGAAACTCAATGACTGGTTCTTTGGCCTCCCCACTGCCCAAGGGAGGAGCAGTCCTGTTGGGCCACAGAGGAGGGCTTTGCAGCCAGTCCTGAAGATACCTGATAAAACAGGATCAGATAAATGGGGAGGATGCCCCCCCCCCATCAGTGGACTTGGAAAGGGGCACGGTGGAGATGAGGGAGGGAGGGAGGGACTGGGAGGGAATGAGGGAGCGGGACACAGCTGGGATACAGAGTTAATAATATGTAACTGATCAGAAAAAATAAAATTCAGAAAGAAAGAAAGAAAGAAAGAAAGAAAGAAAGAAAGAAAGAAAGAAAGAAAGAAAGAAAGAAAGAGAGAGAAAGAAAGAGAGAAAGAAAGAAAGAGAAAGAAAGAAAAACTAAGTATAAATTTTCCCACAGATAATTTCATGCTACCCTCTTGGGTAATTTTCTCCTTGTAGTGATCCAGTATTTGGCAAGTAGAGTTCATTTTGGTTTACAATTTGAGAAATGATAGTACATCATGGCAGGAAAGGCTTTTAGGAGGAATACGAAGCAGGTATTGTAGCCAGGGTCATGAAGCATAGAATCTAAAGAAAGTTGCACTTTCAATCAAAATGGAGGGTCTGACCTACAGAATCACTTTTTTCAGGCATTTTGCAAATACAGTATCTTTAGTGCTTTCCAATACAGTGCCATTAGTTTGGACTCAGTGTTTAAGAACAAGCCCATAAGTTCTTTTTACACTAAAACCTTATCAGTTTCCAGTTGAAGTTGTTTTAAAGACAAAACAAAACTCTATCTATGATATTGTTATGTTGTCCTTTAACAACACATTATTGGTAAAATTAAGGTTTAATTAAAATGATAGATGTCCCAGATATGCAACAAATATGAAGTAGATCAAACACTGATACACATCAATTATTGACAAGGTCACAAAAGCTACACTACAGATGGTTTACAGTTGGGATACAAAGTGAATAAACAGTAATTAATAATAAATACATTTTAAGAATGAAAATATTAATTTAAATTTTTTTATAGGCATAGCCAAAGAGTATCTTTTTATTTTCATTAAGAAAGGAAAAAATCTATTTTAGGTCAATGGAAACAAGCACCACAATTGAATAAGCAGAGTGACAATATAGTTTTCCATCCTTGTTTCCAATATTTAAATAAACTGCATTTTTAAGTATAATGTTATCAACTGAGCTGGTGGTCCTCTTAAAGTCCAAGTGGATCAAAGACCTCAACATAAAACCAGACACATTAAATCGGTTAGAAGAAAAAGTGGGGAAAACCCTAGAACTCATTGGTAAAGGAGACAACTTCCTGAACAGAACACCAACAACACAGGCTCTAAGAGCAACAATCAGTAAATGGAATTTTGGAAACACCATAATGAATAAATTACTAGATTAATAAATAATAGCAACCACATCATATTTCTCATAATAAAAGCAAAAGACATGGATAAAATGCTTGTTATAGGAAATGGGGCTTTAAAGTATACACCCACTGTGTTCTTAACCATTAAGAGTTTCACTGTTCTCAAAATCCAGTTGCTAAGTGTCTAATTCTGCAGGTGGGACTATGTCATTATTCTTTTTCTTTCTTGTGTACCACATATATTTTACTATTTATACCATTATTAGCAATAAAGTGAACAAAAATATAGAATTCCTTCACTAAACATCACAGAATTATATTCCATATTCAAATAATGAAAAATGAAAAGCATTATTCTCTGTTGAATTTTAATTGGCATGGCAACATTAGTACCCAGCTCACATAGGAATGCTACCATTAAATCCCAGAATGGCTCTAAGGAGATAGAGTGTGCAAATGAAATGTTATGGAAACTCTTAATGGCTTGACCATTGCATTATTGATGTGATATATTTATCAGGCTAGAGCGAATCTCGGATCTCGGGAGATTATAATACTGTATTGAAGTGCAATAAGAATCTATTGTGTACTTAAGTGAGTCACTCATTCTTTCATCAGTATCCACTATTTAAATTAAGTCACATCATCCTTTCTGGCCTCATAATGTGGGTGAGATGATTACATACAAAGTCCTAGTGCAAAAGTAAACATTAGGGAGACATATGTATCTTCTTTTTAAATTTTTATTATTAGTTACATTCTATTAACTCTGTATTCCAGCAGTATCCTGCTCCCCCATTCCCTCCTAATCCCACACTCCCTCCCTCATCTCCTCCCAGCCCCTTTCAAAGTCCACTGTTTGGGAAGGACCTTCTCCTCTTTCATCTGATACCTGTTTTATCAGGTATCTTCAGGACTGGCTGCAATGTCCTCCTCTGTGGCCTAGCAGGATTGCTCCTCCCTTGAGGGGAGGGGAGGTCAAATAGCCTGCCATTGAGTTCCTGTCAGAAATAGTCCCTGTTCCCTTTGCTAGGGTAACCCACTTGGTTACTGAGCTAACATGGGCTACAACCGAGCAGGGGTTCTAGGTTATATTCATACATGGTCCTTGGTGGAATATCAGTCTCAGAAAAGACCCCTGTGTCCAGATATATTTGGTCTTTGTGGAGCTCCGCCCCCTTCTTTTATATGATTCCCTGCACTCTGCTGAAGGTTTGGTTATGAGTCTTAGTATTCGCTTTGATACACTGCTAGGTAGAGACTTTCAGAGGCCCTCTACAGTAGGCTCCTGTCCTGTTACTTGTTTTCTCCTACATCCAATGCCCATCCCATTTGTCTTTCTAAGTGAGGATTGATCATCTTACCGTGGGTCTTTTTTCTTGTTTAGGTGTATAGATTTCATTATGTTTATCATGTCTTATAGGTCTATATAAGTGAGTATATACCATGTGTATCTTTCTCCTTCTGGGATACTTCACTCAGAATGATCTTTTTTAGATCCCACCATTTGCCTGCAAATTTCATGATTTCCTCCTTTTTGGTTGCTGAGTAGTATTCCATTGTGTAAAAATACCACAATTTCTGTATCCATTCCTCCGTTAATGCACATCTGGGTTGTTTCCAGGTTCTGGCTATTACAAATAAAGCTGCTACAAACATGGTAGAACAAATGTCCTTGTTGTGTACTTGAGCAAATTTTGGGTATATGACTAGAAGTGGTATAGCTGGGTCTTCATGAAGCACTATTCTGAATTGTCTGAGAAATTGCCAGATTGGTTTCCAAAGTGGTTGTACCAGTTTACATTCCCGTCAGCAATGGAGGAGTGTTCCCCATTCTTGACAACCTCTCCAGAATGTGTTGTCATTTAAGTTTTTGATTTTAGCCTTTTTGATGGGTGTAAGGTGAAATCTCAGGGTCGTTTTGATTTGCATCTCTCTGATGGCTTAACCCCATAGAATTTCTTTGTCTTTGGGAAAGTGGTGGAGCATGCACTCCTTTAGAACTAACAACAATGATAATGATTCTATTTCCATCTCTACAGACATGTGTCTAAATCTGCAAGTAAAAATTTCCCTTGTCAGTAGTGTACATAAGACAATTTTTGTTTGGTGTGCTTGAGTTTGAGGCCACTATGAAATGGAGAGTTCTGTGCATGGTGCCCTCCATCTATTCTGTCTCTCAGCAAATGAAGTCTTATTACTCACATTCAGGAAGGAAGATTGAAAGGAAATGTGAAAATGTGGTGTGTATTATTGCCAAGGAAGCACAAGGCCACTGCATTCCTCAAGGTCCTTCAGTCTTCAGCTGGAGTCTGGGTCTCACCATAGTTAACATGGAATTCTATTACCTTTGATCATGGATTGTAATAGAAGCAAACCCATATCTGAACATACGAAACATACTCTTATTACCCTATGTGATATCAAAATCTACCCTATGTGATATGTTGATGTCTTGAAGCAGCAATCATAGGAAGGCCCAGCATTGGATCAGCTCCAGAGGAGATGGGAAGCTCAGGGACAGCAACAGCCAGTGGGTTTGGCAAGTGAAGTCAACACAGATGGGCCACCAGTGCTTGCTGCTGTGGACAACCCTTCATGTTCCCAGAATATTATACCAACAACACTAAATGATGTAGAAGGAAAAAAATGTATTGACCAAGTATTTTGTCTTTGTTTGTTTAATTAATTTTTATTTTTTATATTAATTACATTTTATTTGCTTTACATCCCATATGAAGCCCCCTACCTCATTCCCTCCCCACCCCACCCTCCCTCTCTCATCTCCTCACATGTCCCTCTCCAAGTCCACCAATAGAGGAAGTCCATCTACCCTTCCATCCAACCCTAGTTTATCAGGTCTTTTCAGGACTGGCTGCATTATATTTCTCTGTGTCTTGGCAAGGCTGCTCATCCCTGAGGGTCAAAGAGATAGCCACTGAGTTCATGTCAGAGATAGTCCCTCCTCCCTTTACTAGGGAACCCACTTGGATACTGAGGTATCATGGGCTACATCTGAGTAGGGTTTCTAGGTTATATCCATGAATGTAAATTGGTTGGAGTATTAGTCTCAGAAAATATCCCTGAGCTCAGATATTTTGATTCTGTTGTTCTCCTTGTGGTGCTCCTGTACTCTCCAGGTCTTACTAACTCCCCCTTCTTTCATAGGATTCCTTACACTCCACCCAAAGTTGGTTATGACTCTCAGCATCTGCTTTGATAAACTGCTGGGTAGAGTCTTTCAGAGGCCCTCAGTGGAAGGCTCGTGTCCTATTTCTTGTATTCTCCTTCTTCCAATGTCCTTCCCTTTCATCTTTCAAAGTGATGATTGATCCACTTACCTGGGTCCTCCTTCTTTTTTAGCTTCTTTAGGTGTATAGATTTTAATATGTTTTTCCTATCTTACAGGTCTAGTATCCACTTATGAGTGATTATAAAGCATGTGTATCTTTCTGCTTCTGGGACACCTTATTCAGGATGATCTTTTCTAGATCCCACCATTCGTCTGCAAATTTCATGATTTCCTTATTTTTAATTGCTGAGTATTATTCCAATGTGTAAAAGTACCACAATTTCTGTATCCATTCCTCAACTGAGGGACACCTGGGTTGTTTCCAGGTTCTGGCTATTATAAATAAAGCTGTTACAAACATGGTTGAAGAAATGTCCTTGTTGTGTACTTGAGCATATTTTGGATATATGCCTAGGAATGGTATAGTTGGATCTCGAGGAAGCACTATTCCTAATTGTCTGAGAAAGCGCCAAGTTGATTTCCAAAGTGGTTGTACAAGTTTACATTCCCACCAGCAATGGAGGAAGGTTCCCCTTTCTCCACATCCTCTCCAACATGTGTTGTCACTTGAGTTTTTGTTCTTAGCCACTCTAATAGGTGTAAATTGAAATCTCAGGATTGTTTTGATTTGCATTGCTCTGATGGCTAAGGACATTGAACATTTCTTTAAGTGTTTCTCTGTCATTCTATATTCCTCTACAGAGAATTTCCTATTTAGCTCCATACCCCATTTTTAACTGTATTACTTGATTTGTTGTTTTTTAACTTGTTTAGTTATTTATATATTCTGGATATTCGTTCTCTGTCAAATATGGGGTTGGTGAAGATCTTTTCCCAATCTGTAGGCAGTCATTTTGTTCTGATGACAGTGTTCTTTGCTTTACAGAAGCTTTCCAGTTTCATGAGGTCCCATTTATTGATTGTTGATCTTAGAGCTTGTGCTGTTGGTGTTCTGTTCAGGAAGTTGTCTCCTCTGCCAATGAGTTCAAAGGCTCTTCCCCAGTTTTCTTCTATCTGAAATGTGTCTGGTTTTGTGTTGCGGTCTTTGATCCACTTGGACTTCAGTTTTGTGCAGTGTGATAAATATGGATCTATTTTCATTTTTCTGCACGTAGACATCCAGTTGTACCAGCCTGATTTGTTGAAGATGCTATCTTTTTCCCACTGAATGGTTTTGGCTTCTTTGTCAAAAATCACGTATCCACAGGTGTGTGGGTTTATTTCTGGTTCCCCTACTCGGCTCCACCATTTTGTTTCTGTGCCAATACCATGCAGTTTTTATTACTATTTCTCTGTAGTACAGCTTGAGATCAGAGATACCTGCAGATGATATGTTGTTGTACAAGATCTTTTTGGAAATTCTGTTTGTTTGTTTTTTTTCCATATAAAGTTGAGAATTTTTCTTTCAAGTTCTGTAAGAATTGTGTTGGTGTTTTGATGGGAATTGCATTGATTCTATAGATTGCTTTTGGCAAGATGGCCATTTTCACTATGTTGAAACCAAGACCAAGTATTTTATTAACTGTGTTTTAAGTGCTACATTCCCATTTGTCTCTCCATGTTTCCACCCACACACTCATTGCCTTTGATCTCAAGATCTTTATTCAACTGGTTCCTGATCCACTTGCTAAGCTATTGTTCAATGACCATGATGGTGTCTATATTCTAATCTTAGGCCACTTCTCTAAATATACCTAATGACTTCCAGGGTGCTCAAGCCTTTACCTGTAGTGAATAACCACATTTATAAAGCTTCTCAATGTAAATTGAAAATGAAGATACTGTTAATGTTTTTGCAACCATTCTCAATTTACACTCAAACACTGAATTAAGATTTTGTCTGCTGGTAATTTGATGGGAATTGCATTGAATCTGTAGATTGCTTTTGGTAAGATGGCCACTTTTACTATGCTAATCCTGCCAAGTCATGAGCATGGGAGATCTTTCCATGTTCTGATATCTTCTTCTAATTCTTTCTTCACAGACTTGAATGTTTTTTATACACGTCTTTGACTTGCTTGGTTAGGATATAAAGTACACTAAGGTACTTTATATCATTTGTGGCTATTGTGAAGGGTGTTGTTTCCCTAATTTCCTTCTCAGCCCTTTTGTCTTTTGTATACAGGAGGGCTACTGATTTTTTTTGAGTTAATTTTGTATCCAGCCACTTTGTTAAATGTGTTTATCAGCTGTCGGAGTTCCCTGGTAGAATTTTTGGGATCATTCAAGTATACTATCATATCATCTGCAAATAGTGATAATTAGACTTCTTCCTTCCCGATATGTATCCCCTTGATCTCCTTCAATTGTCTTATTGCTCTAGCAAAGACTTCCAGAACTATGTTGAAGAGATATGGAGAGAGTGGGCAGCCTTGCCTTGTCCCTGATTTCAGTGGGATTGCTTTAAGTTTCTCTTCCTTTAGTTTGATGTTGGCTATAGGCTTGCTGTATATTGCCTTTACTATGTTTAGATATGTGCCTTGTATACCTGATCTCTCCAAGACTTTAAAAATGAATGGATGGTGGATTTTATCAAATGATTTTTCAGCATCTAAGGAGATGATCATGTGCTTTATTTTCCTTTTCAGTTTGTTTATAATGTTGATCACATTGATGGATTTCTGTATATTGAACCACCCCTGCATACCTGGGATGAAGCCTACTTGGTCATAGTGGATGATATCTTCGATATGTCTCTACAGAGTCAATGAAATTCCCATCAAATTACCAACACAATTCTTTACAGACATTGAAAGAAAAATTCTCAACTTCATATGAAAAAACAAGAAACCTAAAATTGCTGAAACAATCCTCTACAATAAAAGATCTTGTGGAGGTATCTCCATCCCTGATCTTAAGCTGTACTATAGAGCAACAGTTATAAAAACTGCATGGTACTGGCATAGAAACAGAAACTAGAATGGTGGATCAATGGAACTGAACAGAAGACCCAGAAATAAACCCACACACTTATGGACACCTGATCTTTGACAAAGATGCCAAAACCATACAATGGAAAAAAAGATAGCATCTTCGACAAATGGTGCTAGTCAAACTGGATATCTACATATAGAAAAATGCACATAGATCCATACTCATCACCCTTTACAAAAGTAAACTCCAAGTGTATCAAAGACCTTAACATAATGCCCTGGTTACTCGCATGCCTCGCTTGATGCCCCTCACGCTATGACTCTCTTCAGACAGAAAAGGGAGCTGGAAATTACAGCCGCCATTGTTACTGCCATCTCATTGGCAGCGTTTGGAGCTACCACCGTGGCATTAGCCAGGAGTCATACTGTGCAGACTGCTCAGATCCTAAATAATCTTTTAGCCAATGTAGCTCATGCTTTAGATGTACAAAAAGGAATTAATGCTCAACTAAAAGGAGGCGTGATGGTGTTCAACCAGAGGATTGACCTCGTGCAGGAGCACATTGATACCCTATGGCAAATCGCTCAACTTGGCTGTCAATGGAAGTATGCTGGACTTTGTGTCACCAGAATACAATATGAGAATTTTTCCCATGCTGCAAATCTGTCTAAACAATTGTCTAGCTATATTTTAGGTAATTGGACTGGAGAATTCGATACTATGATGGAGCAGCTGAGAGTGGCCATTGTTACGGTAAATTCTACCAGAGTGGACTCAGGACTAGCCACAGGAGTATCATCATGGATTGCTGCAGCCATGAATCATCTGAAGGAATGGGCAGGCATGGGAGTGTTAGCAGGCCTTCTGATGTTGGGCTCCTTGGTTTGCCTGTGGTGTATATACAAGATTAGAGTCTCACAAAAGCGTAATGCAACCATGATCATTCAGGCCTTTACAGCCATTGAAGCAGGACAGTCTCCCAAAGCATGGTTGGCTACCATAAAAAGCTAAAATGTTACGCTCAGGATGCGAGGCTAAGCACTGCACTCAGGGTCAGCCGCTTTTGACCCAGAGAAGAGCATGTCTGATTTCATGCGGGTTGATGCCCCAGGTCCCGCCTCTGAGAAAAAGGTATCGGATGGGTCTGATGCTCTTTGGGTGGATGACACCTAAATGAACATTGGTACAAAGTCCCAATTTATTTCTAATATCAGAGATCAGACCTCTACTCTTGCCTGATGCGTCTAAAACAAAAAGGGGGAACTGTAGAGAGCTGCTTAATGCCGTGCCTTAAAGATGGATCTGGTTTCCGCCTTCCACCTTCCCGATGGTGAGTGCTCTCTGTCACAAACAACTCCATATTTGGCTAAGGCTGAGGATCTGGCTTGCTTCCGTGTATGTGGACCTATCTGCATTGCCCACGAGGCACGCTGGGGTTGGCTACCCAGAGGCTTTTTTAAGCTGTGGGCTGGCTTTCCCCAGGGTCAGAAGATTGTTCAAGGATCCTGAATAAACTGCATTGAGAAGAAAAAAAAAAGAGAGAGAAAACATATACATGTTTAACTGATATAGTTAAACATATATACATGTTTAACTGATATAGTTAAACATAGAACTGTTATAGGCAACTATTTGATACTATACTTAAAACTGTAATTAATTTAAAGCCAACATGTTATATTATTTTTATTATTTGGAAATTTCAAATGATCATGTTTTGATCAAAATTCAATCGACTCGCTGTCTGGCTCTTTGATCACCTACCCCTGAGTGGGTGGGCAGCCTTTCCAGGCCACAGAGGAAGACAGTACCGCCAATCCTGATGAGATCTGATAGGCTAGGGTCAGATGGAAGGGGAGGAGGACCTCCCCCATCAGTGGAAATGGGGAAGAGCATGGGAGGAGATAAGGGAGGGCGGGAGGGCGGATTGGGAGGAGACAAGGGAGGGGACTACACCTGGGATACAAAGTAAATAAATTGTAATAAATAAAAAAATAAAATAGAAAATAAAAACAAAAACAAACAAACAAACAAAAAGACCTTAACATAAAACCAGACACATTAAATCGGTTAGAAGAAAAAGTTGGGAAAACCCTAGAACTCATTGGTACAGGAGACAACTTTCTGAAAAGAACAGCAACAGCACAGGCTCTAAGAGCAACAATCAATAAATGGAACCTCATGAAACTGAAAAGCTTCTGTAAAACAAAGAACACTGTCATCAGAACAAAACAACTGCGTACAGACTGGGAAAGAATCTTCACCAACCCTTTATCTGACACAGTGCTAATATCCAGCATGTATAAAGAACTAAAGAAGCTGAAAAAACAGCAAACCAAGTAATTCAATTAAAAATGGGTAACAGAGCTAAACAGAGAATTCTCAATAGAGGAATATCAAATGGCAGAGAAACACTTATAGAAATACTCAATGTCATTAGCCATCAGGGCAATGCTAATCAAAACAACCCTGAGATTTCAACTTACACACATCAGAATGGCCAAGATGAAAAACTCAAGTGACAACACATGCTGGAGAGGTTGTGGAGAAAGGAGAACACTCCTTCACTGCTGGTGGGAATGTAAACTTGCACAACCACTTTGGAAAGTAATCTGGCGCTTTCTCAGACAACAAGGAATAATGCTTCCTCAAGATCCAGCCATACCACTCCTAGGCATATATCCAAAAGAGGCTCAAGTACACAATAAGGACAGTTGCTCAATCATGTTTGTAGCAGGTTTATTTGTAATAAATAGCCAGATTCTGGAAACAACCTAGATGCCCCTCAACTGAAGAATGGATACAGAAATTGTAGCACATCTACAGAATGGAATATTACTCAGCAATGAAAAATAAGGAAATCATGAAATTTGCAGGGAAATGGTGGGAACTGGAAAGCATCATCCTGAGTGAGCTATCCCAGAAGAAGAAAGACACACACGGTATATATCATTCATATAGACATGTAATATAGAATAAACCTACTAAAATCTGTACACCTAAAGAAACTAATCAAGCGGGAGGACTCTTGCTAAAATGCCCAATCCCCATCCAGAAAGGCAAAGAGGATGGACATCAGAAGAAGAAGAAAACAGGAAAGAAGTTAGGAACCTGCCACAGAGGGCCTCTGAAAGGCTCTGCCCTGCCGACTATCAAAGCAGATGCTGAAACTTATGGTCAACTGTTGGGCAGATTGCATTAATTCTCATGAAAGAAGTAGGAAATAGTAAGATCTGGAGAGGACAGGAGCTTTACAAAGACAGCAACAGAAACAAAAAATTTGAACAAAGGTCTCTTTCCAGAGACTCATACTCTAAGCATGTACCATGCATGGAGATAACCTAGAACCCCTGCACAGATGTAGCCCATGGCAGTTCAATATCCAAGTGGGTTCCATAGTAATGGGAACAGGGACTGCCTCTGACATGAACCGATTGACCTGCTCTTTGCTCACCTCCCCCTGAGGGGGGAGCAGCCTTACCAGGCCACAGAAGATGACAATGCAGCCACAAATGATGAGATCTGATAGACTAGGATCAGAAGGAAGGAGAGGAAGACCTCCCTTATCAGTTTGGGGAGGAGCATTCGTGGAGAAAGGGCAGGGAAGGTAGAATTAGGAGGGGAGGAAGGAGGGGTTTATGTGGGGATACAAAGTGAATAAAGTATAATTAATAAAAATTTAAAAAATTCAAAAAATGGAATGAAAAGAGTCTGTCCAATCTGAAGGTTTCTGCTCTTTTCTCAGATGCCTGTACAGAAATACTATGAAGTCGTACTGTAAAGCAAGGATGTACACTGGCACACTGGCAGTCCTGCCAGGGTGGTCTTGGATACTTTCAAATACAGCTTACTTCTGTGTTGTAGTCTTGGTAAGACTTCGAAGTATACATGTTAGCTCTTTAATTCCTGTCAAAATATCTGTGTAATGCACATGAGCAAATAATCTAAATAGTGTTTGTTCTTTTATTATACACAAACCTCTAACATATAATTTTTCTCAATAGCATGAGCATTGTTTTATGATCATTGTCTTTTCTCCTGTTGCATTTCTTTAATCTTCTTTTAGCGTCTTAAAAATGACAGTTCTCTTAGTAAGAGACTATTTTTTTTTCTTTGCGTTTATAAGTCCTCTTTTTAGGAAGGTATCTTGGTTGCTTCCCAAGAAACTAAACTATGTTCAATAAAGAAACCCAATTTGATGACTTTTACCTAGCTAATACTTATCCTTACCCATTCTTAAGTACCCTCAAACACCCTACATCCTACCAGTACATATTAGTAAATTCCCCCATCTCTTCAGGACATGGTCTCCCCCTCCCCCTTATTGTGCTTTCTTTGTTTCCTTTCTGTTACTGTGACAAATATTATGTCCAACTTAGGAAGAAAACAATTTATTAGTCTTATACTACTGTGTCATAGTTCATCATTTTTAAAGGGCAGAATAGGAAATTAAGCAAAGATTTGTGGCAGAACCCACTGAGGAACACTGTTTTCGGCTTTATTCACAATCTCATACTTAAACAGATTTTCACAACCAAATTTCATTCACCTAGGGAATAATCCTGCCCACAGTGGGCTGAGCCCTTCCTCATTGAATAATAGTTAAAAAAAAAGAAAGAAAATCCCTAAAGGGTTATGTACAGTCCATTCTGTTCTAGGCAACACCTCAATTAGGATTCTATTTTCAGATTAGCCTAGGCAGTGTCAAGTTGACAATTAAACCTAAAAACAACATATTCCCTACACATCCCTGATCCCATTACATTAAGTTATAGTAATAGCTGTAGGACTGGGAGCCAGAAAATCAGGGCAGTTTTCTGCATCAGTTTTCTAGATATGTTTTAAGAAAAGACCATAAATATGTGGCTTACAAAACACAACAAAATATTATTCACAGTTTGGAAATTGTGAATTCAAATATCAGGAATAAGGAGAAAACAGGAAACAGGACATGAGCCTACCACAGTGGGCCTCTGAAAGACTCTACCCAGCAGAGTATCAAAGGAGTATCAAAGGAGACTCATAACCAAACTTTGGGCAGAGTGCAGGGAATCTTATAAAAGATGGGGGAGATAGTAAGACCTGGAGAGGACAGGAGCTCCACAAGGAGAGAGCACAGACCAAAAAATCTGGCCCAGGGGTCTTTTCTGAGAATGATACTCCAACCAAGGACCATTCTTGGAGATAACCTAGAACCCCTGCTCAGATGTACCCCATGGCAGCTCCATGTCCCAGTGGGTTCCCAAGTAAGGGGAACAGGGACTGTCTCTGACATGAACTCAGTGGCTGGCTCTTTGATCACTTCCCCTTGAGGGGGAAGCAGCCTTGTCAGGCCACAGAGGATAACAATGCAGCCAGTCCTGACGAGAACTGAAAGGCTATGTTCAGATGGAAGGGGAGGATGACCTCCTTATCAGTGGACTTAAAGAGGGGCATGGGAGGAGGTGAAGGAGGGAGGGTGAGATTGAGAGGGATCTGGGATACAAAGTGAATAAACTAATTAATATAAAAAAATAAAAATAAAAACAAACAAACAAATATCAGGCCATTAATGTGCCCGGTCTCTCCTAAGGCTTTATCCTTGGCTGGCAGAGACCATATTCCTCTTTAAGGAATAATTGGTACTAATCTTAAGTTTTTCAATTTTGCTTCTCTCACCTCAGTTTCTGTTTTTAAAAATCTCTTTAGATGCTGTGAAAAGTCCTTTGTATCATGTGAAGTAGACACTTTTGTAGTAGTTGTTCTCTTATAAAATAAGTTAGGGGACAGACATTGCACACATATCTGTCATATATGTATATACAATATTCTATCTGCTACATTTGGGCATTGATTCTACAATGATACTCAAGGTATCATAAGAAAATATCTATTTCATACTGAAATTTAGATAGATACTGTGAATTTCCAATTAATTCTTTGGAGGCAGGATATCATGTAATCTAGATTTACATAGATCCCCTCATGCAGCTCAGGATGGCATTTAACTCCTGATTCTTTTGCCTTTGCCTTTCCACTGTTATCAATTTAAGACACAATATCATGCCCACAATATCATACCCTGATTTCCTTTTTCTCAGTACTGGAGATTTAATTCTTGCACACGCTCTGTCAGTCCTGTACCTGTGGGCTTTCACTCTATCATCCATTCTAGTAATCAAAACAAAAGAAAAATGTCATTAGTTACATTATTTAGTTTCATCAATATATAAAAACATGGAAACTCCAAGGAATTGATCTTTTACTAAAGCTGGGTGATGAGATAGTCTCTTAAAATGTGCTATGGCTAATATCTTCAAAGATAATTCAGAGTAGCAAGTTACTTAGTTACTTACAGTTCCTTAGTATCATGATGCCGAGCCACTGTCAAGTGCAGTGCATATTGAGGACACAATAGATTTAATTATTTAAGCAGGTTATCAAAGATTCTCACAGGTGATCAAATGATTTATTCACCACAGTATATACACGTGGGACAGATTCTGTAAGACTGATTTTATCCATGGATGGAATATAATGTACTCAATGAAACATTCCCCCATCAATATTTTTATCTGAACATTAGTGCAAATTCCACAATATGAATTAGAGCTAATTAATTGTTGTCAGTGTCACCAATTAAAAGAGTCCCTGCCTCACTTAACCGCCAGCCTAGTTAGGCTCTCATGGCCAAGCAACCCTTCCTTCCATTCATGGAGGAGAGAACAAAGTACCATGAATGAGGAGCTCCAAAACTTTCCAGAAAAAGAAGGAAAAGTTCACTCTCACAAAATGACAAATTGGCAAGTGAGAGTCAAGACTTTTCCTGTCTTAAAACAAGGTTGAAATAGTGTTACTTGAAAAACGTGGAAGTGCTACCAACTTCCTGTTTTGATTGAGGTACTGAGAGCGTGTGTAACTTGTAATAATGCACTGGTCAGGTTCAATCCTTTAAACAGGTTACCCAAGTACTTCCAGGTAATTGAAGAGATTGATTTGTTCTGTGTAGCTGTTAATTCTCACTGAAGGACACTTACCAAGATAATTTTGACCTTGGGATACTTCATTTTAGATCATTATTTCTAACAGCAATTATATAGAAGTGCCTTTGTCCGCTAAAAGATACCCCTAATTTCTGATAATAAAACCATGCCATTAAACCACAAATGAATGTTTAAGCTGTGTCTGTTTTCTAAGGGGAGAGCAAAGAACACTTAACTCATTTGAAAGTGGAATCAAATCATCTGGGTTCAGAAAAATAAGTCAGGTCAGGAGCACATATCTCTTCATTACAAGTGGAGATTATGATCAAATGCATTAGGATATCAACCCTACTGACCCTGGTTTTCAAGGTATCATTAAGGTAATATCTCTCCAGTAGCAAAAGTCAGAAAGTCAACATGAACTCACAGTAGGTTTTTTTTTAACTAAAATCAAACTAGAATGAAGGATGAAATCCACCATTTATTTTGTAGTTGTTAGATAGCAGACACTGTATTAATCATGTAATGTAGCTCTTTTTCTCAATGCCAGTAAGTAAGTAACCTTGGCTCATGTAATCCAAGAGGATCTAGAAGTTTAAGAAGCCATCTTCTCCAAAGCCATGATTTCTTTGCTACAGCAAAGAAGTTTGCAGACCAAGAATATGAGTCTGTCTGGGTCAAACTTGCTCTGAATGTTATTTCTGATTTCTGTCATTATAGCTTTTCAGAAATGTGAGACAACCTGCAGGTTGCTATTTAGCTGGGCTTCCAACATTCCTGCATGCTTTGACAATGTATATAAACCCATGGTGCTCACATCAAAATATATGGTGGAATTATTTTAATTTCCCATATATTGTTGCATTTTTGGATCATGTTTGTGATTCATGATAAAGCTACACCCACCCAACAAAATACTTTTGCTTTAAGGTGGATAGAGGTCATACTGATATATGTGACTGTATCAGTTAGGATATGTTGTTGACTGAAGTTTCCCAAAGGAAGCCCTACTCACTGACACCCACATCACTTCCACTCCCTGTAGAATGGAAGTAGAAAACATCTCCATCACTCTTAAACTTGACAGTATTTTTTTCCTTCTTGCAAAAGAGTGCAAAGAATTGCAAAAAATGAAATTCATTGCTCATCAGGACACTCCTGTCATTTAACTGTAGTCTTGAGATCCTCTACTTGCACAAGCTTTTCTTACAACACATATGGTTTAAAAAGTTAAACTATGCAGAGAAAGATGGACCACTCCTTACTAATGAGTTCTATATGTACAATACCCCTAATTTTAATATTTTCTGCTAATCAGAAAATCAAGAAGCTCATTTTGTATGCTCTTTCAATGTTGCCTACAGGTATGTATTTGTTATGTTAACGACCTTGCTACATGAGTATTATTATTGACAATACCTTTTATAGTATTTTATTCATATTTTACAGTAATATTCTTTGCCTAATTGATAACATTTGATTCTACCTTACAGTATTTTGGTTCTTCATGTTTACATGAACTTGCTGTCTTATTTGAACTTATTGTTTTATGTTTGAATTTATTATATATATTTTTTGAGAATGCTGAAAATTGGAATTTGATTTTCCTGACAAAGCAAAAGCTACAGTTAACAGAAATTTATACTTTTAATTTTGTCTTGGCCTTAAGTGCTGGTAGTCATGTGCACATTCCAGAAAGTTGCAACTTTTCAGTGATCTTGAAAATCATTGGGCTTCTCATAGATATCATAAAATAAAGAAAAAAAGAAAGAAGTGTTCAAATGGAGACTCACAGGCACCACACAGAAATTATATAAAAATCTCATTTGCAGACATTTTGACATATTATTCCATACATTCAAATGTTTGTTTCTTATAGAAAAATAAATTACATCAATTTAGAGAGTTACATAAATTATGTGGTACAAATTATGTGGTACATGATGCTTCATGTAGAAGCATCACACTTCTACAAATGCAGAAAATAAAGATCAGAGAAATTAAGCAAGTTGAAGGGAGACAAAAAGCAAATATATTTTAGATCAAGAAACAGGCTCTGACCAACTTAACATGAACACATTCAGATATATTAGGACATAATGGTAACAGATATCAAAATAATGTTTATACACAGAGTTGTAACAAGATTTTGTACTTATTTTTGATTATTTATTTTTATTAATTAGTTTATTCACTTTGTATCTCAGCTGTAACCCCCTCTTCCCATCTCAATCATACCCTCCTTTCCTCTTCTCCACCCATGCCCCTCCCCCCATCCACTGATAAGGAAGGTCCTCCTTCCCTTCTATCTGTTCCTAGTCTATCAGGTCTCATCAGGAGTGGCTGCATTGTCTTCCTCTGTGGCCTGGTAAGGCTGCTCCCCCCTCAGGAAGCGGTGATCAAAGAGCAGGCCACTGAGTTCATGTCAGAGACAGTCCCTGTTTTTATTTTTAAATGATATTTTTATTCACAGTAAAGTAATAGTAACTTGTCAAAAATATTTGTAAAATTTTTAAACTCTTCCATTAGCTAAACAGTAATTTTGCACCTGAAGAATGGAACATCTGAAAAAGGTATGTTACAATGTATTATTTATTAGCTTACAGAAGAGTAAAAATTATGTTTTCTATTGGTTAAATTCAATGATTTATAGGATATTTCCCTTTTCTTTGCCTTCTGGTTTGGTTCATCTAACCTAATACTCTTAAAATCATTTGCTTATTAAGCATAATAATAAAGAAAATAATTCAATTTAATTACTTAAGAGGAACGTATATAAATCACAATAATCCACAAGGCAATATTTCCAATCCTAGAGAAACGACTCCAATGTCTTAGTTGAGAGTCCTCTGGTGGATACACCCTGGCCCATTATTCTTTCCCTTTCTGTGATCCTCCTCTCGAAATATTGATGTTTCCCATCATTATCATGTGGTTCACTTATTTACACCATCAGCTTTCAACAAATTCTCAGTAAATAACACAGGGGTTAATACCTTATTTAGAGTTTTCCCCCATTTCACAGACTAGTATGACAATGGTTACCATTAAAACTTAAAACAAGATAGGTAAAGAAGGGCATGTGTAAATGCTTTCAATTTATCAGATGAAGGGATGAGTTGAGAGCTATTCCTGAACCTTTCTAGCTGTTTCTGAACTCTCTCTGGC
This sequence comes from Rhombomys opimus, assembly GCA_010120015.1. Lineage (NCBI taxonomy): Eukaryota > Metazoa > Chordata > Mammalia > Rodentia > Muridae > Rhombomys > Rhombomys opimus. The sequence goes on along the minus strand of REGO01000028.1, from coordinate 7,955,894 downwards.
TGGTTTAACTCAGCTGTTCTGGCCTAAACTCCTCTCTAACCTGATTCAAACTGGCTTCTCTTAGCGTCTGACTGAATTGCTGTAGCTGGCTTCATTTTTTTTAATTTAGTTTTAATTTATTTATTTAATATACATCTAAGTCATAGGGCTCTCCCTTCTCTCCTCCCACTAACCAGAACCCATTTAATATATTCACAGGAGGACTGAGTTTGTCTTCCTCCCCTGTAGCCTGACAATGAAGTCCCATCAGGAGGAAATAATCAAAAAGCAGACAACATAGTTTGTGTCAGAGATATCACTCACTCCCCTAACTAGTGGGCCTGCATGAAGCCTAAGATACCCATCAACTTATCTTCTTCAGGTCTGTCCATTGTAATACAACTTTCCTGTATTATATTATATTATATTATATTATATTATATTATATTATATTATATTATATTATATTATATTATATTATAAAATCCATGTGGAAGTGGATTTTAGTCCCATCTATTTGCCTGCACATTTAATGATTTCCTTGTTTTTAATTGCTGATTAGTATTCCATTATGTAAATGTACCAGTTTCTTAATCTATTCTTAAGATGAAGGCCATCTATGTTGTTTCCAGTTCTGGCTATTACAAGTAAATCTTCTATGAACATAGTTTAGCAAACATCCTTGTAGTATGGTGGAGCATCTTTTGCATGTATGTCTAGGAGTGGTATATCTGGGTCTTAAGAGACCTCTTGAAATTGAAAAGCTTCTGTAAAGTAAAGGACACTATCAATAGAACAAAAATGGAAGTACGCAGATTGGGAAAAGATCGTCACCAATCCTGCATCTTACAAAGGTCTAATATCCAGAATATAAAAAGAACTCAAGATATTAAGCATCAACAAACTAAATAATTCATCTCTGTATCCATTCCTCTGTTGAGGGACATCTAGCTTCTGGATATTACGAATAGGGCTGCTACTAACATGGTTGAGCAAATGTCCTTGTATAGTTGAGCATATTGCATCTTTGTCAGGCCACAGAGGAAGACAATGTAACCAGTCCTGATGAGATCTAACAGGCTAGGGTCAAATAGAAGGGGAGGAGGGCCTCCCCTATCCGTGGACTAAGAAAATGGCATAGGGAAATAAGAGGAAGGAAGGGATTGGGAGGAGACAAGGGAGGGGACCACAGCCGGGATGCAAATTGAATAAATTGTAATAGAGGATAAAAATAAAAATAAGATAAAAATCCTAAAGAAGAAAAATGGGATACAGAGCTAAACATAGAACTGTAAACAGAGGAATCTCAAATGGTAGAGAAACACACAAATGATGAGTATCCTTAGTCATCAGGGAAATGCAAATCGAAATGACTGAAATTCTCTAAACTGTCAGAATGACTAAGATCAGACACTCGAGTGACAGCACATGCTGGCCAAAAGTGTAGAAAGAGGAACCCTCCTCCATTGCTGGTGAGAGTGTAAACTTGTACAATCACTTTGGAAATCTGTTCTGTATTTTCTCAGAAAGGTAGGAATAGCCTGGCCTCAAATTAATTTGTCAAAATGTTCTAATCTTTGAGCTCATTCTCATTTTTTTTTTTTTGCCTTTTTCTGTCTTCACCTGTGTCTAGCTTGTTCTTTCTGCAACCTATCTCTGTAAAACTGTACTGGTAAGGAACTCTTGGTAGAAACTCCTCTCTGTCTCCCTGTGCTGCTCTTAAGTAATATCTCTTTCCTGTCCTGTTTTTGTAGTAGTTGGATCCTTCCTATCTTTGACTCATACTGTCAAATCTTCCTCTGATTCATCACTTTGTCTATCGCTCAATTAGATGTCACTTTCAAACATGGCTTTCTTTCTTCTACATAATAACCTTACTTTCATTATTTGAGATTAAAGTTGTGTCTTCCTTCCAGCCAGGTCACATAGACCTAGAAGGACTTTGGATGTGACCCCTTGCCAGAGCAGCCATGTTACTGCATTAAAGTTCCACTACAGGTATGTGTAATGTAGACATGGTAGGTCTCAGTTGCAGTTGGAGATGGTTGTAAGATTGCAATGGCTCATTCTTATGGTGCATGTCAGAGACATATTCTACTTTCTTTCTGGTTGTTAGGTGGGACATATGACTAAAAGTCATACATGTATATACACCCACAAACAGAGAGAGACAGACAGACATACACACAGAGAGACAGAAGCAGAGACAGACAGACAGAGAAAGAGAATTTTTTTTCTTTCTTGGGAAGATTCTCTGAAAAAAGGAGAATGCCCAAATCTCACAGAGGACAAATTTTTGCTCTCTAGCTGCTCAGCATTTTACTCTGCTAAGACAATCTGTCTTTAATGGGGTATGATATTACACAATGAAGCTCTGCATCTTTCTTCTCTAGTTTGCTCTTGCAACTTTTATAATTGGGCCACTAACCTGTCCAGGAGAAGAATGATCTCCTTTACCAAGTAATATATCTTTTGTTAATAGAAGTAACATCTGTTGTATAGTCAGGGCCAACTGGGCAGAGTTACTCCAAGCTTTATCCAAAGGCTATTCTCTTTCCAGGGATTTGTAAAGAAGGAAATATTGAAGCTATCAAAAGAGGCCACCAAACTAGAAATGCTTTTGTAGTTAGTGATATATGAATGAGGAGGTTGGGGAGATGTTTCAGAAGTTGAGAATGCTTCCTGGTCTTCCACAGGTCCTAAGTTTGACTCAGAGCACCCATATCAGGCACCTTATAACCATCTATATCTCTAGTTCCAGCAGATTAGGCACCCTGTTCTTGCCCCTGAGGACACCCAAATACACACAACAGGTATATATATACACAGAGATATAAAAATAAAATCTATCTTTTTAAAAATATTTAAAAGGCTTTGAAGATGTTTTCCACTTTCTCTATGCAGATGTAATTTTATTGGCTGTGCTGCTCTGGCTGATAATGGTCAAATGTTATAGACTAGGATAGTGGAGTTTAGAACTTAAAAGGCAGGTGTGGTGATACATGCCTGTAATCCCAGCATTCAAGGAGGCAGAGGCAGGCAGATCTGTGTGAGTTGGAAGACAGTCTGATCTACAAAATGAGTCAGGGAAACCCTGTCTCAAAAAGTAAATAAATAAAAATAAAACAAAAACAACTACTTTAAGTTTCAAGACAGTGAGCTAATAAGACTACACAGAAGTTCTAAATGTTACAAGGAAATTTAATTAAAGGAGGGTGGAATTGGGAGGAGATGAGGGAGGGGAACACGGCCAGGATACAAATTGAATAAACTGTAATAAATGATTTAAAAATAAATAAATAAATAGGTAGTTATCAGGATGGTGATCATCATATGCGTGGGTTTATACAGACATAAATATTCATGCAGTAAGGAGACTGTTGTAAGATTGAGAATATAAGGGAAATGAATTGTAAACTTCCAGGTAGCATGTGAATAGAGTTGTATCCCAGGAACTGAGAAATGCTGGACAAAGAAAACTCTATTCAAGAATAGGAAAGCAAAGTCAGTGCATTTCATGTCCCTTCTTTTACCTCACTGTAACATAAATACCAAAAGAAGTTCTCCCCAGGCAGACTGATCTTGGCCTACATCCTATCTTTGACCCTCTGTGTTTTCAGGAAACTAAAATCCAGGTACCAGGCTAATCTTCCCATTGCAACATTATTTCTAGTATTATCAGGCAATGAAATTTTCAGTGTCTTTGTGTTTCCCCTTAAGCAATGCTCTAGTTTTCTTCTTTGCAACTGAAATCTGTCAAACAGATTGCATTTCTCAATAGAATAGTTCAGCTTAAAATATGATCAGCCCTTTTGATTGTGTCAGTCCAAGTAAGGTGAGGTACTTAAAAGGTTTGCCAAGGGGAAAGAGGTTTTTTAATATTGATGCCTGCTTTCTGATTATTGGAGGATAATTGGTACATCAATACCCATTGAGGACATCGAAAGTCATAAATCCAGCACAGTTCCTTGACAAAGATTCAACAAAGCTGAGTTGGGTAATGCAGCAGTTGTGATGCAGTCTCCCACTGATCAGCCTTGCTCTCCATGTGGTTTTTTTTTTTCTTTTTATTATTTACAAAGTAAAAACAAGTTAGGAAAAATATTTCCTTTTGCAAGTTATAGAAACTACAATCTTTGGAAAATACATATCATCCCCCCTAAATTGTTACAATACATAGCTTTGAAGACCACTTGAACATTGCTTAAAAACCATACCCTGTAGAGGTTGGGATGAGAAACATCGTCTCCAACATCAACCACACACTGTGAGATTCAAGTACTCAAGACACAGTTGAAGTGAAACATGTATCTTCCACAGTGCCAGAAGCTCCTTTGTGTAAGTTAGTTGGTGACTCCAAAAGTGGCTGACTTTCCACACGTGATGCCTTTTCATTTCTTTAATCATTTTTATTTTTTGTATGAATCACAGTTTATTGACTTTGTATCCCAGACTTAGCCCACTCCCTCATTCCCTCCCAATCCAACCCTCCCTCTCTAATCTCCTCCCTGCTTCTTTCCAAGTCCACTGATAGGGGAGGTCCTCCCCCCCTTCCATCTGACCCTACCTTATCAGGTATCTTCAGGACTGGCTGCAAAGTCCTCCTCTGTAGCCTAGAAGGATTGTTCCTCCCTTGGGGGGGGGGAGGGAGATCAAAGAGCCAGCCATTGAGTTCATGTCAGAAATAGTCCCTGTTTCCCTTACTAGGGAACCACTTGGAGACTGAGCTACCATGGGCTACATCCAAGCAGGGATTCTAGTATATATCTATACACGGTGCTTGGTTGGAGAAACAGTCTCATAAAAGACCCGTGTGCTCTTTTATATTTGGTCCTTGTGGAGCTCCTGTCCTCTCCAGGTCATACGTACTTCCCTTCTTTCATATGATTCTCTGCATTCTGCCAAAGGTTTGGTTATGAGTCTCAGGATCTGCTTTGATACACTGCTGGGGAGTGTCTTTCAGAGGCCCTCTGCAGTAAGCTCCTGTCCTGTTACTTGTTTTCTCCTAGTTCCAATGTCCATCCCATTTGTCTTCCTAAGTGAGGATTGATCATCTTAACCCAGGTCCTCTTTCTTATTTATCATTTTTCAGGTGTACAGATTCTAGTATGTTTATCCTATGTTATAGGTATAGTACCCACTTATAAGTGAGTCTATAACATGGGTGTCTTTCTGCTCCTGGGTTACCTCACTCAGGACGATCTATTTTAGATCCCACCATTTGCCTGCAAATTTCATGATTTCCTTGATTTTAATTGCTGAGTAGTAGTCTAATGTGTAAAAGTACCACAATTTCTGTATCCATTCCTCAGTTGAGGGACATCTGGGTTGTTTCCAGATTTTGGCTATTACGAATAAAGTTGCTACAAACATGGTTGAGCTAATATCCTTGTTGTGTACTTGAGTAACTTTTGGATAAATGCCTAGGAATGACATAGCTGGATCTTGAGGAAACAGTATTCCTAATTGTCTGAGAAAACGTCAGATTGATTTCCAAAGTGGTTGTACAAGTATACAATCCCACCAATATTGGAGGAGGGTTCCCCATTCTCCACAACCTCTCCAGCATGTGTTGTCACTTGAGTTTTTGATCTTAGCCATTCTGATGGGTGTAAGGTAGAATCTCAGAGTTGTTCTTATTTGAATCTCTCTGATGGCTAAGGACGTTGAGCATCTCTTTAAATATTTCTCTGCCATTCTATATTCCTCTACAGAGAATTCTCTGATTAGCTTCTTACCCTATGGAAAAGAGCCAGCATCTTCAACAAATGGTGGTGGTCCAACTGGATATCTACATGCAGAAAAAATGAAAATAGATCCATATTTATCACCCTGCAGGAAACTAACGTCCAAGTGGATCAAAGTCCTCAACATAAAACCAGATACACTAAATCTGTTAGAAGAAAAAGTGAGGAAGAGCTTTGAACTCACTGGCACAAGAAACAACTTCCTGAACAGAAAACCAACAGCACAGGCTCTAAGAGCAGCAATCAATAAATGGGACCTCATGAAACTGAAAAGCTTATGTAAAACAAAGGACACTGTCGTCAGAACAAAACGACAACATACAGACTGGGAAAGGATCTTCACAAACACTATATCTGACAGAGGGCTGATATCCAGAATATATAAAGAACTAAAGAAGTTAAAAAGCAATAAATAAAGCAATCCAATTAAAAAATGGTGTATGGACACTTTTGATTTAGATGCCAGCATATTTTTTTAGTGTTTTAGTCTTTTTTATTCTTTTTTAAACATATTTTATTAATTACACTTTATTCAATTTGTATCCCCCCTAGTTCCCCTCCTCCTCTGCCCCTCCCAATTTCCCTCTTCCTTCCCCTTCTCCACTCATGTCCCTCCCAAGTCCACTGATAGGGGAGGTCTTCTTTTCCTTCCTTCTGATTCTAGTCTATTAGGTCTCATCAGGAGTGGCTGCATTTTCTTCTTCTGTGGCCTGGTAAGGCTGCTTCCCCCTCAGGTGGAGGTGATCAAAGAGCAGGCCAGTCAGTTCATGTCAGAGGCAGTCCCTCTTCCCATTACAATGGAACCCACTTGGACACTGAAATGCCATGGGCTACATCTGTGCAGAGGTTCTAGGTTATATCCATAAATGGACCTTGGTTGGAGTATCAGTCTCAGAAAAGACCCCTGGGCCCAGATTTTTTGGTTCTGTTACTCTCCTTGTAGATCTCCTGTCCTCTCCAGTTCTTACTATCTCTCACTTCTTTCATAAGATTCCCTGCATTCTGCCCAAAGTTTGGCCATAAGTCTCAACATCTGCTTTGAGAGTCTGCAGGGCAGAGCCTTTCAGAAGCCCTCTGTGGCAGGCTCCTGACTTGTTCCCTGTTTTCTCCTTCTTCTGATGTCCATCTTCTTTGCCTTTCGGGATGGGCATTGAAACTTTCAGCCAGAGTCCTCCTCTTAATTAGTTTCTTTAGGTGTACAGATTGTAGTAGGTTTATCCTGTATTATGTCTATATGCGTGAGTATATACCGTGTGTTTCTTTCTACTTCTGGGATAGCTCACTAAGGATGATCCTTTCCAGTTCCCACCATTTACCTGCAAATTTCATGATTTCCTTGTTTTTCATTGCTAAGTAATATTCCATTGTGTAGATGTACTACAATTTCTGTATCCATTCCTTAGTTGTGGGGCATCTGGGTTGTTTCCAGATTCTGGCTATTACAAATAAAGCTGATACAGACATGGTTGAGCTAATGTCCTTGTTGGGTATTTGAGCATTGCCCAAGGATATATGCCTAGGAGTGGAATAGCTGAATCTTGAGGAATTGCTGTTCCTAATTGTCTGAGAAAGTGCCAGACTGTTTTCCAGAGTGGTTGTACAATTTACATTCCCACCAGCAGTGGAGGAGGGTTCCCCTTTCTCCATAACCTCTCCAGCAAATGTTGTCACTTGAGTTTTTCATCTTAGCCATTCTGATGGGTGCAAGGTAAAATCTCAGGTTTATTTTGATTTGCATTTCCCTGGTTACTAGTGATGTTAAGCATTTCTTTAAGTGTTTCTCTGCCAGATACCAGCATTTTTATGTATACTCTGAACAGCTAGGCATCTGTGGTTTTCTCTTTCCATATAATAGCAACTCCGGATATCAGTTTGAACTTTCAATTGCCTCCTGTTTTATTAAAATTGCACTTTTATTTTTTTACATTCCAAGATTTTCAATCTTAAAATCATGAGAGCAAAATCTTGGCCTGACCAGTGTGCACATTACTGTCCTGAGGTGTTTTCATTTCAAATGTGATGATTTTCTACAAATTGTCTTTGAATTCATAGTGTGATGCCAAATACAATTTTCTCAGGGTCATGCTAGGTTGGGCAATATCAGGTTGCCCAGATTCTGCCATTTTTTATTTATAAAACCCATAGTTCTAGAAGGTTTACCCTGCAAGCCCCTCACACAATAAACAAAATATTTTTACTTTTAAAGTATATGTCTGTTTATTAAGCTTGGGTTTTTTATTATTATTTTTACAACTTGGGAATATCAGATTTATGAAAATTTTCTTATGATTCATTTATGTGTTTTCCCAGGAGAACTGCTTTTAAGCTTCCCCAGGAATGTCTTGACCATAATAACCCTACCGTTCTTAGGATATATCCTTTTCTACTTGAAGGTCTTCCTTATGCTCTGGAGGTTGTGACTCAAGCAAATATGGCAGAGACCTCCTTATGGGACTTTGACTCAATGATACTCTTGGCACATCTGGTCAGGAACAGGAACATCAAAAGATAAACAATATTTTTTTAAGATAGAGTGATTGGCAACAGGTTAAATTAAAAGTCTTTTCCTATGGCTGATGGACTAAAAATCGTGTGGATAAATGATAAAAATATTAAGACCTCCCTTTCTTAGAAAGAGTTAACTCATACAGGGTCGCTATGGTATCATATGGCCAAAAATATCAAAATTAGACACATAAATAAATTCTGCAAATACAGTAAGTATAAACATTGTATTATGGTAGAAATTACTGCAGCAACTTTGGCCTGAAGATTTTTTTCTGGGTCTAATGACAATTAGCACTCTGGCTATTAAAAGTTAGTCATACACTGTTTGAGACATGATAATATGCCCAGGCTGGCTTGGAGATTTTCTGTCTAGTGCTCTTGAAACTACAAAAATGACCAGCCTGAGAATGGGCTGTCATGCTTTGGCAAATTATTCCCTTGAAACTGCAATAATGTTAAAAGTTTGGTTGTGGGGTTGATGAGGGAAAATGACTGTTAAAAATAATTCTGTTCTTTCATGGTTTATCAGTGATGACTGAGCTTATGACCAAGTAGAAGTTAAAACATGTGTCCAATGCAAAAAGGATATGATCTATGTTTTAGAATAATATGCATCCATCCCTGTCTACTGAGTTCTGTATAAATAAAGAAGGACACGGCACTGACTTCAAGTCAGTCAGGTTGTAAAACTCCACCAGATCTCTGTGCCTGACTCATTCCTTCCTCTGTATCTCTTCTGGGGAACTTGGCCATCACTAGGATTAGCCCCTAGGAGGTAATGAAAGTTGATTCTGTTTTGAGAGATACAAGAGATAGATTTAAAGAACACAATAAAAAGTTGGAGTCCTGGCTCCAAATTAGGTATTTGTATTGGCTTGATTCTAGGTCCATCTTTAGGATTAGTGTCTTAGCTTAACTCTTCTGGATTCTCCTAAATTCTGTACAGGCAAGGAAATGAGGCATCAGTAGTTACCTGTAATCCACAAAATTGCTGAAAGTTTTATAGCTGTTAGATAACAACCATCCAAAAGATAAAGTAAATAGATTCTTATTTTTCTCCAGGATTGGAAATGTCACCTGGGCATTGTTACTGTTTCTATATATTCCTTGAATGCAACAAAATGGAACTGTTTTCTTTATTATGAGTTTTAGTAACCAACCATGTTAAAGAGCATTCAAATTAGACAAATTATACCAGACCATAAGAAAAAGTGGAATATCCTATAAATTATTGAAATTAGCCTATGGAAACAAGATTGTTAGGTGTTTTTTTTTTTTTGTGAAGGAAAAGTTTGAGTGTGCTCTATACTCAGTTCTTTTGTAATCTGACTACTCCAAACAGTGACTTTCATATTCATTTCCCATCATTTCTTCCTTCAAACCCAGCCTACGCCATCTTTGCAGATCTGATATATAACCTTATATTTTTAGTATACTTTACTATCCAATTACAAAATTCCTAGCTTGCTTATGATAAAACTTGTAAACATTTACATCAAATCAACAATATTAGTATTTTATTGTGAATAAATTGTTAGAGTTTTTTTAACCCTTGCTGAAACTGTGAATAGACATTATTTTGATGTCCATTATTACATAATTTATCTAACTTATAATCACTATAAGAAATGAATATCTATGAGTGAAGCTTTCTATATATTCTAGGCACCTGTGAGGCACCACTGGAAGCATGACCATTGGAAGCCCAACTTAATCCTCAAAATCCACATGGTAGGAAAAATAGTACTTCTAAAATTTATCCTCTGATCTTCACACCTGGAAAGTGGCATGAAGCATCCCAAAATAAATAAGGAGATGTAAGTTGAAAGACAGTAATGACAGAGACAGCCCCTGTTTCCCTTACTAGGGCACCCACTTGGAAAATGAGCAGCCTATGGACTTCCTCTGAAGAGGGGGACTAGGTCCTTTCCATGCATGGTCCTTGGATGGAATATCGGTCTCTGTAGGCATTCTTGGACCCAGGAATTTTGCCTCTGTTCTTCTCTACAAGGGCTGCCTCTGACGTAAACTAATTGGTTGGCTATGTGATCACGTCCTCTTGGGGGGCGGATGGCAACCTTGCCAGGCCACAGAGGAAGATAATACAGCCAGCCTTGCTGAGAACTGATAGGTTAGGGTCAGATAGAAGGGGAGGAGGACCTCCCATGTGAGGGGACTAGGGAAAGGGCATAAGAAGAGAAGAGAGAAAGTGAGTGAGACTGGGAGGAGATGAGTAATGGGGCTCCAGTGGAGATACAAAGTGAATAAATTGAAATCAATCAATCAATAGATAAATACATAAATAAATAAAATTTTAAAATATTGTAAAGTACAGTGGACATTTTTAAAAAGGCAGTAATGGGGAGGGGACAAGATGGCAGCACCAGGAGAACACTGCATCTGAGGAGCAAGACAACACTTTCCATACAGCAAGCAAGAGACTGAACTCTGGGCCCTAAAACAGCAGCGATAGTGTTTCCCAGGTGACAGGAAACCCCTACAGCATGGGAATTAGTCAGTTCCACTCTCAGGCCACCCAGCCAGAACCCAGAAGAGATCCCAGGTCTCACAGGCACTAGGTCCCAGACCAGAGCCACATGACTGCATGTCCTGATCACCTTCCCAGGCTGAATGGTGGGCACAAAACCACCAGATACTGGGAGTCCCAGTCACAAGAAAAACCCACATGGAAGGAAGGCAGTGGACTGGCCATGGGTCACCCAGTCTTTAACTGGAAAAGATCTTGCAGACTAGCGGGTATGAGCCGCCATCAGTGAACTGGCTCAAGCTGCAAGCACAGAGAGTTGCTGTGTGCCCAGCTCTCCAGCACAGACAGAGCTGTGTGCCCCAGTGCAACAGAGACTAGGAGTCCCTGCCGGGAGAGGGCCCCACAGGAAAGGAAGGAAACTGTGCTGACTGGGTCACCCAGGCTTTGCCTGGGGAAGGTCTCACAGACCAGCAGGTATGAGGCGCCATCACTGTACTGGGCTCAAGCTGCGAGCATGGAGAGTGGCTGCGTGACCAGCTCTCCAGCACAGATGGAGCTGTGCGCCCCAGTACAACAGAGACTGAGAGTCCCTGTTGGGAGAGAGCCCACAGGGAAGGAAGGAAACGGGAACCCAAATTAGGTCATCCAGTATACCCATGGAAAAGGTCCCACAGACTAGCAGGCGGCATGCTGCCAGCCCAGAGACTTGCAATGAACCAACTATTCCTCAGAGAGAGAACTGTGCACCCCAGGACACCAGAGAATTGGAATCAATGTCAGGAGAAATCATCACAGGGAACAAAGCAAAGGGGATGGACTTAGGCCACCCAGTATATCCCTGGTAAAGATCCCGCAGACTGGCCCAACCCAGGGACCTGCTATGCACCAGATAGCCTGCTGTTACCAGAAGAGTGGTACCCACCCACCACAGATTACCGCTTGGGTACTGGGGCACAGAGTCCCAAACTCAGACCTACAAAAGGCCAGATCCCCCAGAACAACCCCCAGATACTGCTCCAAGGGGCAACCAGTTATCCCTAACAAAACTGACCAAACGAAGGGACACACAGTTTACAACAGCAAATCACTAAATTTACAGCAAGAAACCCAGAAGCAGGGCAGCTGTCTCCAGGACTTTTCCGGGTGAAAGGAGAGCCCTCTCGACTAATAAGGACTACAGTTACCACTCAGATCTTTATACCTAAGGTAAGTTGTGGCAACTACTGAAAAACACCGGCCATACAGTGACTATACCCAAAAAGCTGAGGAGGCATCCTTCAGGAAAAACCATCTTCCTGCCAAGATGATTCTCTCCACCACAGGATTCCAGGAGCCACCAGCAACTAACTCCAAACAGCTAAGATAGCCCAATGGGTAGAGGCCAGCGAAAAAGCTCGACCAACAAAAGACAGAGCAATATGGCATCTCTAGAACCGAGTTATCCAGGGGCAAGTAGCCCTGGACACCCCAGGATAATTGAAATTAAAGAAGATGACCTAACATCTATGCTCATGAAGAGGATAACAGAGGAAACAAATAAAATGCATAAAGACCTAGAGGAAGATAAACTCAAACAGATTATGGCCATCCATTAAAAAAATAGAGGAAGATAAAAACAAACAGATTATGGTTATATTTAAAGAAATAGAAGAAGATAAAGAAAAACAGATTATGGCCATCCATGAAGAAATACAGGAAGTTGCAGCCAAACAGTTTGTGGCCTTTAGAGAGGAAATGCTTAAACCACTGAAAGAAATAAAAGAAACAAAAAACTGTTCAAACAAACAGCTGAAAGGAATTGAAGATAAAACAGGAAAATACAGTCAGACAGGTGAAGAAAATCAACAAAATGGCTCAAGATCTGAAGATTGAATTGGAAAAATTAAGGAAAACACAAATGAAGGAAATTGTGGAGAGAAAGAACTTAGGGAAGAAAACAGGAAATACAGAGGTAAGCATAACCAATAGACAAAAAGAGATGGAAGAAAGACTCTCAGGTGTGGAAGATACAATGGAAGAAATTGATGTATCTGTCAAAGAAAATGTTAAATCTAAAAATTCCTGACACAGACCGTCCGTGAAATCCAAGACAACATAAAAAAACAAAACCTAAGAATAATAGGAATAGAGGAAAAAGAAGATTCCCTCCTCCAAGTCCCAGAAAATATTTTCAACAAAATCATTGAAAAAAATTCACCAACTTAAAGGAGAGGCCAATCAGAATACAAGAGGTCTACAGAACACCCAATAAATTAGACCAGAGAAGAAAATCCTCCCGCCACATAATAATCAAAACAGTAAGTATACAGAACAAAGAAAAAATACTAAAACCTGCGAGAGAAAAAGGCCAAGTAACATATAATGCCAAACCTATTAGAATCACACCTGACTTTTCAACAGATACTGTGAAAGCCAGAAGGGCCTGGACAGATATCATGCAGACCTTAAGAGAACACAGATGTCAGCGCAGGCTAGTATACCAGCAAAACTCTCAATCCTCATAGACTGAGAAAACAAGATATTCAATGACAAAAACAAAATTTAACAATACCTACACACAAATCCAGCATTACAGAAGACACTACAATGGAAAATACAACTGAAGAAAACTAGCTACTTTCAAGGAAACACAGGAAATAATTAACCTCACTACAGTAAAACAATAAATAACCACGCACACAAACTTATGACCACAGCCAACATCAAAAATCAAAGGATCTAACAGTCACTGGTCATTAATCTCTCTCAACATCAATGAATTCAGTTCTCCAATGAAAAGATACAGACTAACAGAATGGATGCATAAACAAGATCCAGCAATATGCTGCATACAAGAAACCCATCTAAGTTACAAAGATAGACATTACCTGAGGATAAAGGGATGGAAGACAGCTTTCCAACCAAATGGACACAAGAAGCAAGCAGGAGTAGCCATTCTAATATCTGATAAAATAAGCTTTCAACCAAAATTAATCAAAAGACATGGAGAAGGACACTTCATACTCATCAAGGGAAAATTTCACCAGGAAGACATCACAATCCTGAACATCTATGCCCCAAATACAAGGGCACCCACATTTGTGAAAGAAACATTGATAAAAATTAAACCACACATAGATCCCCACATATTAATAGTGGGAGACTTCACCACCACACTCTCAACAAAAGACAGGTCAAAAAACAGAAATTAAACGAAGAAACAATGTCTCTAACAGAGGTCATGGATCAAATGGACCTAACAGACATTTACAGAACCTTATACCCAAACACAAAAGAATTTACCTTCTTCTCAGCATCTCATGGAACCTTCTCCAAAATAGGCCATATAGTGGTTCACAAAGGGAGCCTCAACAGAGACAAGAAGATAAAAATAATCCCTTGTATCCTATCTGATCACCATGGAATAAAACTGAACCTCAACAACAAGAGAAATAGCCAAATGCCTCCACACATTGTGGGACACAAAGAAAGCAGTGCTAAGAGGAAAGTTCATAGCACTAAGTGCATTCAAGAAGAAATTCAATACAGCTCATTCAAGCAACTTAATGGCTCACCTGAAAACCATAGAAAAAGAAGAAACAGACACACCAGAAAGGAGTAGATGGGTGGAAATAATCAAACTCAGGAATGAAATTAATCAATTAGAAACAAATAAAACAATTCAAAGAATCAATGAAACCAAGAGTTGGTTCTTTGAGAAAATCAACAAGATAGAAAAACCCTTAGCCAAGCTAACTAAAAAGCAGAGAGACACCATCCAAATCAACAAAATCAGAAAAGAAAAGGGGGACATAACTACAGACACTGAGGAAATCCAAACAATCATTACACTTACTTCAAAGTCTATATGCCACAAAATTTGAAAATCTAAATGAAATGGACAATTTTCTTGATCGATTCCACTTACCAAAGCTGAATCAAGACCGGCTAAATAAATTAAATAGTCCTATATCCCCCAAGGAAATAGAAGCAGTCATCAAAAGTCTCCCATCCAAAAAAAGCCCAGGACCAGATGGTTTCAGCACAAAATTCTACCAGTCCTTCAAAGAAGAGCTAACTCCAATTCTCTTCAAACTATTCCACAAAATAGAAACAGAGGGAACACTACCAAACTCATTCTATGAAGCCACAATCACCTTGGTACCTAAACCTCACAAAGACTCAACAAAGATTTCAGGCCAATCTCCCTTATGAACATTGATACAAAAATACTCAACAAAATACTTGCACACCGAATACAAGATCCCATCAAAGATATCATCCACTATGACCAGGTAGGCCTCATCACAGTTATGCAGAGGTGGTTCAATATATGGAAATCCATCAATGTGATCCACCATATTAACAAACTGAAAGAAAAAAAAAAACACACGATAATCCCCTTCGATGCTGAAAAAGTATTTGACAAAAGCCAACATCCATTCATGTTTCAAGTCTTGGAGAGATCAGGGATATAAGGCACATACCTAAACATAGTAAAGGCAATATATATCAGGCCTAAAGCCAACATCAAACTAAACAGAGAGAAAATTAAGCAATCCCTCTGAAATCAGGGACAAGACAAGGCTGCCCACTCTCTCCATATCTCTTCAACATAGTTCTGGAAGTCCTTGCTAGAGCAGTAAGACAAATGAATGAGATCAAGGGGATACAAATTGCAAAGGAAGAAGTCAAATTATCACTATTTGCAGATGATATGTTTCTATACGTGACCCCAAAAACTCTACCAGGGAATTCCTACAGCTGATAAACACCTTCAGCAAAGTGGCTGGATACAAAATTAACTCAAAAAAATCAGTAGCCCTCCTGTATACAAAAGACAAAAGGGCTGAGAAAGAAATTGAGGAAACAACACCCTTCACAATAGCCACAAATGATATAAAGTACCTCGGTGTAACACTAACCAAGCAAGTCAAAGACTTGTATGAAAAAAAAATTCCAGTCTCTGAAGAAAGAATTAGAAGAAGATATCAAAAGATGGAAAGATATCCCATGCTCATGGCTTGGCAGGATTAATCTAGTAAAAATGGCCATCTTACAAAAGCAATCAACAAATTCAATGCAATTCCCATCAAATTACCAACACAATTCTTTACAGACCTGGAAAGAAAAATTCTCAACTTCATGTGGAATAAGAAGAAAACTAAAATTGCTAAAACAATCCTCTACAGTAAAAGATCTTCTGGCGGTATCTCCATCCCCATCCCTGATCTTCAGTTGTACTATAGAGCAACAGTTATAAAAACTGCATGGCACTGGCATAGAAACAGAATGGTGGATCAATGGAACCGAACAGAAGCTCCAGAAATAAACCCACACACTTATGGACACCTGATCTTTGACAAAGATGCCAAAACCATACAATAGAAAAAGACAACATCTTCAACAAATTGTGCTGGTTTAACTGGATGTCTACATGTAGAAAAATACAAATAGATCCATACTTATCACCCTGCACAAAACTAAAGTCCAAGTGGATCAAAGACTTCATCATAAAACCCGACATATTAAAAAGGTTAAAGAAAACAAGGGCAAGACCCTAGAACTCATTGGTACAGGAGACAACTTTCTGAACAGAACACCAACAGCATAGGCTCTAAGAGCAACAATCAATAAATGGGACCTCATGAAACTGAAAAGCTTCTGTAAAACAAGGGTACCATCATCAAAATAGAACAAATGCCTACAGACTAGGAAAGAATCTTCACCAACCCTTTATCTGACAGAGGGCTAGCTAATATCCAGTATATATAAAGAACTAAAGAAGCTGAAAAGCAGCAAATCAAGTAATCCAATTAAAAAATGAGGAACAGAACTAAACAGAGAATTCTCTGTAGAGGAATATCGAATGACAGAGAAACACTTAAAGAAATGGTCAATGTCATTAGTCAGCAGGGAAATGCAAATCAAAACGATCCTGAGAATTCAACTTACACTCATCAGAATGGCCAAGAAGAAAAACTCAAGTGACAACACATGCTGTAGAGGCTGTGGAGAAAGGGGAACCCTCCTCCACTGCTGGTGGGAATGTAAACTTTTACAACCACTCTGGAAAGCAATCTGGTGCTTTCTCAGACAACTAGGAATAGAGCTTCCTCAAAACCCATCCATACCACTCCTAGGCATATATCCAAAAAAGGCTCAAGTACACAATAAGGACATTTGCTCAACCATGTTTGTAGCAGCTTTATTTGTAATAGCCAGAAGCTGGAAACAGCCCAGATGCCCCTCAACTGAAGAATGGATGCAGAAATTGTGATATATCTACACAATGGAATATTACTCAGCAATAAAAAATAAGGAAATCATGAAATTTGCAGGTAAATGGTGTGACCTGCAAAGGATCATCTTAAGTGAGCTGTCATAGAATCAGAAAGACATACATGGTATATACTCACTCATATAGACATATAATATAGGATAAACCTACTAAAATCTGTACATCTAAAGAAACTAATCAAGAGGGAGAACCCTGACTAAAATGCTCAATCCCCATCCTTAAAGGCAAAGAGGATGGACACCAGAAGAAGAAGAAAACAGGAAACAAGTTAGGAATCTGTCACAGAGGGCCTCTGAAAGGCTCTGCCCTACAGACTCTCAAAGCTGATGCTGAGACTTATGGCCAACCCTTGGGCAGAGTGCATGGAATCTTATGTAAGAAGTGGGAAATAGTAAGAGCTGGAGAGGACGGGAACCACACAAGAAGAGTAGCAGAACTAAAAAATTTGAACACAAGGATCTTCCCAGAGATTCATACTCCAACCAAGTACCATGCATGGATATAACCTAGAACCCCTGCACAGATGTAGACCATGGCAGTTTAGTGTCCAAGTGGGTTACATAGTAATCTGAAGAGACATAATCTGATTGGCCCGCTCGCTGTTCACCTTCCCCTGAGGGGGGAGCAGACCGTACTAAGCCACAGAAGATGACAATGCAGCCACTCCTGATGAGATCTGATAGACAAAGATCAGAAGGAAGGAGAGGAGGACCTCCCCTATCAGTGGACTTGGGGTGGGGCATGAATGAAGAAGGGGATGGGAGGGTGGGATCAGGAGGGTAGGAGGGAGGGGCTTGTAGGGGGATACAAAGTGAATAAACTGTAATTAATAAAAGTTTTAAAAAAGGCAGTCATGAATTTTTATGAAGATAAAACATGTTTTGGGCCCAGATACATTTGGTCTTTGTGGCGCTCCTGTCCTCTCCAGGTCTTACTAACTCCCTCTTCCTGAGACTGATTCTCTATCCAAGGACCATGCATGGATATAACCTAGAACCCCTTCGAGGACATAGTCCATGAAAGCTCTGAATCCAAGTTTGTACCATAGTAAGGGGAACAGCAACTGTCTCTGGCATGAACTCAGTGGCTAGCTCTTTAACCTCTCCACCCCCTGTGGGAGGAACAACCTAGGTAGGCCACAGAAGAGGACATTTGTCTAGTCCTGGTGAGACCTGATAGGCTAGGGTTAGATGGAAGGGGAAGAGGACCTCCCCTATCAGTGGACTTAGAGAGGGGCAGAGAGGACAAAAGGGAGGGAGGGTGGGATTGGGAGGGAAAGAGTGAGTAGGCTACATCTGGGATACAAAGTAAATAAACTGTAATTAGTATAAAAAATAAAAACAATTTAAAAAAGTAAATCTAAAAAAAACATAATGTGGGGACAGAATAGGAATGATGAAAGTAATATGTACTCATATATCCCCTTGATTTTTGTCAGTTATTCTAAATTTAGATATTTAATTAAAAGAAGTAAAAATGTATGTTCTTGCATAGGGTTCATAGTGATTTTATTTGTTATTTGTAACTAATGCTAGCAACCCTGAAAGAAGGATCACCATGTCCCTATGTTATAGTTGTTGGAAGGCTACCATCTCTGTACTTTCTTCAGGAGCAAGGCTCTCAATTCTACTTCTTAGCTCATTGCTTACTGAAGGCCCACAGCTGATCCAACACAGCAACATTCCCTGTTTTATGTAAAATACATCTGCCTACATATAAGATTACTCTACATTCAATAAGCAAGACTCCAGCTCTTTCTCATCTGGGAATACCCTAGGACTCCCAAAGAGATCAACTGGAGTCTCTAATGTGAATACCTGTCATGATGCATCTGTCCAATTCTTCATCTTATTCTTTCATGCTATAAGAGTATTCAGACAAATAACTTCCTACTTGCAGACGTATCTCAGACTTTCATGAAATATGAGTTTATTCATGGAAGTGGCATGTGCAGAATTATGGAGCTTCATACAGTCTTGTCTCACAATATTGACTGTGCCATAGCTCAGTGGCTAGAAGCAGTCTTACGATCTTACCTTACCAGAAACTTGGATGGAAAATATGAGAACAGATCCAACACTCACTGCATCACTTCCACCATACTCGTCCTGTATATATGAATAGCTTTACTTTTATTGCACCCACACCACTTAGCAAAGTATCTAGGACTTATTAGTACTGAACATGTTTTGGTCATCAGTACATACAAAATTTCTAAGAATACATTGAGTGTTGTCTTGCATGAAACTTTTCCACCAAATATTTGTGAAGTTGCATAACAAAAATTTGAATGTTTTTAATTACATACTGTAGTGTAGCACTTTAGTCTAAAATATGTAGAAATGGAGCATTAGAAATGTATTAAAATAGAAATCTTGAATTGCTTATTGTCAGGGAGATTGGTAAGTAAGAATAGGTGTCTGAATTTGTGAACAATTGTAATCTTGTTGGCTGTATACAATTGCCCAGGTTAGAGAATATTCAAGAACTACTTGTTCAAACACATTGTTAAGTGAGGCTTGAGGTTGCTATTAGTACTGAAATGTGTTAACTATCCAAAAATGAAATGTAATTTGTCTTTATTAAAAATGATGAAGTGCCCTTAAGGATAGCTTCATCAGATACATAATATTGGTAGAGAAAAAAAAGATTTATCTTCAGCATTCTCTGATTAACTACACTTGACTGTGATCCTTTTCTCACTTGGCATTTTGAGTACTTAAAACCAAAGCTAATTTGTGCTTGTTTGTGTATTGCTTGGTAGAGTGTCTTTAAAACCGTGTGTGTATGTGTGCTTATACCCAAAAACTAATTATGAGCTTCTACAGCTTTATTTTCTTTTTCTCACTTTCATTTCAGTATTTCTGTTTCACAGAATATTCACTTAGATTTAGTTTGCCATTTTATGTGTCATGCTCTCTTCCATGTCACTGACAGTCACTGGCAAATTTATCTCACTTACCTTATGAAGCTGGTACTGCTCCTAACTTTAAGACTAGAAAAGTGAGAAGCCAGCATGATGGGACACTGGATAAAGACATTTTCCATCTGAGCATGGGGATCTGAGTGTGATCCCTACAAATGATGCAAAGGTAGCATCCTGTATAGTTATTTGTCAACTCTAACTTGACCCAAGTAAAAGTCGTCAGAAAGAAGGGAGCTTCAACTGAGAAAAATGCATCATCCATAAATTACATCTGTAAGCCATTTCATTAATTAGTGATCAGTGGTGGAAGGCTCAGGCCTGGCTGGTAGTCCTGGATTCTCTCAGGAAGCTGGTCAAGCAAGCAAAGAGCAGCAAGCCAGTAAGTAGTGTACCCTCATGGCCTCTGCATCAGTTCCTGCCACCAGGTTCCTGACCTTGATAATGCTTTTGATAATGAACTCTTACATGGAATCATAAGCAAATTAAACTCTTTTTCCCTAAATTGCTTTGCTCATGGTCTTTTGTCACAGCAATAGTAACCCTTAGGCAGGTGGAAACAACAGACTCCAATAATGTGATCGTAACAGAACTTTTAACACACACACACACACACACACACACAATGATATCAATCTTTTTACAAGAGTATGGAAATGCCTTATACTCTTAATATAAGAAAACTGAAGCATGGGTGATTTAGTCACACATATAGTGCTGTTTCTACCTGTGCTTATGCTCAGCCTCTCTTCATGCCTTCTACAAGCTCTGGATACACTGCTGACCAGCATTCAGGCTGCAATACCCAGATGAGGCCTTTGAGAAACCAGTCTTTTACCATTCTGTTATTTTGTTCATTGTTCTCTGCCAAAAGTGATAGATTTTCCAGAAGCTGCTGTACACAGGTGTGTGTCACTATAGAGGAAATTGCCTGACATGTGCTATCAAAGTGGGTTGTAAAGAAATGTCCCACAACACAAATAATTTTTTTTTATTTTAATTTTTTATTTAACTTTTATTAAATACACTTTATTCCTTTTGTATCCCCCCATAAGTCCCTCCCTCTTCCCCTCCCGGTCCCACCCTCCC
>REGO01000028.1:7883874-7922531 GCA_010120015.1 Rhombomys opimus | reverse complement strand
TTCCTGGGTTAGAGGTCCTTCCATTCACCAACTCAGAAGTTCAGGTATTCCACCGCTCAGAAATGGTGTGTGCTCGTCGCCATCTTGGCTCCGCCCCCCGAGAATGAAATATTTTAACAGCATAAATCTTTGGAGAATATGTTATCTATTATTTGTATTAAGGCATACAACACATAAAATCAACTGTTTTTTCTTCTTCCAAAATGAAACTGTAGGATGATACACATAACTCAAATATCCAGACTTATTAACTTGAAACTTAATGTTGGTATGGTGCTATATTTGAAAGATATAGTTGAGTCAGGAAACATAAAATGCTTCATTTTTTCCTAGAGACAGTATTCCTGTTGATGGAACATATGATCCTAGTAGTCAGCATAGCAGCTTTATTCATAATAGCCAGAAAAAAAAACTTGTACAATTATATGGAAATCAATAAGGCACTTTCTCAGAAAATTGGGAATATCTCTACTTTAAGACCCAGATATACCACTCCTAGGCATATGTCCAAAAAATGCTCCACCATACAATGAAGACATTTGCACAACTATGTCCATAGAAGCTTTACTTGTAATAGCCAGCAACTAGAGAGATTGGGAGCAAGAGGACAGAAGGCCTGAAGACAGACAAGAAACTGTGGTGGGGTGATCTCTGTGACAAGCTGGAAATCTATGACAGGATGGGCTCTTGGAAGGGTATAGGGCGACTCTAGCTGAGACTCTTAGCAGTAGGGGTCATACAGACTAAAGAAGACACCCTCTAACCAGATAGGACTTTTAGCAAGGGGAGGGGAACATCAGCCCACCCCAGGAAACTTCAATCCCAAATTTTCCCTGCCTGTGCATGGATAAAGATAGAGCAGAGATTGATGGAACCTCCAGCTAATGCCTAGCCCATCATAAGACCCAAAACACGGGTGAAAGCCAACCTGTGACACTTAACAATATTCTGCAGACAGGAGCCTAGCATAGCTGTCCTTGGAAAAGCTCCACCAAGCAACAGGTTGAAACAGATATTGAGACATATAGCCAAACGTTGGAGGAAACTAGGGAGTCTTGTGGAAAAGTCAGGAGGTGGGGATAGAAAGACCTGGAGGTGACAGGATCTCCACAAGACTAACAGAGCTAACTAACGAGGGTTAAGAGGAGCTTTGTGAAGAACAACCAAGAACCATGCATGGCCTGGACCTGGGTACACTAGATATATTTACCCTATGGGCATCTTGTGAGTCCACATCATGTGGGTTCCCTAGTAAAGAGAGCAGGGACTATCTCTGACATAGACTCTGTTGCCTGCTTTTTGATCACTTCCCACGGGCAGGGCACCCCTGCCAGTCCACCCAGGAAGAGGGTTACTAAGTCCTGATGAGACTTGATGTGCTAGGGAGGGTTGGTAGGGAAGGACTCTTCCATTTTCTGAAGAGTTGGGGAGGAAGGATAGGAGGAAGAAGGAAAGAGAGTGGGCCGGGAGGAAAAGGGGGTGGAGGCTATGATTGGATGTAGAGTGAATAAATAAATTAACTAATTTAAAAAGGAATTACAAATAAATTATGTCTATCATGATGAGGTGTCAAACCAATCATTTAGACCTATATTTAGAACTTAGAACCCTAAGGCCTTATAAGTTTATAGGGTGGAAAATACTTCTAAATAATGGAGTAATAAGACAGACTTATGTGAAAACACATATATAAAGACATATATTTTCTGCATAAAACACACACATACATAATATCATATACATTTAATTTCTTAGGTTACTAATTATATTGCTAGCCCACTAGTAAATTTTACCTAAAGTATATGGAATATGAAATCAAATCATCTTTATTTTGATAGATATTACTTATTTTGAGTATAATTTTCAGTAAAAATATCTCCCTCATATCTTTCAATAACTTGATTTAAACAATAATTTATATTTTAAAATCTCTATTTTTTTTTCAAAAGCCATTTTATGGTGTTGCACACAGTGTAAGAAACTATATGTAGCTCTCTCAGATACTAGCAACAAATTCTGAAGGAACATCATCAAATGGGAGCATCATCTGGTAAAGAACAGTTCTTCTGTCCTGTAACTGCTCAGAACACTTCAATGTGAGGTCTCTGGCATGACTTAGTGGCTAGCTAATCTACAACAACAATCTATACTATTAGTTGAAATGGTGAAGCCTTTGCTTGGTTGTGATGACATTGCTCATGGTGACAGTTTCAGCTGAAGAAGAGCAGTACCACCACTCAGGCACAAAGCAGACCCTCTTCCCCTTTGCCTCTTCATCATTTCAGTGCATCGGCTGATTAACTGCATAATGCCTGCTCACACTGGAACGGGATGATCATTTCCTGTACAGAGTCCGAAGACTCAAATGCAAATCTCATCTGGAAGTACACTGCCAAATGTAACACTTAGGCAAAGGTCCTGATATCCAGTGATGCACACATTTAATCTTCACACCTGTGAAGGCTTAGTTCACTGTGGTGGGTTTCTCAAAATCATTACAAAAATTACAATGAGAATAGAAATTATGTATAAAACATGTTTATCGATTCCAGTAAAATTAAAAGGAAAGTAATCTCAGGAAATTGGTAGCAACCATTATGGTGAATCATTCAGGAATTGAGGTAATTATCATTGGATCCAGGGTTCCTCTACCTTTAAAGTATATTCTCATCATCACTAATTATATCTGCAATATCTCCTAGTTCTAAACAAATTCACACCCTGAAATGCTATAGCTCCTGAGATTTCAACATATGAATATGAAGAGATATAATCATTTCACGGAAGGAGTCTATACTTTCCAGCAGGTCCAGTTTAGTGTCCCAATAGAGAAGGAAAAAAATAGAGGAAATGGGGGTGAATAGCAAAGCTGAGTATTTGTTGTAACTGAACTCAATATTTAAACTTTTAATACATTAGGAAAAGGACCTTGGTGGAAGGACCGAGATCTGTCACAGACTTGGAGGGTTTAATTTTCTCCTCTCAACTCTAGTGGGTACAATGCAGTTCTTTTCATTACACTCCCAATGACAGCTATGCCTGAGTCTGTATTAGTCACTGTTCTCTTGGCTTGACTAAATACCTGACAATAAACAAATTAAGGGAGAAAGGATTTAGCACGGCTAATGACATTGTAAATCATTATAGGGAAGAAGTGGGGTATGGCTAGCTCATCTGCGACAATAGGACTGCAGCATTCCTTTCTCACATCTCAGTGACCAAGAAGTAGTAGAAGTGACAGGAATCAGGATCAGGCTCTACACCTCAGTGCTCACACTTCAAACATGTGGTTCCTCAATCTGTGTCTTCTGTTTTATCACCAACCACCAAGAGCTGGAGAACAAGGGTTCAAGTGCACGTGCCTACTGGGTGATATTTTATATCCAGCCAATAATAATCTTTTGTTGTCAAAGGGTCTTTAATTGCTAAATCCCATTCCCAAAGACCAAGACTGTCACTAATTGTCTATCTAGCTATCAATCTATCAGCTATTTATTTATTTATTTTAACTGATTTGGTACAAATTATTAGTATTATTATTTTTTATTAGAATTTATTGACTTTGTATCCTGTACACCTTCCTTCTTCTTCTGGCCCCACCCTCCCTCTGTCTTCCTGCCCCCATGTCCCTCTCCTAGTCCACTAATAGGGGAGGTCCTCCCATACTATCTGACCCTAGCCTATCAGGTATCATCAAGACTTTCTGGATTTCCTTGTCTGTGGCCTAGTAAGGCCACTTCACCAGGAAGAGGTGATCAAAGAGCAGGCAACTGAGTTCATGCCAGGGACTGCCCCTGCACCTCTTACTACAGAATGCACATGGAAGCTGAGCTGCCCAGAGGCTACATATGTGCAGGGGTTCTAGGTCCTCTCCATGCACAGTCCTTGGTTGATTCATCAGTCTCTGTAGCCCAGATTTTTTGGTTCTGTGGGTCTCCTTGTGGAGCACCTGTACCCTCCAGGTCTTTCTATCTCCTCCTTTTCCCATAAGATTCCCTACACTCTGTTCAAAGTGCTCTGAATCTCAGTATCTGCTTCGATTCCCTGCTGGATAGTATTTCCGAGGTCCTCTGTGGTAGGCTCCCATCCTGTTCATGTTTTATGCCTCTTCCAATGTCCATCCTGTTTGTATTTCTGAATGAGGATTCTGCCTCTTCCCTAGGGTCCTCCTTGTTGTTAGCTTCTTGAGGACTATAGATTTTAATATGTTTATCCTATATTATATGGCTAATATCCACTTATAAGTAAGTACATACCTTGTGTCTTTCTGCTTCTGTTACATCACTCAGGATGATCTTTTCTAATTCCATCTATTTGCCTGCAAATTTAATGATTTTCTTGTTTTTAATTGCTGAGTAGTATTCCATTGTGAAAATATAACATGATTTCTGTATCCATTGCTTGGTTGAGGGACATCTACGTTGTTTCCAAATTCTGCCTATTATGTCCTGTTGTCCAATTGTCCTGTTGTCCAATTGTCCTGTTGTCCAATGTCCTGTTGTCACCAATTATTTAAAGTAGTAATACAAAATACTACTTTTGTATTCATTGAGCTTCAATTTTTTTTCTTTTTATAACTAACGCTGAGGTTTTGTGATAATACAGTGGCTTAAAGGTTCTGACAAAATAGTACAATATGATCTATCTAATCTTAATCCGATCTCAATGATTTTTCTTAACCAAAGCTTGAGTCTGGGACCAAGAAATGTCTACACAGGCACAGAACTGATGTAAGTGATTAGTAAGGTCATATGCAATGACTTTAAACAGCTCTTGCTTTTTTTTTTCCTCCCAAGTTTCTAGACTGTCTTTCTGAATGTCACATCAGATAAGATAAATTTTCATTGCCTCCTAGACATAGTCTAATAAAAGAGGATGGTATCATTTTCGGGAGACAATCAATACAGTGACATTTTACAAGAATGATGTTTCACAGAAATCTAAGACCTATGTAAACAAGCAAGTGCTAGATTCCAGCAGCTAGACTGTAATAGCATGTCCATGGCTTAAGAATACCTTTTTCCTAAAGGCTCACCAAAGAGTTAATCTTAATTTGTAGCAAACAAGAAATCTAATCACTGTGGAAGACCTTTTAAGACTTCAGTAGGAGAAAGTCACTGGCTTGTTTTTTTGTTTTTGTTTTTGCTTTTTTTGTTTTTTTGTTTTGTTTTGTTTTGTTTTGTTTTGTTTCAGTCCTTAGAGACAAACAGCTAAGTTGTATTAAAAAAGGAAAGAAAGAAAAAGTGAAAGTAATGAAGAATTTAAAACACAAATTTGGTTGTTCTGTTAACAGTAACGTCTTTACAGGCAATTTGCATTCTTTGTGCAGGCAGATTTTATCGAGAAGAATCACTACAGATGTTCCATGAAGTACAATTTCCAATTTTATTTCAACAATAAATCTTTGCCATCCTGTCCATGGAAGCCAATATAGTCTCATGTGGGACTTGTCTTTCTCTTCTTCAAGTTCAATATACATGGCCAAGGCAGAGTTTGTTTTGTTGTCTAATTCAGGAGAAAAAGGGTAATGCCAGTGAGAAGAAGCTGAACAGGATTAACTTTTCTTAGAGCCTATCACTCCTCTCAAGGGGTCTCTTTTAAAATGGAGTTTTGAAGGTGGGGATTGGCAATGCATAGAGGCCAATTCTACAGACATTAAGTTTTTGTTGTTGTTTTGTTTTGTTTTAACACTATTGCCAACACTTTTAACAAGCTTCTCTTTTTCTCCTTAAAAATGCAGGGTGTGGGATCAACCAAACAAATGCTAATGAAGCGAAAGACTGTTTTCCTTGCTATTTTCTTGTGCTTGCTCTCTGTCTGCATCATGGACAGTGACAGTTCTTGTCAATGTACTGCATGCCTTTGTGGGCTTCTGTTTCACATTTACAAATTTCTTCAGGAGTGTGAATCCCATGGGGTGTCAGAGGATTGACATTTCTGACTGAACAATCTGTTAGCTCTTAAATAGTTTCACCTGATACCTTGACAAAAATCTTCTAGAAGCCTTCTGTATCAATTTAGATAAGCTGGTCATGATCATGAAATGTAGGCTCTGTTACGAAGAAAACAACAACAACAACAAAAAGCAAGGGGACAAGTGTTTATTCCTACAAATGCTGATATCTTAAATGAACTAAACAGTGTGTAGAGAAATCTTCTACACTGAAGGCTTGGATAAATTACTAAGTTCTTATCAGGTAGTCAAAAATATTATAGGGTTGGACATTGAAAGAGCAACATTTCTGGCAGGAAATATACTTCCTTTAGTTCACTTCAGTAATTATTTAACTACACTCACAGAGCTAAGTTTAGCTTTCCAACCTACAAAACAAAACAAAACAAAACAAAACAAAACAAAAAAAAACTTATTTCTTCATCAAACCAACGACTGTGGAGAACCAAGAATACTAGTAAGACCATAAATACTCTGTCTAGACTGGGTTCCCATGATTTAGCATAATAATCATTTGTAGGAAAGGAGTGCTGACTATGACTTGGGTGTCCCTCTGAGACTTACATTATTAAGCATTAATCCAAAAAGAATAGAAAGGTGAAGAGGTAAAAGAAGGGAAAGAGGATGAGAGAAAAAGAATATCTCTGAATGAAGTTGTCCTGAGTATTGCTGAAATGGAAGTCAGGGTCATCCCGAAGCTATCAAGTGAAGCAATTGTTTCATAAAATAAGCAGGTTGAAGTATCAGCACCTGGCAAGTAGATGGACAAGAAAAATTGTTCCATTTTTATTACAACCCACCAGTGACCAGAGCCAAGAAGCTGAAGTGAAATTTGAGATCTAACAGAACCAGGGGATTCAAGGCTATGTTGCACAATGGGACTTTTTACGGACACTTTTGTGGAACTTTTATTTTGATAGCTCAGAGTTCAAAGCAAGGACACAGTAACCCTAAAAAAAAAAAAAAAAAAAGAAAAAGAAAAAAGAAAAACATGGGATATTTTCCATCACTATCATCAACTATGCTCAGGAGACCAAAGTTCTCATGGCATGACAGGGGTTGTTTGCATTTTGTCCTTGAGTAAGCCTGGCTATGTTGCTGAGAAAGGAAAAGGAAACATCCTGCCCTTGTTGTTCCTTCAGCAGGTAGAGGCATTTCTCCCAGGAGAGTAAACAATGTTTTATGGGAATAGAGTTCACACAGCAGGATAGTTGGAGAAAGTCGATTATACACAAAGTTGTAGGGCTTCCTCAGAGTAACTAAGTAGATTACATTTCTTTGGGAAAATAAGTAAATACACCAACTAAAAGTACATGAGCTCTCCAAACCCGTAGAGTATAGGGGTAAAGAGTAGAGAATGAATGTGATGTCGAGGGGTTGTGATGTGTGTATGTGTATGTGTGTGTGTCTTCTGGACGGTACATGTCATTGCGTTCATGAACTCGAAGCAGTAGTTATCTTCACAAGACCTAAACAGTATCTAAGCAGTCAAACATCCAGCACAGATCTGGGAGGAGCTTTTGTGGCACCACCCTTGCCTGGGGGGCTACTGGCAGTTGACAGAAACCAGGGCAAAGAGAAGTGTTTTTGTTTTTGTTTTCAGATGGTATGACTACTGGTGGGTTATGCCTGCTCCAGTCAATGTATCCATACTTATACACGTTAATTGAATTCAGTAGATTATTTTAAAAAAGAAAATGACATTAAATTGGAAGGGATGTCTATGAAGGAGGAGATTGGGGGGATGGATACAATTAAAATCAGCAAATAAAATATTTTATTATAAATTAAAAATGGGTCTTTGACTGTTACAAGGAGGCTAATAGCATCTCCTAGTACTCTAATTAATAATATCATTTTATTCTGAATATCATAGACAGAATCTGTCTTTAGCTTTGTGTGTTTTTCCTGTTTATCCTACAGTTCGAATGTATTGTTCACACCCTTTACCTTGTGAGCATCTCATTGGCATTCCTCCCCGACGTTCTGAGCTGTGAAAGTTAGTTTGAAAATAAAAGGCAGCTTGTATACTAAGCAAGACTTCTGATGCTTTGCTCCAAGGTGGAAGAAGAAATACAGAAGATGTTCGAGGATTTTTATAGAGCAGTGAAGAAGTACATTGTTGTAGATAATTTTAAAGTATGATCTAATGATGTTTATTATTAGCCCTATTATTATTAAAGTGGTATTATTTAACTCTTATAATGAATGAAAGACACAAACATCCGATAGATTTTAGAATAGCCCCTTTTCACTTGGGGCAAGGCAGATATTACCTCCTAAGCTATCTTTACCTCCCAAGCCCCATCCCACGCCATCCACTCTGATACTTTCTATCTGAGCTACTTCTCATCCATTATCTCAAAATAGTTGCTAATGTTCTTCACCTGGGCTCATTTCCTCCGGAAATTTAGCCATATGCTCCTCTCCACACTTACCCATGGCAGATCTCTGCTTCCTTCCTCTTCCAGTAACTGTCTCCTTCTCTCCCAGATCCTTTTCTCCCCAAAGCCCATGAACCTTTGCTCTGCCCCTCACTTCTGCACTGCCCTGGTGTGGGCCTTTTAATCAACAAGTCAAGGATAAATGGAGGCAAGGATTACAAACGTCATTTTGGGGGGTGTGAGTGCTGCTCACAGAAGACAATAAGCAGAACTCAGGGTGGGGGTGGAAATAATTAGTGAACAAATACAAAGCACTGGACCATACTGTTACAGTACATTCTGTTTTGGGTCCAGTTGGCTTGTGACTTCTGAAAACTGCCTTCAAGTTTAGGAAAGGGGTGATGCTTAATCTTCACCTTCAATGTCATGTTATAGACGTTACCATGGAAACACATCTATAAGTATCAATTCATGTTTAACAGCACGGAAGACCCACCATGAATTCGAGCAGCACCACTCCATGAAGTTGGGTCTCTGCCTGAGTGAAAAGAGGGAGGTGAATGTACCCTCGTTCATCCCTCTCTACCTCACTACTACGGTGGCTCGCTGAATTGGCTTCTCTGACTTGATGGTTGTATCTTCTATCTGTGAACTAAAATGAGCCCTTCCTCCCATAACTTGTGAAAGTTGCTTTATATTGAGTGTTTGGTCCTAATAACAACAAGTAAGTAACTAATCAAAGAGCAGTCTGGCTTTCCACTCCCAGAACCCCAAATACAAATCTCATTATCATTAGGAGCAAGTACCATTTTCCCATGAGTTCCCACAGACCCTGAGGTTTGAAATGGTCTTTTGATGATCAGAGGCAACAGCATTCCTGGGTTGTAAGCAAGGCTGAACCGCCCCCACAAAGCAGATGGCAGAAGATTTAATGTTCCAGAAAGGACCCCTTGCTTATGCTTTTCTCTCTGAGTGGCAGCCTTGAGAAGTTATTTTACCCCACTTATACTCAACACTGTTGGTCACAAACAATTCTATCTCTTCATTTATGAACATTTTCTACCTCTTGCTCCATTGATAAGAGCTGTCAAAGGTGCTTGAATACTAAGGTCAGAGTTTCAGTTCTGCTAGGAAGTACTTCAGAGTCTAGAGAAGGAGATAATAGAGTAACTTCAGAATGGCACTTAATGAGGATGGGAGTGAAGTGAGTACAGGGTGCTTAACAGAGGAACTTGCAGCCAAAAGATGCAAGACTGATGCAGCTCCACTTGGAGTTTGCAAAGAAGTAACTGTAAAGAGTTACTTCTGTAAAGCATAAATTCATTACAATCAAAGGAATCAATAGGCAAATGGTGCAGATGAACATGGATAGTTTTATATTTGAGACTGGACAAGCTTATAGGAATGGACAGAGTGGCAGATATTCCTGTACAAACAGCCAAAGATCATGTGACAGAGACCTGTGAGCCCAAGATGAATAAACTTATCCTTCACTGTAGGTGGATGGAAATTAAGAATTTTAAACTTAAAGAACAGGAAAAGTAAGACCCCTTTAAATATCATCACTCCGGAGTATTTACCTCCATTTTCTTTTTCTTTTCTTTTTTTCTACTCTATCACACACCCTAACCATCATCATTCTACCTTCTGTGAATTCAATCATTTTAGATTCTAATTATTTATAAGTGTTGTTGCGTGGTGTTTATTCTTTTAAGACTGGCTTATTTTATGTAACAGTTTCTTCTAGGCTTATCCATGCTGTTTCAAAAGACAAAATGATTCTTCCTCCATCTTTCTTTTTTTATCTCATTTGCTGTTGTTTTGAGACAAAGTTTTTTGCTGCCCAAGCTGGCCTTGAATTCACTATGTAGCAAAGGTTGATCTCAAATTACTGATTCTCCTGTGCCTTTTTCCAAGGTCTTAGGTATGAGCTACTGTGCTCAACTTATTTTTTAATAAGATTACTTTTTGTACACATACACACATACATGGTGACACACACAAGTACACAGACACATGTGCTGCCCTTTTGTGATTTCTCTCATTACTCAAGAGTACAGTGTCCTTTCCATTTTCTTTTTTAATTTTACGTTTGTTTGTTTGTGGAAGTGGGGAGCAGGCATGTCAGCACACACATGTGGTGGTCAGAGGACAGCTTGTAGGAGTCAGTTCTTTCCTTCTACCATGAGGTTTCTGAGAATCAGCCTTAGGCCTGTCGGGCTCAGCCCCAGGCTACTTTACCTGTTGTCTTCTTGATGGCCCTGATTGTTCATTTTAATGGTATTGATGCCTCCGTGGACTAGAAAAGACAACACTGGATGAAAGGTATGGCTCTAACTTAACGACCACACCTGAGTCCTTTCGCGTAGGCAGATAGTGCGCTGCTTTAGGGAAAGTCTCCCCAGAGCCACTTTTTTTTTTAATTCAAACACAGAAATGTGCTGGTATCTGAGGCAAGTTTTGAGAAGAAAATCAAAGTAATTAGACAATATAAAACTAAACTAATGTGTAAAAGAAGTTTTAAACTCTAGATCATATTGAAATATTTTATTTTTTGTTTCTTTTTACTTCAATTTTGAAGGCCTTGTAATTTCAAAGACTATTAATGAAACAAAAACAACAAAAAGAAAAAAAAAGGTTGCAAATACATTTAAATAACTAAAGTAGATGGATAGGAATGATTGAGCTGGTGATTCAGGGTCAAGACTTGCTAAATGTATTTTCCAGTCTGTCATGTATTCCTGATGCATTGGAATTATTGTTAGTAGCAAGCTTGTTCAGAGTCAAAAACTAGTAGCAGTGAAAAACCTTGATAATAATGAGAGACTGTTTATATTTCTATGCATTTAGAAATATTTCTTTTCTCTTTATTTTCTACCTCTTTATAAATAATTAAATTTAGCATACAAAGTGATGGGTCTTATGTGGCATGTCCATACACAGATTACATTATATTTTGATGTTCTCTATCCCTCCACTACCTTCTCACATAGCACCCACTTGCTATTTTTTAACCAATATTCTTTATCCCCCCCAACACATTCTGCTTTCATGTCACATGTATTCCCTCTTTCTGCTCTATGCAGCTGCACAGTTGTAATCACAGACTGATAGACAGTTCTGTATACAGGATAGTATGGTGGCAGTTTTCTTATAATCCTTTGCAGCACATTTTACTAATCAGCCCAGGTAAATCTCTTCTACAAATTGCATGGCTGGGAAAGCTGGAGCTCCCTGCTCAGAAGTGAAGATGGAAATGTCTACTTTTTTTTTTCCTCCCCCATGGAGGGTGGGGGGCGAGGGAAACCTCTGGCCTCCAGGCAGTTCCCTTAAAAATAGCTTCTGTCTGCCTTGTGCCATTCTTATCACAGATTCAATTCCCATCCTGACTGTCCAAAACTGAAATCAGTCTTCTGAATTCAAGCACAGCTCATCCATGCACGAGCTGCTTTTATGTACATCACAGTGGTATATGTCAGCTTGAGTTGTCGGTGTTTCCATAAAGTGTTTGCTTTGGGACCCTATTACATAGTACTAACCAAACAGATAATAAAAGGATCTTTGTGCCATGCTATCTCTGTGATACAAAGAAGCTATTGTTCTGGTTGCTTGACCAGCCAAAATATTATCAAGGAGGGTTATTTTTTTTCAGTCATGAAATGTAAATATCATTCAGGGTCTCTGTGCATCACTTGCCCTCGTGTTTAAAATGGTTCATTGGTTAACCAAGAAAAATAAATCAGAAACTGAAACTGGGTCCTTTCTACCAAAAAGGGAAAAACTGCTTCTTATCGAAGTATCCATGGGTGGAAAAGAGGCTCCCACAGTGGCTCATGACAGCACATGGTGAACATAAAAGATATATTCATAGATTTTCAATGTGGCATTGTTTTTATGAGTATCAAGTTATAAATATAGTATGGTTTTAGAGTAAAATAGGAAACAGTATATAAGTAGGAAATAATGCATATTTGTTTTCTAGCAGGTTTACACCTTTGAGTTGAAAAGTGACACAAATTATAAATAAAGGTGATTACTATAAATCTTACTCTTTGTACCACAATGATTATTGGTCATAAAGCAAATCAGAAATACTATTTTTTAAAAAGGGCTAAATTTCAGGTTTGTTTTTTTTTTCAGTTTAAATGTCATGCATTTCTATTACAATTAAATACATAATAGGGTATAGTACAAATGTACATAGATGAAGTTAAAATTAATATCTTTCGAATATCAGTCCTTCAGGACAAAATTGGAAGGCTACACTTCTTTAGATAACGTTCCTATATATCAATCAGATATTCCTCTACAAATTACCTTTCTTAAAACTCTGTTATAGGAAATACAAAATTTTAATTACACAGCAATTATAAATCTCTGTAGCACTTTTCCACTGCCAGAATACTGAGAAATATTTCTGTCTCTGCGTGCTGATAAGATAGATCTGAGATGATGTTAATTTGAATGTGTTTGAGCCTAGTGTTTGTGTGTGTGCTAAAAACAGCAACTGAAAAAAAAAGACCGTTGAGTAACATAGTATACTCTAACATACAGCTTCCTGATCAATTAACATCTCTTGAGCCATTACAACTTTCATGTGCATACTAATATTTCTATAAGATAATTACACCTCTTAATCCATATAATTTCTGCTACAGTTGAGCAAATGTGGACCTCATGCTACTTTTTCTATTTTATGTTTGAGTATACATGGTATTTTCCCTAATTCAAATATTTCCAAAAAAGCAAAATATAAGTTATGTCTATTAAAGAATTGGGATATATATCATTAAATCAGTTGAGAATTATTAGTCTCAACTGTTAAGACAACACCACTTAAGTCAAGGGAACATATCTATACTACAAAATAATATGTATTTTTCTGTTGACAGAAAAATTTAAGATTAAAATTTCTTACATCTAGAATAGCACCATTTTATTTTTCATGAAATACATCCATAAGTAATAGAGAAAAATAAAACTTAATGTAGCATTGTGTAAGTACATCTGAATTTTCAGGGGAGAAAATTATTTTTCTATATTTTCCTTACAATACATGATTTTGTGTGCATTTTCATTGCAGGAATTATATTGCTATGCAATATTTTACTGATATGATTTTAGATGCATTCATGAGCAGATGAAGTTTTTATGTTCTCCTTTGAATACATGTGCATATTTTCCCTGATGCCC
Source organism: Rhombomys opimus (assembly GCA_010120015.1). Taxonomy (NCBI): domain Eukaryota; kingdom Metazoa; phylum Chordata; class Mammalia; order Rodentia; family Muridae; genus Rhombomys; species Rhombomys opimus. Next base: position 7,909,001 of record REGO01000028.1, on the reverse strand, counting down.
ATAACAGTCTTCAACAAAAGTTTCTCCCACTCATTTATTCTTTGTATTAGGATGTCACTGAGGCAAGCATTATTGGTTATATTGAGGTGTTCTTGGTACATGTCACACAAGTAAACAAACATGGCTTGGGTAGAAATGTGTAAATAGGATGCCAATAATCACAACTTTATCAAATAACTGATTATCGTTTGTATCATCACAGTTATTTCAAGAAGAGTGATATAAGTCTTTAGGTAAATATTAACTCTACTTAACTTGCAGTCATTCCTACACAAAGATATAAAGGACATCAATGTCTTCCCCAGGGATTATATCCATGTCATTTAGGGTAGGCTCTTGGGAGGAGTGCAGGAAGCCTTGGGGAAAAGTGGAAGGACTGATAGAAAGAATCAGAGGCAACAAGTATTTCACAAGAAGTCCAACAGAGTACCACTAACCTGGGCACAGTGGAGACTGTGGAGACTGAAACACAACCAAGTACTATGCATGGACTGGACCTATACCCCTACACAGATGTAGCCAATGCTTGGTCTTCGTTTAGGTGCCCTAGTAAGGGGAGCAGGGGCTGTCTCTGACATGGACTCTGTTGCCTGTGCTTCCATCTTGCTGGGCTGCCTTGCCTGGTCTCAGTAGAAGATAACGCGCTCAAGTCCTGATGTGACTTGATGTGTTGAGGTAAGTTGGGGCCTCCCCTTTTCTGAGGAGTAGGGAAAGGGGGAGAGGAAAAATGGAGGAGGGATAGGATTGAGAATATAGGAGGGATGGGGCTAAGATCTGGATGTAAAGCAAATAAATAAAAATTTTAAAAATTCAATGTCATATTTAATTTGGACATTAATTTCAGGAATATTAAAGCAAGTAAATGACATTATGGTTTGGACATTATGCTTCAGTCATTTTTTTAAAGTTTTGGATTTAGACAAACTCTGAAAGACCCTCAATGACTCTGCAAATTAAAAGTCCACATTATATGTTTGTCTTGGGACCCATAGAATGACTCTGGTTAGAGGGATGTGGAGTTGTTTCTAGCCACATAGCTTTGCCCAGCCCTGTGGCTAGTGCCCTCGCTGGCAGGAGACACGCTGATACCAATAAGGAAAGTAAATGATGCCAGCAAATGTCTTGAGTGGTGCTTCAGAGTCTCAGAGTGCTGTAGGTCTTGACAACATCATTACTTTGCTTAAAACTTTTTTTTCTTTTTTTAAGATTGAGGAACATTCAGGACAATGATGGGAACACCTAACACTGGCATTCATTGATTTGTTCCCTTGTGGTACTATCTTCTTATTGAGTGGCTGCAAGCCATTCTCAGGCTGTGTGAAAGGAAAGGAATGTACATTGTGAAAGAAAAAAAAACTAATCATAATACCATCATACAAAAGACAGCAGATGCCCAGTTTACAATTTACAAGTTGTGTGCTGGAGAAAGCAAACTTTTGCATTCTTCCATATTATAGGATGTGTTTTCAAACAAAAAGTAGCTAGAATTATACATGTTTTTTTTTCCTGTTGTCTCAGTCTTTTTGGACTTTAGCATTTCATTTCTGTGTTCATATTATCCATCCTTTGTTTATTGCTATATTGTGAGTTTGGTCTTGCTGTATCTTTGTCACTGGTTAGTTATTAATAGTATTAGTTCGCTTTTACTTTGTGTCAAATGCTAAGATTTTTCTTGTCAAGGACTAAATCTAACTCTCTGTAATGTACCATTAAAATGTACAAAAGATTTATTTCTAACAGATTAAGTAACCTTGATTCCATGTATGTGATCATTTGGTTCTGAAAAGTGGTATCATTTTTAAAAATTAATATCAAAGCCAAGAAAAAAATATATGTGTGTGTGTGTGCACGTGCGTTCATGTGTGTAATAGTTGATATATATATATATATATATATATATATTTAGATTTTACATTATATAAATATATTTGTAAAAAGTTGAGAATGTAATAATTTATTTATAAGATATATTTAATTTATGCTTCTTTTACAAAAATTATTGGATAAGATATCTCTGAGTGCTCTATACTGATGCTGCAGACTTCAGACTCTATTTAATTTTGAGGACTTTTTTTACAGTATTATTTCTGTGTTATTCTATATCAAATAGATTTGGGTTTTTTAATTTAATGTGTAATAGCTTTGGTTGCTTGGTCAAATAATCCTGCCTCTGGTATATTCACTGTCACAAAACCTATCACAATTTCATTTAAAGGTTTTTAATAAAGCTTACAAAACCCATTAATTCGTGGAGTCTCATAAAAGAAAAGCTTAAGAAAACTGGAAAAGGAAAAAAAATTAAAAGATTGGTACCCTTCACATGCCTCCAAGCCTAGTGCTTGGAGTAGAGTCATAATGAATAAATTTGGCTAACCAAAAATTTTGCTAAAGTATACCACAAGCATAACTTCTAAAAATATTTTGCTCAGTACTTTGCGGCATTCTATCGCCAAAGTCATACTTGCATAGTTTTGAATATGGCGATCTCCTTATTGCTTCATTCACACAATATAGAATCTTATCAGCAATGACAGGAAAGGCAGGCATGGGTATGTTGATTATGTATCTCATGAAGCATTGTGAGTTTTGTATACTTCAGGTACTCTTGAGGGCTCCTTAATCCTATCCATACCTTCAGTGCCTGTATATTCTGCCATAACTTTTACCCTTTAAATGACTTTATTTCATTTAGGTTTTACTTTACATAGAAATCAGCTTAGCATGCATAATTCAGTTCAGTTCTGAAAATGTACAGAACAAACTGCTATGTTCTAAGAGTATAGAAATTAGTCTAGTCTTTAGTATTAAAAATACAATGTGGGAGAAATATAGATAGATGAAGTATATAGTTTCTGTGAAATATCAGCTGTTGGTTTTTCAGAGATGAGGGTATGTATAGGTTACATTATAACGAGCAATCAGGAAAGGGCTTGATGAGGAGGGCATAAAGGATCAGAGATTCAGTATTCACTAGTGAAGCCTTAGGTAGAAATGTAAGATTACCCAGAACTATACTCTGAAAAACATCCTAATACTTTAGCAGTTAGGGACATCAATCTGCACAGGGCAAATTAAGGTACATCGGTTTGTCAGAGAGATAAGGAACATATGGCAGTACTTCTGGGAGGCAAAAAAATAGGACTTTAGCATATGTTGTTAATAAGTTAGCCAAAGGTGGTGGCACATATCTGTAATCACCCAACTCAGTGAGACACAGGTGGGATTGCCACAAGTGTGAGGATAGCCTGGGCTACACAGTGGTACCAGTTTTCTAAGGAGTCATATCAAGACTTCTTTTTCAAAACTTTAAAAAAATGCAAAAATATAAACTGACCTGAGTTTATAGAAACTGACCTGAGTGGGAAAATTGCTAAGCAACTTTGTAGTGATGTTAGAGAGAGGAGCTGTCTAGGGATTAAGAGGACAGAGTTAAATAGGTTAGCTGAAATTCACAGAGGAAAAGCTGATTTGGCAGCTTCTAATGGGAAGATACAGTTTTATGGGGCACAATTGGAACATGAGAGATGGGATAGCAGACTTGCTATGTGATGAGACACTTGGAGAGCTTTTCAATTAGTAACTTATTTACTTACTTATTTTAGTAATGAGAAAAGAGCATGAGAAAATGGAACAAACATTTTAAACTCAAAAGAGCACCTTTGTAGGCAAAGTCAATGTGTAAAAACAGAACTTTTACAGACTTCTAAATGGAAGTTAAATACAAGCAAACAACAATAGTCACATTGTTCCTTCAAACTAAAAAATGTTTAAGAGCACCCTCTGTTTAACAACAGGGTGGTTTAAATATTAAAGAATGTGGTCAATGTAAATCCTAAGTAGGTAACTGACAGAAAACTGACAGAAAACTAGCTGCTTTTAGGTAGCTTTTCAAAGGAAAGATCAGTGCCACCAGTTTGGTGATGGGGAATGCATGTGATTGTTCCCCCTATCTATTATCTGTACAGATTCTAAGAATGTCAGCCTTAGCTTCTAAATGTAAACTACCCTTGACAAATCCATCCCATTCCACTTATTGTAGCATGGTGGGCATCAGACCAGATACATGTTTCACTTTATACATGACATAGTACAATTAGAAATAAAGAGATCCTCAATGAGACCGGAGAACTTCAGGAGGTAAACACTCTGGAAAACATAAGTATTCAAACTGGCCCCATCGCAGATGAGCTTCTAAGTCTTTGAGCAAACAAGGAATCTGCAGTATTAAAAATTATAGGAATAAATGCACACCACATGAGAAAAAGCACTTAATATGTCAAACTGTCAGAAAGAAGATAACGGTTTTATTCAAATTTCTGAAAAGTCTGGCAGATCCAGAACAGAGTACAGACCTTGGGAGGATTAAGTAAAAAATCTCCGAACCCAGATTTATATAAATCATACGAAAGGGAAGCCTGTGCTTATTTGAATATATTAGGGTAAAGGAGATTTTCTTATTTTCATGTTTTTCTTTTTCTTTATTATGAATGTGTCTCTGCTTTCTCACTGGCTGGTGCATGGATGAGTGATGTTAGTGTGGAAGAATGATTAGTTCAGCCAGAACAATGGAGATGCTTCCAAAAGAAACACTACACCCACACACTCTCACTTGTAATAACAACCACTTGTAATTACAATCACTTGTAATTAATTAATTGTGTTCACTTTATTTCCTGGTTGGTGCTTCATCTCTCCTCCTTTCCCAGTCCCAACCTCCCTCCCTCTCCCTTTCCTCCTCTCTTCTTCCTCAGAAAAGCAGAGCTCCCTTCCCATCCACCCCAGCTCATCAAGTTGATCCAGGACTGAGCATGTCCTCTTCCCCTGTGGCCTGTTAAGGTATTCCCACCAGGGGGAAGTTATCAAAAAGCTGGCAACTGAGTCTCTGTCCAATGCAGTCTCCAATTTTCTTACTAAAGAACCCACATGGAGACTAAGCTGTCCATCTGTTACATCTTTGTAGGGGGCCTAGTTCATGCGTGGTCTTTGGTTAATGCTTCGGTCTCAGCTGCATTATAATGTGGAAATCCTACATTAAATCTGCTGTTTCAAGAAATTCTGTGGAAATAACTGAAAACTAACATTATATCTGGTGGTTAAGGTTCAAAATAAAGTTGCATTGCTGTGTTGATAGACAGGAATGATCACTTCTGAGAACTACATTTATTCATATCCCTACTTATAACTGATCTGAGAAAAAGCTAGAGAAAATAACACAAAATTTAATGAATAATACTTTCCTCGAAATCCCAATAACAATTCACATTTTCACTCTTCCTTAATGAGTATAAACTATTATAATTTTTAAATGGCATTGATAATGGAGCAGCTGATTAAGAGCGTTATCTTTAACAAATATCATAGTTGTGAAATGGAAGCATATGACAGCAGACATCCATCTTTTAAGTATTAATGTGCATGCTGTCCGTTAGAAAATTCCAAACAATACATATTGTTTTCAGTGCCCAAAATAAGTCAATAAGTCAACAGAAAGTTTAGGAAGAGAATCTTGTGATGTGCAACAGATGCGTCAACAGAGAGACCTGGGAAGAAGAAGGAGAACCTCCATTTTATAAGAGTTTCTTTCTTGTTTCTCTCAAAAATAAAAATGACTGAAGTCCATATTGTCATGTATGATACAACAGTGTACAACAAGTGAGGTCTTTCTCTAAGCCTCCATAACTACTGACTTCTCTGTAGTACACTGCTGCCTTTAACGACTAGTAATTTCTTTTTCAAAATGTGCTTCCATTTGTGCAATTCAATATTCCTGCAAAGCTGAGCCACTGTCACACATTAACGCTTGATCTATTCCCTACAGTATACCAATAGACTCTCTCCTCCAGGACCAGAACATCCCCACCGTGTATAATAACGGAGAGCAGGTCATTCATGTGTGGAATTGAGGGAGATTGACGATGGCAAATACAATTGGATTTAAAATGAAAATGTTCACATGGTGCTCTTTAAGATCTAATTGCTGCTAAGATCATGCTATCCATTGTATTTTTAGGTACTATCCTCTAGCACAGCCCAAGATATATAGGTTTTAATATCAGCAGTACTCTGAAGTGAAGAAATCACCACCATCTCCTTTGCCCTCGCCCAAGGTGTTTGTGGAATCTGAAAGCACATTTTTTTGCACTTAGCCTCAGAGTGACCTTGCAAGGGAAGGACTTGTGGACATCCAAAAGTCGACCATAAAGCAGAGGGAATTCTGGTGAAAAGGAGCTGCTATTATTTTTCTTTAACTTCAGAAACTCTAAGAGTAACATTTGCCTCAACACAGGATGATGATAATTATGATAATACTTGGGCCCAAGTGTACACACGGATTGAATCTTGTTCAAAATACTTCCTTCAGCCAATGAGTTAAGTACAGGCTTCAGTGCTCACTTGCATGCTTGGGAAACAGAAATATGTGAAGAAATGTTTCATATGGTCCATATTCTGCAAGCACAGAACTCAATGAATTACATATAATGTGGAGGTGGCACTCACCATCGACATTCTGGTTTTATCTTATGCTTGCATTCCATTAAAGGAGTAGGATAGGGATGATGTGGCACAGGTATTAAGAATCACATAACTTCATGGACCAAAATGTAATGACCTTGAAAAACATTTTATCCCACAGAAAGGAGAGTGTTTCTATGTAAGTACTTGCTACCCATTTGCCCTAAGCAACCCCCTTTGTTTCTTGCTGTCTCTCTGGCTGTGTGGTATTTGTTCTTTCTTTTTTAAACTCTAATAAACTTTAGGTAAGATATTTTAATAATCTTGAGGTAACTATTGGAGTCACCACTTTAGTAAAGCAACAATTTTGATGTGAAATTTCCACAATAATTTCCAGTTTAGAAGAGGAAGTACTTAGCAACAAACAAACAAACAAACAAACAAAACCCTTCTAATTATTTGCTGTGGAGACCTTCCAACAGACAAGTGTCATCGTCACTAAATCTAAGGAACAAAGACCAAAATAAAGAGGTCTACTCACCAAAATAAGATTTAACTTTCTTTGACCTGGAGTAAAACATTCAAATTCAAGTACTCTATTCAGAATAGGAAAGAAAGTACAGGTAGAGGAGTGAGGAAGAGAGGCAAGAAGAAAAAGCAGCTATCAAACAATCTCTGGTGGCAGAAATTCAGTTTTGAAGGAAAAAAAATCTGAAAGCAATGTGTAAGAAAGAGTGCTCCTAGCAATTGTATTAGTTATTATTGTGATTCAATAATCAAAATACCTGAGAGAACAATTTGAAGAGGGAAATTTTATTTGAGGTTGTGATTTCAAAGGGTTCAGCTCACAGATCCTTGAATCTATATAATTAGGAGGTCAAAGTGTGAACCTAAGACAAAGGAATTTTTCACAGCAAGCAAACAAAGATAAAATTTTTGTTTGTTTGTTTGCTTGTTGGAATTTTGGCACTGGGGGGGGGGTGCTACAGGATACAGAAAGGGACCAGTGCAAGATAACCACTATAATCCTCCATCTAGAGCTGATGCAGTAATTTACTTCTTCCTGCCACCATGCTGCACCTTTCACCACCTCCCAGTTAGGCTGAAGTACTCCAGAGTCATCAAAATATTAGTACACTCATGACGTGAGGTCCCTTAGATAATGTCGCCCCTGGAACCACCAATCTAAGCGATTCCAATCCAAGTGAGCTTCACTAATGTAAGTGTTTCTCAATCCAGTGAGGTTGGCACTTAAGATTTAGCATCACTAAAAGCAAAAAGCCTGAATAAGGCTTTTTCAACTTCTGTCTGTCTTTGATGGAGACTGTTCCTGAAACATGTATAGGCAAAGACCAGGAGAAGCTGCCACAGTCCACTGCATGCATTGCGTCTTTCCCCTCAAGCCCTCTCTCCAGTTTACTTTATTCTGTCATTGATTTTTCAAAGCGAGAGGTGAACATAATTTCTTTCAAAACCAAAAGGGCTGACAGTTATAGAAACTGGAATGGTACTGAGATAGTCTGCAGCCATAAATATTCATTATCTCTCTCCTGTAAAACATATTCCGTCGTTGATTCTTCACTGGACAGTATTTCTAATAACCTGGACTTCTTGCTCAAGAGGCTGGGTTTTCTGCAATTTGATGTGATTTATCAGCAGGCATGAGGATCCCTTAAAGCATCTCTTGAGTTATATGAATCATAGTCATAGTACACACAACCTGGCGATAACCATACCTTCTTATGATAATCAGCTTCAAGTATTCCTTGTAGTATAATAATCTCTTTGTTCGTACAAATCTTCTGAATGAGGAAACACAAAATGACTGACCAATTTGCTTTGGTGAAATCCCTATTGTGTCCTCCGAAAGAAGCATCCCTTCCTGGAAAGCAGAAATGAGTTTCGTGCAGGAAGGCAGGGTACTCAGTGTGACAGTGCATGGAGCCCATTCCATTACACACTTTAGCTTCCAAACAGTATAGGTCTTGATTGTTAAGGCCACCCATACGATGACATGGTGTCACTTTTCATGAGAAGACATGATTAAATGTGTATTAGCCACAGAAGAGACTAAGAAAATTATTTTATCCAAGTCCGTCACAATATGGGTGACAACTTCATGGAAGCAGAACCAGGGAGTTCCATTCTCAGTCTGCCGTCTACTGCCTATTTCATCTAGCACTCTTTATAAGTGACTGAAGCTGGGGGAGGGGGCAGAAGACAGTAATGGATGGAATCTGAGGTGTCCAAAGTGAGGGATCTGAGATCTTAGTGGAATGATGTTGTACATTTCTCCTATTAGTGAGACTGAGTATCACTTATATATTTTAGGACTTTTCATAATAAAAATTTATTATGAATTATATTATAATGGCTTTCAATGGAATTCCATTGAGTTGTTGGTCTTTAAGTATTGAATATAGGAATAATTTCTATTTTATGTTATTTAAGATTCATATGATTTTATTAATTACTTCCCCAGTAATTTTTTGTTAAGTTTATTTTGGAGTTTTGTGTTATTTCATGAATTTCAAATTTATTTCATGTAATAAAACCTAGGAATTTTTATTCTACATAATCTTTGTTAAGTTTTATTATGTCATTTATTAAATCTCCAAAGCATTATTTCAGTAAATATTCTTGGAATTTTGAAATAGTATTTTATTTCAAATCAGAATATGTTCATCTTATTAAAATTTTTGAAAAACTAGAATTTCTTAATAAATGTTTATAAAAGGATGTATTCATGGTTTCCTTTAATATTTATAGGAAATATTTTTATATTTTTATATTTCCTATAAATATTTAGTTCCTAAAATTAGGCCATCACAACAGTCTTGAGTTTAAAAAATAAATTGCTTGATTGCATTGTATTACATAAATCTTTACTATGTTTCAGTATTCCAGATATTAAAACTTAATTTTGGATTTTAAAATACTATACCTATTTAATACCCATATTATTGAAATTATCTTATTGTTTAAAAGCTTGAATGAACAAAAAAAATATGTTATATGCATACTAGGGAACCCCACCATTTTCTTTGTCTCATAAACAAAGACTTGAAAAGATTACCTTTGCTAAAGTCAAATACTACTCAGCAATTAAAAACAAGGCAATCATGAAATTTGCAGGTAAATGGTGGGATCTAGAAAAGATCATTCTCAGTGAGGTATCCCAGGAACAGAAAGACACACACAGTATATATTCACTTATATAAACCTGTTAAGATAGCATAAACATACTAAAATATGTGCACCTAAAGAAGATAAACAAGAAAGAGGACCCAAAATATAAATAACCTGTAAATAACCTGTGTAAATAACCTGTGTAAATAACCTGTGATTAATATACAAAATAAAAATTAATAAAAAATAAAGTCAAAAACATTTGGTATTGAGAAAGGCTTCAGGACATACATGAATATTGGCACTGAGAAATAGCAGAGAATATTTAGAAGACTACAATGGCTGTTTTTTTATTTATTAATTAGAATTTATTCACTTTGTATCTCAACTGTACCCCTTCCCTCATTCCTTCCCAATCCCACTGCCCTCTGTCTTCTCCTCCTATGCTCCTCTCCCAGTCCACTAATAGTGGAGGTCCTCCTTTCCTTCTCTCTGACCCTAGCCTATCAGGTCTCATCAGGACTGGATGCATTGTCTTCCTCTGTGTCCTGGTAAGGCTGCTCCCCCATTAGGGGGAGGTGGTCAAAGAACAGGCCACTGATTTCATGTCAAAGACAGACCCTGTTCCCCTTACTAGGACCTATTGTTGTCTATTGTAAGAACATGTTTCAAAACTCATGCTTTAAAAAGAACCAAATATTCAAAATTCTTTTTGGAAGAAAAGATTCAGGGAGCTTCTTACTGTTTTGTTTGTTTTTATTGTTTTGAGGTGGTAGTTGTTGTATGTGAATGCTATTTTCTTATCGTATGTGAGCTGTTTGTAAATGTTCCAGAGGTACCAAATTGGATTTCTTTTTAAGAATTATCCATTGTCATCTGGACTTCCATACTTATGTACATGGCTTTTCAAATGCTTCTTGCTTCAAATCTGCCTATTTAAATGGCCGATGTTCATAGTTTTTGTTTTTGTTTTTTTTTTTCTTTTTTTCTACTTTTGGTTAGGTGACCTTTTTGCATGTCATTACCTTTTTATAATTAAGTAAGAAAATAAACCACTGTGAAAATATGGAAAAGTAGGTTTACTGTACAGAAATGGTCTTACGAAATCCCATGAGCTGGCCAAGAAGTTAACAGGAAAGCTGATTCTTTTGCTCCTCTGTGTGGTAAAAATTTCTGTGAGAAAATAGGACTGCCTAGCAGGAGGAAGAGCTGGAAATGCAACTGTGGCTGGCAGGAACAGAAAGGACCACGCACATACACAATAACCAACCACAATGCTCAAGGACAGAGTGACACTCCATCCTGTCAAGCACCATCTCCAAGCTCAAGAGGTGTGGGCCAGCAAGAGAAGCTGCTGTGTCATGTAAGGACCAGATGCAGAAGGATATAGTGGGCGGACTGATAGAAGTTCTGGACTGGCTACTGTTTAGAGTGACAAGATATACATATTTATGTGTTTCCTGGTGTGTTTAAAGCACAGAGGGTGGATATTATGCCACTTGCAACTTCTGCTTCTTACAGTCTTTAGTGTTTGTTCTTTCAGCACAACTCAGAACCACATGTAGAAAAACATCCTACAAAATGTGATTTTTAAATTAAACTAACTTGGTACAGACAATGTAGCTGGTACATTGTCAAAATGCCATACACATATCCAATTACAAGCTAAATATCTTTAAATTTTCAGCAAAAGCAAGAGTAAGACCGGGAGTCTGTCTGATATGATTTAACCACCATTATGCAAAGGCAAATACACTGACTCGCCTTCCAAAAACTGATCTGCAAGCTACTGCCACGTTTTATTCATTCTTGGGTGATTTCTGTTCTATTTGAGTAATAATCACCTTTTGATATTCAGCAATAAAAATCTTGACGTAAAGGTTAAATAATCTCAACACAAATTACTTTACAGAGTAGGAGCATAGATTATTGAAAATGAAAAAGGAAAGCCCTTGCTATAATGCATGCAAATATGTTATATCAAAGTAAGATAGCAGTATCTCTGACTCTAGTCCTCATTTCTATAAAGAATCGGAATGTCCTAGCTGACATTTAAGACTCCTAGCTCTCACACATCGTTCACATTTCTCTTCCTTTAAGTATCCCAGGTTCCATGCTCTCAAGGTCAAACACTTTAAATCAAAATTCCCTAGGTCTGAAAACTGAAGTGTTTCTTAGATTTTTTAACTTCTTTTTTGTTAAATTTTTATTTTTTTGTATTAATTACAGTTTATTCATTTTGTATCCCAGCTGTAGCCCTATCCTTCATTCCTTCCTAACCCCACCTTCACCCCATCATCTCCTCCCATGCCCCTCTTCAAATCCACTGATAGGGGAAGACCTCCTCCCCTTCCATCTGACTCTTGCTTATCAGGTCTCATCAGGACTGGTTGTATTGTCCTCCTCTGTGGCCTGGCAAGGGTGCTCCCCCCTCAGGGGGAAGGGATCAAAGAGCAGGTCACTGAGGTCATGTCAGACACAGCCCCTGCTCCCTTTACTAGGGAACCCACTTGGACACTGAGCCACCATGGTCTACATCTGAGCAGGGGTTCTAGGTTATATCCATAAATGGTCCTTGGTTGGAATATCAGTCTCAGAAGCAAACCCTGTGCCCAGAATTTTTGGTTCTTTTGCTTCCTTGTGGAGCTCCTGTCCCCTCTAGGTCTTACTATCTCCCCCTTCTTTCATAAGATTCCCTGCACTGCTGAAAGTTTGCTTATGCTTTGGTTATCAAAGCATCTGCTTTGATACACTGCTGGATAGAGTCTTTCAGAGGCCCTCTGCTGTAGGTTTCTGCCCTGTTTCCTGTTTATTCCTTCTTCCAATGTCCATCCCATTTGTTTTTCTGAGTGAGGATTGATCATCTTACCAATCTTACTCCTTGCTTAGCTTCTTTAGGTGTACAGATTTTAGTACGTTTATCCTATATGTCTAATATCCGCTTATAAGTGAGTATATACCGGGTGTGTCTTTGTGCTTCTGAGATACCTCACTCAGGATGATCTTTTCTAGATCCTACTATTTGCCTGCAAATTTCATGATTTCCCTGTCTTTAATTGCTGAGTAGTATTCCATTGGGTAAATATATAAATGTTTCTTAGATAACATTTGCACATTACAATTGAGTTTTATCACAAGACATAGAAGTATTTTTTTTTAAAGACACTATTCATAATGGCTTGGATTTTTTTTTAAGGTAGGGTGTCTGTGTACTTAGCCTTGGTTGTCCTGGCACTCACTCTGTAGATCAGGCTGGCCTTGAACTCACAAGATCCACCTGTTACTTCCTACCAACTGCTGGGATTAAAGGTATGTGCTCCCACAACCCATCTCATAAAAATAATTTTATTTTATTTATTTTCTGGAATTTTTGATCTACTGACTATGGGTAAAGGACGTTGAAGATAAGCAACATATCTGGAACCATTCTGGACATATCAAATGGGAATGGTTCCTGAGTAACATCCTGAAATCTCATGCTGTGCTAGCTACACCACCTAGAATCATTCTTGTGTCCATCATACGCTGTCTATTATTAAATTAACTGAACTTGTTACCACAGTGCTGTGTTTAATTAGCTATTCTGTGATATCTTAACATTACATGAGAATGCATATGGTACAAAGTTCCTCTCATCTTATCATGTAGCTATCTTTATCATCTCACAAAAGGAGAAGAGGAAAAATATTAGAAATTCTTATAAGAAAAGGAAGACCAGAAGAGGGGAGGGGGAAAATCAGAAGATCAGAAGGGAGAGGAATACGGGAAAGGAAGGGGAAGGATAAAGTTAAAAGAAGGGAGAGGAGAAAGAGAAGTGAGTGTAGTAGAGCATAGTCTCTGGAGAGTGGTAAAGAGAACCCAGAGTTCTTATTTTGTTAGATTATTATAAATTAAATCCATGTTTTGTTATTATTAATCCCTTGGTATGAATTATTTGTAAGTTAAACTTTGCCAGAATTATGAATCTATAAGTAAAACAATTACTATTTCTGATTTCATGCATCTGTTTATGTTTGGGGTCATGCCTTCTGATGAGAAAGGGGACTGTTCTACTCTAGCTCACACACACACACACACACACACACACACACACATATATATATATACACATACATACATACATACATATATATATATATATATATATATATATATATATATATATATATACTGGAAGTTCAGTTTGTTCAATGCAGTGCATAATCTCCCTGTCATTAAATCCATTTTTCTTTTTGTGATTTCACTGGCTTGAAGAGTACATTATAGACAATCTCCACATCGCAGGTGCTACTGATTCTAATTACAAGAGACAGTATATCCATTAGGAATGGGAATTTTTAAACATTAAGATTAACACTGATGGAGGCAAGAAAAAAATAACTTTTAACTCCATTTTCATGGGGCATGAAAATGATTCCATCACCCCCTCTTCATTCCACAGAACTAAAAGTTTGTTCCAGGCTTCAAGATGTTGCAACCAAGACAGTCCCCCTTTGGGATCTTCAAGAGCAAGTGTTCCAACCAGACAGTGGTTGGTAACTCCCACAACTTTTGTGCTACGCTTGCACCGATGTATCTGCAGGAACGTGATTACTGTAGGTCTCCAGGTTTGTGGCTGGACTGATGTTTACTGTTTTCCCTTTGGTAGCAGGGAGAGTAGCTTCCAGCGCTATTAACACTAGATGGCTATTAATACTATTAATAATATTACAAAGGCTCTAGAGAGGCACCAGCTCAATTTCTCCATGTTCAATGGGTTATGTGGTTTATTTGGGCTTTTTTCTAGACTTTACAGGTTTTTTACTTATATATTATAGTTCCTGGTTATATGTTTTATGAGATCCCTCTGCAGGGGGATTGTGTACTTTGTTTATATGTTTTATCCTTTGCTCCTAATTTTTGCTTTTGTTTGTTTTCTCCCATTCTGATTTGTTGCTTTTTATTTTACCTGTGATATTATATTTACTTATTGTTGTTATTATTACTATATTCCTGTGTGTTTTCTCATGAGAGAGAGAAAGAAAGGGAATGGATTTGGGTGGGTGCAGGGGAAGGGATGATCTTGGAGGAGTAGAAAGAGGAACACTGTAATAAGAATATTGCAGACAAAAAAAATCTATTTTTGATAAAAAGTAATACTTATGAAAAGTTAAATATCTTTCAGAATTCCTTACTCAGAAGAAAAAATAATTAGTCCAATTCACTTTCTTTGTGTGTGTGTGTGTTTGTGTGTTTGTGTTTCCAGTATGGAGTGTAAGCAAGTAAAATAGCAAATCTAAAATATGTCAGCTCACTACAAGATTTAATTTTCTTTTATGTACGTTTTTTTTCCAAAATCAATGATATGAGAAATATGACAATTATTTTAAATAATAGTCATTTATGAGTTTTGCATGGTAATCTAAGAGAATACTATTGACAATGATACCAAAACCTCATTTGTGATAAGAATGTTTCAGATAATGAATGTTAACAAGTCTGGTTAGAAACCCTAGATCATGATATAGATTACTGCATAGAATTTATCTCTGCTTTTTTCATGTTGTGCAGTGACAAGTAACTGAAGTTGGAACTGTGTTGTGCATTCTAAAGAGAATGTCCATGCCTGCCATTGTAGTCACTTTGCTCATTATCCTACTGACTATGAATAATGTTGGCTTAGGAAAGAAGCTAATTGACATTTAAAAAAATGGTTATCTCCTTAAATTTTTTAATCTCTCTGTGTGTATTCATGCATGTGAGTGTAGATGTGAATATGCCATGGAGTATGTGTGTTAGTTGGAAGAGAGGCTTGAATGTTGCTCTTCACACTCTACCATAGCTTCTCTTATTTGCTACTGTACAGGCCAGACTCCTGGGGATACTCAAAGAACCTTCTTTTCAGCCTTGGCTTATCTTTCTCTTTATGTTTTATATATATTCTGCTTCATATGTGAACATTTACCAAAAATATTCACATGATCCAATTATGGCCATTTTGTGTTGTTGAATATTCTCTTGCCTACAATTTCTCTCATTTGCATTATGTTGGAAGTCACCTGGCCTGATGATTTTACATTATGTTTCAGAGTGCAAACTTGGCTTTCAATTCTAGTGTTTTCCATCCCTAAGCTAACAAACACTCCAGGACACAGTCTGCAAAAGACATTATGTTGAAGCACCCTTGAACTAATTCAAAGTTCTAACTGTTCCTAGAAGCATAATTTGATTTCCTTGTTATAATAACTTAGTTCTATTCGCAAGGTAAACATTGTGGTCACATGCTGGATTTAGAGACAAAAGGTTGGGCTATTCTTTCACTCGAAATGTATTGATTAAACCTACTGACTTCTACTAAAATCCTCTTTGTTAATGCTTTTGTTACTTTGAACCCCAAGCTCATAAACTACTATGGCTCCATCTCCTAGGAAACTTATTTTACTTCCCCTCTATCCTTTTGCTCTGTGATTAAGGCTCAATCACAAAATGAGGTTGCATCGATACAGACTCTTTCTGTGTCATGAATCACCAGAGTTCTATTTCACCTCTCATTTCAGGAGTTATTATGAATATTTGTTTCACTGATGTTTTCCATCATCTGTATCTATGTTTTAGTTATACATCTCTTTCTTTCTCTTCATCTTTGTGCTAAAGTTTGTATAAAGAGGACAATCACAGTATGTTGTCAGTCAGCCTTCTTGACTCAGATGTGTGTAGACAGATATTCTGCAATACTGAGTAGAAACCAACATTTACCACATGTAAATGTTGCACTGAGAATTGTATTGAAACTTCAAGAATTGAATGACTTGAAGGAATGACCAAAAAGAAGCTCTAAAATTTGCACACATAAAGGAATTGCATTCATAAAATCTTGAACCCAGATGTAAGCACTGACTCTTCCTCAAACACATTTTATTTATTTCTATATATTTTCATATGTGTCTGGCCTCATACGTACGCATTATATTAAATATTAAATAATATTTCCCTTGACATCCATAGGCATCTCAGACTGCTTTTGATTTTCCCTGATATATTTAATGTACATATTTTAGGACCTGATACTAAGAAACAAACATGCTGTAACTAAAAATATCACCCACACTCATCTAAGCCATAACTGCTGAAATTCAATATTTGCCCTTATTTCTTATGCTTTCTATCCTATCAAAACACTGAGAAATTGAAGAGATATAGACAATCAAGCACAAGAACTCATATAAATCCATAGAAGAAAAAGTAAAGAAAATATCCATTGTAATAAAGTGGTAAGAATTAAAATGTGCTTTACTTAGAACTCATTTATGCTGTCTGAGCTCAGAAGTTCTGGGACTCATCAAAATTCAACCAAGTGTGCAAAATCTCAGTCATTTATTCATTGTATGATTTCTATGAGAACTGGATACTTTTATGCTGGAGTGACCTAGATTCTTTCCCATGATTCCACTTTCTTCCCATGTCTTCCTAAACTTTAAAGTGGTGATCAAACAAAATTTTCTTTTAAGCATCAGTGTCAAAACCGGCCTACAATGCAAACCATGTCTCACAACCTACGGCTCTAGAATACCAGCACAGCACATGCCTGAGTTGGTCTTAATTCTTAGAAATTGCTTTTCATCGTAATACTTGCATTGTGACGGAAAAGTGGAAACTCCCATTTTTAGACATAACATGGATCCTTAGGAGTGTGATTGGTTCCATCTGTGCACTGTAGTGTTTGAAACTTCCCAATATCTATCACGAAGCCACCTTAGTCTGTTCTCATATGCTGCCTCTGGCTTCACTTCTCTAATCTGGTATGTTACAACATCTGTCAAGATAAAGGAAGGACTTCTCTCCAAGTGTAGGAAATGTGGAGTTAGCCTCCCACAAATGGTCTTCCTTCCATTTCACACTGTCCTCCCAGGTTTTCTAAAATTTGGTAGAATGATTAAAATCAAACTCTCACAATCAAACTTTTGTTTGCAAGTCAGAAATCACTTGATTTATATCAGAAGCAAATTGAAGACAGGCCCGTGGTTGGGAGATGATAAAGAATTTACTCCTTGCTTTCATATGTTTCTCTTTATGAAGAAATTGTGTTTTTGAATAAAGGAAAAATTTGTGATTATGTACTAGTAAGTTTAAGGTTCTAGGAAGCTTTTCACAGAGTTCTGTATGAGAGTTAAAAAAATTTCAGGGATCAGATGTATACTCCATCAGCATGTTATTATTCTTAGAACAGGAATACAAGCCTGGGCACTAATCGCAAATCATTCCTTCCCTACAGTTAAAACATTCTGCTTGAGTAGAGTTTGTTTCCTGTCCTTTACAACAATTGCTGTCCATGTTCCCTTTGTTGTACCCTCCACTGTGCCCTCGGTGTCTGAGATGATGCTAAAGGAGCTTCCGTGAATATGTGAAGCACTTCAGATGCAGCTACTTCTGTGCATCTCTGAGAGCTTTGAAGAAATTTGACCCCTTGAAAAAGGAACTGCTGCAAGAGTTTGAAACTATGCATGTACATATACATGTATACATATATGTGTGTTCATATAAACGTACACATCATATATTTCTATATGTGTACATATATATATATATATATGTATGTATGTATATGATAAGAACGCAAAACAAGTTAAAATGACCAGTCTATTTTGAATCAAAGCATACACCCCCAAAAAAATATGTATTGATAAAGGAACTGTCCTTACTATAGTATTGTTGGGGGGGGCTGATAAAACATAGATTGTATACATTGTGATATCACTATAAAATAAAATACATTCACAAACAAGCATATTTACATTAATAGTCTGTAGACAATCCACAAGTCTTTCAATTGGTCATCTCATAGATTAGACTATTAGATGTTTTTCTGATCTTTATTTACATTAGCAACAATGATTTTTTTTTAAACATTTCATTGATATTTTTGCAGAGAGGGCAGTGATGGTCAATCTCCATTATCAACTTGACTGGTTCTGGAATCAGCTATCGGACAAGCCTATTGGCAAATGTGTAAGGGATTTTCTTAGCTTAGCAGAAACGCAAAGAATCACCTGAAATGTGGGCAGTAGCATCCCCATGGTGGCTCAGGTATAAAAGAAACTTGTGGGAAGAGCTCTTGAATTTTCTTCCTGGCTGCCTTTTCATCCTTTTGAGGAGTTCATCTGCTGTTAATGTGCTCATCTGTGCTGCTGCTGCTATTCCCATTATCCTTCTTTGACACCAGAATCTGGTTCCTCTGGCCTTATAACATGAACTGAAAACGAGTGGCCCTGTATGAATCCTCCAGGACCTCACTGTCAGACTGGGACAGCAGAGACATCCAGCCTCTTAGACTGAGCAGCTTTCAGTTCCTGGTCTGTCCCACATGGAGGCAGTGAATATTTATACTGTGCAGACCATATCATATCTGCTGATCTAATAAATCTCCCTCTAGTATGCATTTAGTCTAATCAACAGTTCTATTCTTCCAGATATCCCTGACCAATTCAAGGGCCCTTGATTTAGTTACTTTTCTTGTGCTGTGACCAAACACTGGACCTCAGCGGCTTTCTCTGGCCTTTGTGCTATTCCCTCATTCTTGCATCTTGCATATGTGCAAAACTAGCACCATATGAATAATGCCAAATATTTCAGGCAACCCTTCACATATCCTGCTCTCTGTGGAAAAAAAAAACCGAAAAGGACTCTATGTCTCTTTGTGGTTGAATTTGTTACAATGCTTTCTAGGCAACCATTCTTCAGCAACATACTCTGTTACCTGTGTTTTTCTAGGTACTTTCTTTTCAAGTGAATTTGCATCATCACATTATGGAAGACCCTCTAAGTGAGGTTTTGTCCTTACAACACCTTTTCTGTTTCCATATAAAGTTTAAAGTTTCTCCTGAAGCAGGTTGTGATTAGTAGAACACACACTACAAGCCAGTTCCGGGTTGACTTCGTGTCAACTGGACTTAGTTGGTTTGTGTCTTGTCTGGACTTCCCTTCTCAACACAGTTTTGAAGTGTTGTTGTTGTTGTTGTTACAAAGATTAATCCCACTGAATGCAAATGCTGTGTGTAGATTGGGGTTCCATGTGGGTCAGCAAGCAGAAGTATGACTATTCAGGCCCATCCATGGTCCACCGCAAATGCTTCAGGATGGATTGAGCAGATGCTAGGCACCTGTTGCAGGAGCTGATTCTCAAGTATCAGTGTGGTCTGGCAAAATACACGTCTCATGCTAACATCACTAACATGAAAATAGACTTTGAAGAGAAATTCGTCCTGTACTTGTCTCTGATATCAGCACTAGACTGTAGGATTTGTTGCTGATATTGTTTACCTTGTATTCCAGTTAACTGTTTCCATGGTGCATGTTTAATATCCTGAACATATCTTGATTTAGTCCAGAAGGCATGGGTAGTTGGCTGAGGACTGGGTGGGACAGTCTGTGCCTTACAACCCAGATTTTGTTCTTGTGTTTTCCTTCATGACCACAGTGGGTCATTTCTTGCCTCGAGATGGGTAGGTTTCCATTGTCACCTGTAAATATATTCATCCTCTTAATTTAAGTAAGTTTTTTTTTTACTCAAGTCTTTAAGAAATGAAAATTGTGTGAAGAAAAATTTTAAATGCAGCAGAAAAAGAAGGAAAAAAAAGAAAAGAAAAAAAAGTAGCTCCCCACTCAGGAGGAAGTGATCAAAGAGCAGGCCAATCAGTTCATGTCAGAGACAGTCCCTGTCTCCATTACTATGGAACCCCCTTGGACACTGAACTGCCATGGGCTACCTCTGTGCAGCGGTTCCAGGCCATCTCCATGAGTGGTCCTTGGCTGGAGTATCAGTCTCAGAAAAAAACACTGTGCCCAGACTTTTGGATCTGTTGCTCTCCTTGTGGAGCTCCTGTCCTCTCCAGGTCTTACTGTCTCCCACTTCTTTCATAAGATTCCTTACACTCTGCCCAAAGTTTAGCTATGAGTCTCAGATTCTGCCTTGATACCCTGCAGGGTAAAGCCTTTCAGAGGCCATCTGTGGTGGTAGGCTTCTTTCCTGTTCCCTGTTTTCTCCCTCTTCATATGTCCATCCTCTTTGTCTTTCTGAATTGGGGTTGAGCATCTTAGCCAGAGTCCTCCTATTGATTAGCTTCCTTAGGTGTACAGATTTTAGTATGATTATCCTATATTATATGTCTAGTATCCACTTATAAGTGAGTATATACCATATGTGTATTTCTGCTTCTGGGATACCTCACTAAGGATGATCATTTCCAGTACCCACTATTTACCTGAAAATTTCATGATTTCATTTTTTTTAATCGCTGCGTGATATTCCATTGTGTAGATGAACTACAATTTCTGTATTTATTCCTCAACTGAGGGGCATCTGGGCTATTTCCAGCTTCTGGTTATTAAAAATAAAGCAGCTACAAACATGGTTGAGCAGAAGTCCTTGTTGTATACTTGAGCATATTTTGGATATATGCCTAAGAGTGGTAAAGCTGGATCTTGAGGAAGCAGTATTCCTAATTGTCTGAGAAAGTGCCAGATTGATTTCCAAAGTGGTTGTACAAGTTTACATTCCCACCAGTAGTGGAAGAGGGTTCCCTTTCTCCACAGCCTCTCCAGCATGTGTTGTCACTTGAGTTTTTTATCTTAGCCATTCTGATGGGTGTAAGGTGAAATCTCAGGGTCATTTTGATTTGCATTTTCTGATGGCTAAGGACGTTGAACATTTCTTTAAGTGTTTCTCTGCCATTCAGTATCCCTCTATCGAGAATTCTTTCTTTAGCCCTGTACACCATTTTTTAATTGGATTACTTGATTTGTTCTTGAGTTCTTTATACAAACTGGATATTAGCCCTTGTCAGATATAGGGTTGGTGAAGATCCTTTCCCAATCTGTAGATAGTCATTTTGTTCTAATGACAGTGTCCATTGCTTTATAAAAACTTTTCAGTTTCATGAGGTCCCATTTATTGTTTGTTGCTCTTAGAGCCTGTGCTGTTGGTGTTCTGTTCAGAAAGTGTCTACTCCGCCAATGGGTTCAAGGCTCTTCCCCACTTTTTCTTCTAACAGATTTAATGTGTCTGGTTTTATGTTGAGGTCTTTGATCCACTTGGACTTTAGTTTTGTGCAGGGTGATAAGTATTTGCATTTTTATACATTTAGACATCCAGTTAGTCCAGCACCATTTGTTGAAAAATGTATCTTTTTCCATTGTATTTGTGAAAAATCAGATATTCATAGGTGTGTGGGTTTATTTCTGGATCTTCTATTTGGTTCCATTGATCCACCATTCTGTTTCTATGCCAGTACCATGCAGTTTTTATTACTGTTGCTCTATAGTACAGCTTGAGATCAGGAGATACCTCCAGAAGATCTTTCATTGTAGAAGATTGCTTTAGCAATTCTGGGTTTCTTGTTATTCCATATGAAGTTGAGAATTTTTCTTTCAAAGTCTGTAAAGAATTGTGTTGGTAATTTGATGGAATTGCATTGAATCCATAAATTGCTTTTGGTAAGATGGCCATTTTTACTATGTTAATCCTGCCAAGCCATGAGCATGGGAGATCTTTCCATCTTCTCATATCTTCTTCTAATTCTTTCTTCAGAGACTTGAATTTTTTTTCATACAAGTCTTTGACTTGCTTGGTAAGGATCACACCAAGGTACTTTGGTACGTTATGTCCTTTGTGGCTATTGTGAAGGGTGCTATTTCCTTAATTTTTTTCTCAGCCCTTTTGTCTCTTGTATAAAGGAGGGTTACTGATTTTTTTTTACTAAATTTTTTATTCCAGCCACTTTGCTGAAGGTGTTTATCAGCTGTAGAAGTTCCATGGTAGAAATTTTGGGGTCACTCATGTATACCATCATATTATGTGCAAATAGTGATACTTTGACTTCTTCCTTTCCAATTTATGTCCCCTTGATCTCCTTTAATTGTCTTATTGCTCTAGCAAGTACTTCAAGAACTATGTTAAAGAGATATGGAGAGAGTGGGCAGGCCTTGCCTTGGCCCTGATTTCAGTGGGATTTAAATTTCTCTCCATTATTTTGATGTTGGCTATAGGTTTGCTGTATATTGCCTTTACTATGTTTAGGTATGTGCTTTGTATCTCTGATCTCTTCAATAATTTAAACATGAATGGATGTTGCATTTTGTCAAATGCTTTTTCAATCTCTACGGAGATTATCATGTGTGTTTTTTTTTTCTTTCATTTTTTATATGGTGGATCACATTGATAGATTCACATATACTGAAACACTCCTGCATACCTGGGATGAAGCCTACTTTGTCGTAGTGGATGATATCTTTGATGTGTTCTTGGATTTGGTTTGCAAGTATTTTGTTGAGTATTTTTGCATCAATGTTCATAAGGGAGATTGGCCTGAAATTCTCTTTCTTTGTTGGGTCTTTGTGAGGTTTACGTACCAAGGTGACTGTGGCTTCATAGAATGAGTTCGGTAGTGTTCCTTCTGTTTCTATTTTGTGAAATAATTTGAAGAGAACTGGGATTAGCTCTTCTTTGAAGGTCTTGTTGAATTTTGTGCTGAAATGATCTGGCCCTGGGCTTCTCTTGGGTGGGAGACGTTTGAAGACAGCTTCTATTTCCTTGGGGGATATAGGACTATTTAATTGATTTACCTGGTCTTGACTCAGCTTTGGCAAGTGGAATCGACCAAGAAAATTGTCCATTTCATTTAGATTTTCAAATTTCATGGCATATAGACTTTTGAAGTAAGTCCTAACAATTTTTTGGACTCTCTCTGTGTCTGTTGTTATGTCCCCCTTTACATTTCTGATTTTGTTAATTTGGATAACATCTCTCTGCCTTTTAGTTAGTTTGGTTATGGGTTTGCCTATCTTGTTGATTTTCTCAAAGAACCAGCTCTTGGTTTCATTGATTCTTTGAATTCTTTATTTGTTTCTAATTGATTGATTTCAGCCTTGAGTTTGATTATATCTAGCTGTCTACTCCTTTTTGGTGTGTCTGCTTCTTTTTTCTCAAGGCTTTTAGTTGAGCCATTAAGTTGCTTGCATGAAATATTTTGAATTTCATCTTGAAGGAACTTAGTGTTATTGACTTTCCTCTTAGCACTGCTTTCATTATGTCCCATAAGATTGGGTATGTGTGCCTTCATTTTCATTGAATTCTAGGAAAATTTTAATTTCTTTCTTTATTTCTTCCCTCAGCCAGATGTCATTTAGTAGTGAGTGGTTCAGTTTCCATGTGCTTGTAGGCTTTTGCTATTTCTGTTGTTGTTGAGGTCCATCTTTGTTCCATGGTGATCAGATAGAATACAAGGAATTATTTCAATCTTCTTGTATCTGTTGAGGCTCACTTTGTTTTCTACTATATGGTCTATTTTGGAGAAGGTTCCATGAGGTGCTGAGAAGAAGGGAATTTATTTTGTATTTGGTTGAAACGTTCTGTAAATGTCTATTAGGTTCATTTGATTCAAGACCTATGTTATAGACATTGTTTCTTTGTTTAATTTCTGTTTTGCTGATCTGTCCTTTGTTGAGAATGGAGTGTTGAAGTCTCTCACTATTAATGTGTGGGGTTCTATGCGTGGTTTAAGTTTTATCAAATTTTCTTTTATAAATGTGTGTGACCTTGTATTTGGAGCATAAATGTTCAGGATTGTGATGTCTTCCTGGTGGAATTTTCCCTTGATGAGTATGAAGTGTCCCCATCTCTTTTTATTAATCTTGGTTGAAAGTCTATTTTATTAGATATTGGAATGGCTACTCCTGCTTGCTTTCCAGGTCCATTTGCTTGGAAAACCATCTTCTAGCCCTTTACTCTCGGGTAATGTCTATCTTTGTGACTTAGATGTGTTTCTTATATGCAACAGATTTTTGGGTCTTTTTTATTCATCCATTCAGTTATTCTGTGTCCTTTTTTTTTTTTTTGAGAATTGAGTCTAATGATCTTGAGAGAGATTAATGGACAGTGGGTGTTAGATCCTTCATATCAATGTTGGCTGTGGTAGTGTGTCCGTGTGCTTGGCTTCTTTTTGTTTTGCTGTAGTAAGGTTATTTATTTCCTGTGTTTTCTTTAAAGTAGTTCATTTTCTTGGGTTGTATTTTTCCTTCTAGTATCTTCTATAGTGCTGGATTTTTTGTGTGGGTATTGTTAAAATTTGTTTTTGTCAGTGAATATATTGTTTTCTCCATCTATGAGGACTGAGAATTTTGCTGGGTATAGTAGCCTGGGCTGACATCTGTGTTCTCTTAGGGTCTGCATGATATCTATCCAGGCCCTTCTGGATTTTGTAGTCTCTGTAGAGAAGTCAGGTGTGATTCTGATGGGTTTTCCATTATATTTTATTTGGCCTTTTTCCCTTGCAGCTTTTAGAATTTTTTTCTTTGTTCTGTATACTTACCGTTTTGATTATTATGTGGAGGGAGGTTTTTCTTTTCTGGTCTAATTTATTATGTGTTCTGTAGACCTCTTGTATGCTCATAGGCTTCTCCTTTAAGTTGTGGAAATTTTCTTCAATGATTTTGTTGAAAATATTTTCTGGGCCTTGGAGGAGGGAATCTTCTTTTTCCTTTATTCCTATTATTCTTAGGTTTTGTCTTTTCAT
>REGO01000028.1:7849112-7883279 GCA_010120015.1 Rhombomys opimus | reverse complement strand
TGGTTGTGTTTTTACTCTAGCCTCTATCCATCTGGCTGTCTCAGGTGTTGTCTGTTAAGATCTGGTTCCTGCTGGAGTCCTGGGATGGGTGAATCCCCTTGGCAGGGTGCTGAAAGAGATATCCTCAGCTTTTTGGGTATGGTCAACTGAACAGTGGTGCTTCTCAGGAATTGTCACAGTTCACTTCAGGCATATGGACCTGTGTGGTTACTGTGGTGTTCAAGAATGCTGCCCTCTCATCAAGAGAAGTCCTGGAGATGGCTGTCCTGCTTCTGAGTTTCTTGCTCTGAATTTAGTGAGCTGCAGCTGTTGCTATTAAGTTGTATTTGCTGAGCACAGCCCTCGTGAAGAACCATGGTGTCCTGTGGTTTTGTCAGTTTAGTTAGTGATAACTGGTCGCACCTTGGAGCAGTATCTGAGGGCTGCTGAAATATGCAATATTTATTCACTCATTTAATATAAAAGATATTGTATAACTGAAAACATGAAACCCTACTGCTTGCTTTTCCATAAAGCATGGACTGGTGTCTGTAAATACCGTACTGTCTTAGTTCCTGTTCTATTGCTGTGATGAGAAACCATGGCAGAAGCAACATACAGAAGAAAATATTTAACTGCGGCTTGCCTACATTTTCGGAGGATTGTGACTGTGGCAGGAGGTAGACAGGTATGGCACTAAAGTAGTAGCTGAGAGCTTTAAAATCTAATCCAGGCAGGTAAACAGAGAGACTCTGGACCTGCTGTGGGCTTTGAAACCTTTAAACCCACTCCCAGTGACACACTTCATCCAACAAGGCCACACCTTGTAATCTTTCCCAATAAATATATGACCATATATATTATATAAGGCTCATTTGCATTCAAACCACCTTGTATATCTTCCTATAAAGCTATAATAAAATTAATTGCTTCTTGTAAAACTGAGAAGTCTAAGATTTTTCATACATAATTACTGAATTTATTTATGTGCATAAAGGATCATTCTGTTTTGTTTTAGAAATTAGTATATAATTTATTTAATTCATCCTAAACTAACAAATTCCAAAACTTTTAAGAGGCCATTGATTAAATTTAGTGTCATTTAAAAACTTGATTACTTATATGACATTGACAGTTAAATAGCACTTATGAATTAAATATAGTCACTATTGTTTTAAAGCACTTCAGTTTTCCGAGTTATGAAGCTTCCCAAATATTTAACTAATGCCTTTAGCCCTATAAAATTAATCATAACTATGAAGAGTCATTCTAGTAAATGTTTGAAAGTGTTTTTCCTTAATAAAGTTGCCAGCTAAGACTCATGAGCTTACATACAGTATATTTTTGAAGGATAATTGAAATAATAAATCTCTTCATCATGTTAGCAAACTGAGGTGTCTTGAAATTACAGGTAAATAAATTTATAATAAGTTACATTAAAGTATATACTAAGAATAGTATTTTACACTGACTTTTGGATCTTTGTAGATTTAATGGATTTTAAATATAAATGAGAGCAAGTTCCTTCCACCTATCTGAAGATTTCACGTTAATTTTTAATGATTATAACCAATTTTTTATGTATGCTTAATTGACATGTTGCTTTGTTCTTAAAATCTGCAATGGGGAACTTTGGTGACTTAAAATGTTCTTCTAATGTCAGTGTCTTTATTGAGTTATATAATATAAAACATATATTCTATAAGTAATATTTATATTATATAATTGAAATATAATATTTAATATAACAGCTATAATACATTATTATATATTATCTACATTGCTTAACTTAATATATAATAGTTGTTATATATATATATATATATATATATATATATAATAGTTATGATTTATTTTTAAAAGACACTGACCGTAGGAGAACATTTTAAATCCCAGAAGAGTTCTTCGTCTGGTTATGAAATATACAAACCCTTAAAACAAGTATAATATTTTAGTTTATTTGACATATTTTCACTTTCAAAATATTTGATGCTATTTGCATTTTGTGGTACCCTATATGTTTCCCAAACATTTTATATGACAGAATAGACCTTATGTCTGACAGAATAGCACAGATTTAACAAGAATCAACAAAAATTTGAACAGGTCCTGAAAAACTACCCAACCTATATTCACAGCTCTTATGAATTTTCATGCTTATATTGATAGGCAAATTTTCTGACTGTAAGAATGTAGTACTTTGGCACAATTTCAAGAGATATTTATTGACCTTTCCTAAGATGTGGAAAGGTAGAAAGGATATCTCTCCCAATATAACAAGAGTGGATTTTCTAGCAATAACCAAAGACTATGAGTCACTAGGCAATAACAGCAATAAAATCTCAAGGAAATCAAGTGTCTATAAGTTGAAATTCAGTGTGAAGACCAAGTCACATTCTATCTAGTATTCTATCACTAATAGAATGGAAGGGAAAGATGCTGAGCATGCTGACTGGTGAGAAGACTCAACTACATTATTTTGGTAAGGAATTGTTAATGACTGGCATCAAACTGTAGAACACCTGGACGGCACACATACAGGAAGGATAATCACTTCCGTTGGCAATTACTTTACTCTGTAGACCTTACTAAGTGCTGCTTAGAGAAAATGAATGCATCCAGTTTGATCAAACTGAAATTTTCCTTCATGATGCAGGCTACAAGAAATGGAGAAAATATGTGAAAGAAATGCTAGCTACCTGACATACCCCTGCATCATGGATGAAACAAAACTATTCGCTGATGAAATGGAGGAAAAATCTCATGACCATAGAATGAATGTAAGGATTAACAAACAGTAGCTTCTGGAAGGAAGGAGAAAATAATACTGTATTATTGGAGAAGGCAAAAAGAACTCAAGTTCATAGAAGTTTCCAGTGGTTTGGGAAAATATGTCATCAACATTTTTTAAAATTTACATATGTCACAGAAAAATTCAACACTGTTCAGAAGAACAGTAGAAAAATACCAAATTGTCATATACATACACATAATTTGACTCCAAGGAGAAGAAACAAGAATGTAGCAGAAGAGAAAAATTTATTTTAAGAAACTTGCTGTAGACAAAAGTAAAGTAAAATACACACTCATAAACACAAATGCACAAGGATGTGATTCATGGACACTTGAAACTTAAAATTCTGAAAATCTTCAAGACTTGAATGTAGTAAAAGAAAGAAAGGCACAATTCATACCAAAGAAAATTCTAAACTATAGGAGATGTAGGTCATTTGCTGAAAGATATGTATCCGGTAAGAACTTTATACAGAGTTAAACTATTTTTTAAAAATAATGGCCAAATGGAGATCCTTTTAGGCAAGTAAAATACTAATGTAATTTATTAGCAGTAGAGTAGAACTGTAAGAAATATAAAATGAATTTGTTATGGCAGGTAAGATCTATAAAACAGAAGGTTGGATTCACAGGTAGAACCATCAGAATCAGTTTAGCATGATGGTAAATATAAAAGTGTTTAATTACCAAGTTGTTTAATAATTGAATAAATTAAAGCAAATATTGGAGGACTATGTTAACGTATTGGGGACTGGTGGCATATGGAAAGTTCGTTTCACTTTATATAAATAAAAGCTCCATAACTTCCAACAGGTAAAGTATGAGAAGCTGTATTTTATTATTATGCTTACTAATATGTTATGCAGTTAAATATTACTTGATGAAAAATAAACAATTTGATAGGATTTAAGGTCCTTATCAATTACCGATTTTAGAAAACAGAACAACCCACCTGAAAACTTGCCAGTATTCCAAGCTCTTTGATGGTTGACTTTGCTATTTAGATACCATTGGTATCAGCTGTTGGAGGGGGTAAAAAAAAAATATTAGATATCATATAAAAATTATTAAGCCTTGAGAACAAATATTTTTTGTCTATTCATTCTTTTATTTTAATTATTTTAATTTTTTTCACAATGTATTCATTAAGTATTCCAGTTGAAGCTCCCTCCCTTAAATCCCCAAGTACCATCCTCCCTCCCTCTTTCCCCATACCCTCCTCCTAGTTCCCTGAAAGGGGGAGTTCTCCACTATTGCAATCTGCCCATAGCTTATTACGTCTCATCAGGACTGTCTGGATCCTCTTCCTCCATGGCCTGGCAAGGCCACATCACCAGGGGCGAGTGATCAGAGAGTGGTCAACTGAGTTCACAATAGAGAGAGCTCCTGCTCCTCTCACTCAGAGATCCACATGGAGACTACGCTGCCAATTGGACACAATGAGAGGGGGTCTAGGTCCTCTTCCATGCAAGGTCCCTTGGTGAGTGAGTCTCTGCAGGACGTCCTAGGCTCAGATCTTTTAGTTTTGTTGGTCTCCTTGTGGGGCTTCTGTCCCCTCCATGTCCTTCTATCTCTACCCCTTTCTTATTCCATAAGACTCTCTGTGCTCTGCCCAAAGTTTGGCCCTGAGCCTCAGCATCTGCTTCGATTTCCTGTTAGGTGACTCTTTTTGGAGGACCCTCTATAGTAGGCTCCCATCATGTTTCCTCTCTTCCACCTCTTCTGGTGTCTATCCTGTTTGCCATTCTGAATGAGATTTAAGCATCATCCCCAGAGTCCTCCTCAGTGTTCAGCGTCTTTAGGTCTGTAGATGGCTGTCCTATATTATATGGCTAATATCTGCTTTAGTGAATGTATACCGTGCCTGTGTTTCTGGCTTACCTCACTCTAAGCAGAGAGTTCTCAAAAGAGGCATACAGAATGGCAGAGAAATACTTAAAGAAATGGTCAGCATCCTTAGTCATCAGGGAAATGCAAATCAAAACCATCTGAGATTCCATCTTACACCTATGAGAATGGTTAAGATAAAAAAAACTCAGTGACAACAAATGCTGGAGAGGATGTGGAGAAAGGGGAACCCTCCTCCATTGCTGGTGGGAGTGCAAACTAATACTTTGGAAATCAATCTGGCGCTTTCTTAGAAAATTAGGAATAGTGCTACCTCAAGATCCAGCTATACCACTCCCGGGCATATACCCAAAAGATGCCCCACCATTCAATAAGGACATTTGCTCAACTATGTTCATAACAGCTTTGTTTGTAATAGCCAGAACCTGGAAACAACATTGATGTCCCTCAAAGGAAGAATGAATACAGAAATTGTGGCACATCTACACAATGGAATACTACTCAGCTATTAAAAACGAGGAAATCATGAAATTTGCAGGCGAATGGATATAACTAGAAAAGATAATTCTTTTATTTTTAAACCTTTATTTATTTAGTGTTTGAGTGTGTGAGGGGTTATGTGTGTTTGTGTGTGTGTGTGTGTGTGTGTGTGTGTGTGTGTGTGTGTGTGTGTAGCCACAGGATACAGCACATGCCATAGAAAAACTCTTAAAAGTCACTTCTCTCCTACCACCATGTGGGTCCTGGGGCTAGAACTCAGATCATCAGTCTTGCCAGCAGGCACTCTACTCTCTGAGCTATCCCACCAGCCCATTTTATTTATTTATATATTTTACTAGTTACTTTTCCTGAGAGCCAATAAAATCAATTTAAGGAAAGAGGGTACATTCTGCATTACAGTTTCATTTTGTTGGGAAAATCATGGCAACGGGAGCAGAAAAGTGGGCTGGCCACATTAAACTCACAGTCAAGAATCAGAGGGTGATAAAATTGTGGGGCTGGACTATCAAATCTCCAGGCTCTACCCATGTGACACACTTTCTTCACCAAGAGTTCACCTCCTAAAAAATTCTAAAACCTCCTCCAAAGAGGGCTGCCTCCTGGGTTCCAGTTGATCAAACACATGGACCTATAGGAAACATTTAATATTTAAGACTGCTATGTAGCAATTTCCTTCAAACTCAAACATTCTAGCCTGGAGGAAAGCTCCAGGAGACTCAGGGAGATCTGGCAGGAAATAAATATCTCACAAATTTCAGGAAATACTTGAAATTTATCAGACTTACAAGGTCCCATCCTCTTTAAGGTTATACAAGTATCAAGGACTAATTAGGAGAGGAAACTTTGTGACTGTCAAGGTACCTGTAAGTTGTATACATAGCTTCAGAGTTCCAGCTTTCATGAGTCATCATCCCTGCTGCTTTGGGTTTTCAGTGATGGAAGTTTGACTCATCCATTCTTCTCCATACTTGTAATAAACTCATTGACTCACCAAGTTACACTTAAGTGGTGTCATTAATTTTTCCAGAATTTGTTCTCTGAGTTGAAGAGACATTTGTTCATATCAACCCAGAAATAGTTGCACATAGAAAAACAAAAACAAAAACAAAGAAAGAAACAAACAGAAAACTTCAGCACATGCTTTAATAGCTCAATGGGCCTGCAAAATAAGAGACCCATAAATTGTGCAAGTAAACAACAAAATGGTTTGTATAGCAGGCACTTCCTAGAGTTCTCCTTGCTGTTTTTCCAAGCTCAAGTTTATATACCTTCAGAATCATACGGGGAAAAGGAAAATGTGACAGTGTCAGACTGAGGTGTGAGGGGTTTAAAAGCTAATGGAAAGCAATGGTTTTTAATTGTGCTCTGACTTCTCTTCCAAGAGCATTGCTTTATTGGAGAGCTGCTGTGGGAGCTCCGGTGTTTAATTTCCTTCCATTTCAGGAAGCAATTCTAACAGACACAGCTCAATTAACATAGTTTGGCAATGATGTTGTTTATGTGGTCTCTTACAACATGTAAGAGTGGCCAGACTAATGATCAAATCGGACCAAGCCCTTTGTTA
Source organism: Rhombomys opimus (assembly GCA_010120015.1). Taxonomy (NCBI): domain Eukaryota; kingdom Metazoa; phylum Chordata; class Mammalia; order Rodentia; family Muridae; genus Rhombomys; species Rhombomys opimus. Next base: position 7,876,594 of record REGO01000028.1, on the reverse strand, counting down.
AAGCCAATGTTCTAACCTAATCTTCCAATCAAGGGAACAATTCCCAGTATAAATTCTTATTTAGCTTTTTTTTCTTCAGGCTGTTTCATTCTTTAGTTGCACATATTGTCTTCCTTGTGCTTAGAGACCAAATAAGACAGAGAAAATGATTTTTGTTTCAAGAGTGTGTCTGCATAACAGAATGCTTTCTTGCACAAGGTGCACATTGAATACATTTTTATGAGTGGAGAAGTAGATGGATTACATGCAAGCTCCTTTCCATTTTACTAGGAGGCTGGTAGTTGAGGGTGGTCACTGAGAAGACAGTCAGCCCTCCCGACGTGGCACTTCTGTGTCCTCAGTAAAACAGTAGGGCTGATGCTAAGCAGTGTATAGGAATCGTGCACTATCACGCAGTAGCTTCAGTCCCCTCTGAACATTTCTAGTTCCTAACAATCGTATCTTCACACATTATTTAGAATAACATGCTAATTCCCGAACGGAAACATGAATTTTATCTTGGCTCTCTCTAAAAGAGAGGAGTTCTTAGTTTGTTTTTTAAACTGGGCAGATCTTAACTCTAGTTTTAAACAGCATTAGCGATTAACTCTAAGTCTGTGCGCCAGCTTTTTAATCCCCTCTGTCTGTTTTCCTTATCTATGAAACACAGGTAGTAAAGCCTTTTCTTATATGGCTACTAAAGATTAGAGATGGGAGGAGTCTCAGTCAATGAAGCAGTTATTGTGCAAGTATAAGGAGCCGAGTTCAGATCCTCAACATCACAGGACAGGCCTGTCCTTCAGGGCTTATTATCCCAGTGCTGGGTGGACAGACTCAGCAGGATCCCGTGAGCTTGTTGACCAGTATGTCTAGCCACTTAGAGAGCTCTGGGTCAGCAAGAGACACTGTCACCAGAATAGGGTAGCAAGGTAGTTGAGAAAGATAGCTGACATGCCTCTGGCTTCTAAAAGCACATGTTCAAAATACATATACATAAATTCATGCAAACACACACAAAAGATAAAAAATATTAAATTAAGCTCTTTAGAAGTAAACCTTGTTAATTTAGAATTGAAACATAATTTTATGCCTCCTTATTCACTTTAAATTGTTTACTATACATAAAACTACAAAAACTTATACCAAAGAAACTAATTTAAAAACGAACTAATATCAGTATGTTCAAGGCAGGCAGTACATACGTATATATTTAAACTTTGTTTGTGAAGAACATATCTAAGTCTTTTTTATTTTATTTTTTCATTTTTATTATTAGTTACATTTTATTAACTCTGTATCCCAGCTGTATCCCGCTCCCTCATTCCCTCCCAATCCCACCCTCCCTCCCTCATCTCCTCCCTGCCCCTTTCCAAGTCCACTGATTGGGGAGGACCTCCTCCCCTTTCATCTGACCCTGTTTTATCAGGTATATTCAGGACTGGCTGCAAAGTCCTTCTCTGTGGCCTAGCAGGACTGCTCCTCCCTTGGGGAGTGGGGAGGTCAAAGAGCCAGCCATTGAGTTCCTGTCAGAAATAGTCCTTGTTCCCCTTACTATGGGAAACCAATTGGTTACTGAGCTACCATGGACTTCATCCTAGCAGAGGTTCTAGGTTATATCCTTGTGAGTTACTATGAGACTGTTATTTACTGACAGTCTGTCTCCACACAAGCACATCTTGCTCCTGTTTAAATGGACCTAGTGGCTACCTATCAGCTTTTTTCCTCCTTTGTTTCCAGCCACCATTCTACTTTTGACTGCAAAGGTCAACTTATTTGACTTTCCTTATGAGAGTCATATCATGTGGTATTGGTCTTTCTCTGCCTACTTTATTTCACTTAACATAATGACTTCTAGATTATATGGTATGTACAGATAATGTTATCAATGGTCAGTTTACCCGGTTTTTTTTTTTTTTGTTTGTTTGTTTGTTTGTTTTTTTAGTAGCTGCATAGTTTTTTAACGTTTTTAGTCCTTTATATATTCTGGATATCAGCCCTCTGTCTTATATAGAGTTGGTGTAGATCCTTTCCCAGTCTGTAGGTTGTTGTTTTGTTCTGACAACAGTGTCTTTTGCTTTATAGAAGCTTTTCAGTTTCATGAGGTCCCATTTATTGATTATTGCTCCTAGAGCCTGTGCTGTTGGTGTTCTGTTCAAGAAGTTGTAGAAGTTAAAAAGCAATAAATCAAGCAATCCAATTAAAAATGGTGTACGAAACTAAACAGAGAATTCTCTGTAGAGGAATATAGAATGGCAAAGAAACACTTAAAGAGATGTTCAACATCCTTAGCCATCAGAGAGATGCAAATCCAAATGACCCTGAGATCTCACCTTACACCTATCAGAAAAGCTAAGATCAAAAACTCAAGTGACAACACATGCTGGAGAGGTTGTGGAGAAAGGGGAACTCTCCTCCAGTGCTAGTAGGAATGTAAACTTGTACAACCTTTTGGAAATAAATCTGGCGTTTTCTCAGACAATTAGGAAAAGCGCTTCCTCAAGATCCAGCTATACCACTCCTAGACATATATCCAAAAGATGCTCAAGTACACAAAAAGGACATTTGCTAAACCATGTTTGTAGCAGCTTTATTCATAATAGCCAGAACCTGGAAACAACCCAGATGTCCATCAATGGATTAATGGATACAGAAATTGTGGCACATTTACACAATGGAATACTACTCAGCAATTAAAAATAAAGAAATCATGAAATTTGCAGGCAAATGGTGAGATCTAGAAAAGATCATTCTGATTGAGGTATCCCAGAAGGAGAAAGACACACATGCTATATACTCACTTATAAGTGGGTACTAGAGTTATAAGATAGGATAAACAATGAAATCTATACACCTAAAGAAGATAAACAACAAAGAGTACCCTGGATAAGACGATCAACCTTCACTTGGAAAGACAAAAGGGATGGACATTGGATGTAGGAGAAAACAAGTAATAGGACAGGAGCCTGCCACAGAGAGCCTCTGAAAGACTCTACCTAGCAGTGTATCAAAGCAGATGCTGATACTCATAACCAAACCTTCAGCAGAGTACAGGGAATCAAATGAAAGAAGGGGGAGTTAGTATGATCTGGAGAGGACAGGAGCTCCATAAGTACCAAATAAATATATCTCGGCACAGGGGTCTTTTATGAGACTGTATCTCCAACCAAGGACCTTGTATGGATATAACCTAAAACCCCTGCTCGGATGTAGCCCATGGTAGCTCCGTATCCAAGTGGGTGCCCTAGTAAAGGAAACAGGCACTATTCCTGACATGAACTCAATGGCTGGCTCTTTGACCTGCCGCCTCCTACCCAAGGGAGGAGCAGCCGGGCTTGGCCACAGAGGAGGACTTGCAGCCAGTCCTGAAGATACCTGATAAGCTAGAGTCAGATGCAAAGGGAGGAAGTGTCCCCTATCAGTGGACTTGGAAAAGGGTAGCGAGAAGATGAGGGAGGGAAGGTGGGATTGGGAGGAAATAAGGGAGCAGGTACAGATGGGATACAAAGTTAATAAACTGTAAGTAATATTTAAAAATAAAAATAATAATTAAAAATAGCTGAATAGCTTTCCAGTGCATGGTTTGACACATTTTCTTTACCCATTCATCATGGAGGTATAACTTATTTATATTTTTTTGAAACTGTAAATAGTGCAATAAATCTAGAAATATGGATGTGTTTCAGTTCCACTAGATTCACATTGAGTTACATATTTCTGGATCACATAACTCTATTTCTAACTTTCTGAAAGAACTTCAAGTTATTCTCCACAATAGACCTGCAAGTTTATATTAGCCACAGCTATACTTTCTTTCTGCTTGCATTCCTTTCCATACATGTTGCCTCTGGATTTTTTTCATAATAGGATGAAGTCATAGAACATTGTAGTTTAAATTTGGATTTCCCTTATTTGTTGAGCATTTTTCTATATACTTGTTAGTCATTAGTGGTCTGTCTTTTACACGTGTCTGTTTAGATATACTGGCCAGTTTTCTTTTTTTTTAATTTTTATTTTTTAAATTTTTTCCTTATCAGTTATATTTTATTAACTCTGTATCCCAACCGTGTCCCGATCCCTCATTCCCTCCCAGCCCCTCCCTTCCTCCCTCATCTCCACCGTGCCCCTTTCCAAGTCCACTGATGGGGGGGGGACCTCCTCCCCATTCATCTGATCCTGTTTTATCAGGTATCTTCAGGACTGGCTGCAAAGCCCTTTTCTGTGGCCTAACAGAACTGCTCCTCCCTTGGGCAGTGGGGAGGCCAAAGAGCCAGTCATTGAGTTCCTGTTAGCAATAGTCCTTGTTCCCCTCACTTTGGGAGACCAATTGGTTACTGAGCTACCACAGGCTTTTTCCTTGTGTGTTTGGGGACTTTTTTAAAGATATTTTTACTCATTAAAATGTCCTTGGACCATGTTTCCCCACTGGTTTCCTAGTTCCCTGTTACTGTGTTGCACATTCTATTCCACTAGCGTTTACTGAAAATATTCTTTCATTAACACACACATGTCCTTAGCTTCTGTGCTGAAAATCAGCTGGCTGGAGGGACAGGGTTTCCCTTCTAAGTGCTCTTCTTTCACTGGCCTCTGTACTTCCTCTGTTAATAATTCTAGCTTTGTCGCATACCTTAATATCAGGTGTTAATGTTCAGGTTCGTGTCCTCTTACTTATTTGAGTTGGGATGGGGTTATTATTATTTTGGTTGTTCTGTAAAAATTTTAGGACTATATTTTCAAGTGATATGAAGAATACCATGAATGCACGCACACACATATTTGTGTGTGTATATATATATATATATATATATATACATATACATATGTGAGGATATCTTAAAGTTGTGTATTTATGTTGGCAGCATAGAAATTTTAACAGTATTCATTATTCTAATCTATGAAACAGAACACATTGAATATGTGTGGGATTTCTGTGTGTGTATATAAGTGTATATGTGTATGTGTGTGTGTGTGTGTGTGTATATATATGTATGTATATATTTGTTCTCTTCCATTTCCTTCATCATTTTTCTTTATTTCCATTTATGTGACCTAATTTATTCCTGGGTTTTTCATCATTGTCATTCTGAATGACTGCTTTCTTGATTTTTTAAAAATAATATACTATTGGCATATGAAAATCTCCCAAATTTCATACTATTTTCTCTAAAAACTTGCTAAGTTCGTTTATTAGTTTTAACATATTTTTCCAGCAATCGGTTCAAGGTTTATGCTCCAAAAGTAATCTTTGCATTTGAAGAGTAGAAATGCAGCTGTCTTTCCTAACAGTGAGCCAGTAAACACGAACACCTACAGGAACATGCACATTTGTGAAGAGAAAAAAAGACATCCGAGAAAGCATTAACAGACTCTGCTCCATCCGTAGGAAACTAGCTTATCATGAGGCCAGGATGAGATAGTGTTTTCTCAACAGTTTTTATATAAAATGCAAAAATTGAGCAGTCGTATAACCATTGAGTATTTCTTTTGCCATTTTTCTTATCTTTTCTTCATTTTTATTTTTTATTTATTACAGTTTATTCACTTTGTATCCCAATGCTAGCCCTCTCCTTTGTCCTCTCCCAATCCCATCCTCTCTCCGTCTTCTCCTTCCATGCCCCCCTCCCCAGTCCACTGGTAGGGGAGGTCCTCCTCCCCTTTCATTTGACCCTAGTCTATCAGATCTGATCAAGACTGACTGTATTGTCTTCCTCTGTGGCCTCCCACTATCAGGGGGAGGTCCTCCAAGAGCCAGCCACTGAGTGCATGTCAGAGACAGTCCCTGTTTCCTTCACTAGGGTACCCACTTGGAGACTAAGCAGCCATGGGCTATGTCTGTGCAGGGTTTCTAGGTTATCTCCATGAATGGTCCTTGGTTGGAGTATAGGTCTCAGAAAAGACCTCTGAGCCCAGAATTTTTGGTTCTGTTGCTCTCCTTGTGGAGCTCCTGTCTCTTTTGCCATTTTTATCTTTTCTATTTCTCTTTCTTCTTCTTTCTTTCTTTCTTTCTTTCTTTCTTTCTTTCTTTCTTTCTTTCTTTCTTTCTTTCTTTCTTTCTTTCTTTCTTTCTTAACACATACCCAGGAAGAGAATTGATTGGTCTGTTCTTAAATTTTTTTTAATAATGTGTCAACCATATTTATTCTATCCACAACACATGTACTTAAGACTTGTTTTGACATTTTTATCAAAAGAGTTATACATGAAAAAGTATGTAATCTTATCTTGCTGTTGACTTATTTTGGAGAAAAATTAGTTTTCAGTGAGTAATTTGGAATTGTATAACTATTTTAGAGGTATTCTGAACTTTTTGGTGGTGCTGGAGGCCAAACCCAGGACCCTCGGAACACTTTACCACGTGTTTACACCTCTGAGATACTTCTTTGACAATTATATACAGTAAAGAGAGAAGACAAGTTGAAAGAAGGTAAAATATATCGGACCTATTCATCTGAGCTCTTATTGTGCACACCAGTGTGTCTTGAGTTGATGATGCTATCTTATTTTAAGTAATTACTTTTAATCCAGATCGTTTTCTAAGGAAATGATGTTCATCAGAGCTTTCTGAGATGATGGAAGTGTCTTTGCTATTTCTCTCAAGAATAGAAACCATAAGTCACATGCTAGTATTGATTCCGTTAAGTATGCTGTAGTGGTCTGAATGAAAACCATCCCCATAAGCTCTTAAGGAGTGGCTATTAGGAGATGTGGCCCTTTTGGAGTAGGTGTGGCTTTCTTGGAGTGAGTGTATCACAGAAGGAAGGCTTTCAGGTTTCAGATGCTCCAGCCAGGCCAAGTCTCTCACTTTCTTCCTGCTGCCTACAGATCTGGATGTAGAAGTCTTAGCTACTTGTCTAGCACCATGAGTGCCTGTGTTCTATCATGTTACCACTGTAAAGATAATGGCTAAACCTCTGAACTGCAAAATGTCCTCTGTGAACACTTTTCTTATAAGAGTTTCCATGGTCATAATGACTATTGACAGTAATAGAAACCTGAACTAAGACCTATGCTTAGCAGTACAGAACCAGGATCATTATTTCAATCAACTTTTAGACAGGTCTGTATGATTTTATATTTGGAAGCAGAGGTCTAGAATGACCCATATTTCAATATTTTCTTACATCATCCAGTGGCTGGTCTATGAGGAGGCTACAGATGAGATTTAATGTTTATTAAAGTATAGAGAAGTGGGAAAGAATTGAGTTAACAAATGCAATTCCTCTATACACCAATGAGTGAATAAAACTATTGTTTATAAATCTGGAGAGAATTAATATATATTCCTTGCCAATGTTATATCCCAACTGTACAAAAATCGTGGCAACATCCAAATGTGAATTATAAGCCCAGCCTAGAAAGCATGATAAGTGAAGAAAGAAACAGATAGCTAACAGCAGTAGAGCTAAAAGTAAAACAACAAGCAAGATCCCTTCTACTATTTGAAAGCAGAGATGAAAACATTAATGCTGCTTTAGATTGGAAGGGAATTGTATTGGCTAAGGACAGGTAACAACCCAAGGCCTATCCCTGAATGAAGAGCTGCAGACAATCTATGGATGCAGCGAGAGAAAGAGAGAGAGAGAGTTGTTACCTGTCCCTTCAAAATAAGCAACATTCTTTCCAATAATTTAATTATCACCTGGCTAGTTGTTAATAAAACCTTCTGAACACTGCTGTGTATCACCCACCCATGTATATATTTACAAAGAAAGAAAACACTGTTGGTGAAATTTATGCATCAATGATACTCCCATAAATAATGGTATCTTATTAAAGATAAAAATAGAGAAAAAAGTGAGTATAGAAATGAAAACATTTTGAACTATACAGTTTTAGCATTAGAACAACTACACTGGTGCATGGAATTTTCAGAAATAAAAGACATTTTACATACCACTCATTATCGAGGTTGAATACAACACTTTTTTTCTTTGTTGTTAAATTTGCAGGGTCATGAAACCCTGCCCACATTCCAGACTTGAAATATCTCCATCTTCCCAGGCATTTTCCACACCCTGCCCCCTGACTCTCATTCCCAGAATCCCAGTTTAGAAAGACACTAATCTGGCCTTTCTAAGTATGTATATTTGAGGACTCCAAATGTTTAAGAACTTTCCCCTACCATTAACTACATTTCCTTTAGTTAACTCAGACTAATGCAGTAACTAAGAATTGCTAAGAGAAGGAGGCAGTGGCTTGGTGAGCCTTGAATTAGGAACACAGTCGGAGCATCCTGTTCTTTACGCTTGCAAGGGTGGTAAACTCAGCATTACTGCGGGTCTTTTCTACCCACGAGGAGGGCTTCTATCCTCCTAGAAGCCTCAGCAATTCTCATCACGCTGTGTCAATACAGAAGAACAAATAGAAACAGGAGCGAAACAATTGTTTCCTGGCGGTTGCGCGGTTTCCTCAGCATGAACCTTTGACAGAATCTTTTAAAAAGCATTGATTATCCATCCTCCCACACATGCACGCACACACATGAAAAGTCAAGTACCACTTACAGAAGAATACCGACTTAAAGATCACTTGGGCTTAATTTTTCCTTTCTTCTTTTCTTCCTTTCACTGATAAATAAAAACATTTGAGATATGTCAAACCATTGTGTCCTGCTGTGAGTTTCTTTGCATTATTTTCCCTTAATCTTTCTGGGAATGAGAAGAAAGTCATGATTAGCAATTTATGATTTTTTTTTCTTTCTGATTAGTGAGGCCTTAAGCTGCAACTTCTGCCATTATGAATTAAATGCCATGGTTCATTAGAGTAGTCAGTTCAATCCATTCCCACCTCATAACCATGTTTCCAGCATTAAACACTTTCTTTAGCATTTATTAACATGGTATCAAGATGTCCCCAGTGTGTGTACTTTCAGTTAGAGAGGAAATTAGCAGAATATAACTTTTTCAGCTGCTTTGATGTTGAGAAAAACAGGTATGAGCTGAAGAAAAGAAATGTCCCCATTTAACTCTTATGATTTGGGGAATAATTTGTGATACTTGATGTTAGGAATTAACTGATATCAAATATTATAGTTTTTTAAATAAAGTATGAGACATGTACATAAATTTGTTCTACTTCTCAAGTCAATAACAAATTTTATAAGAACATATATTGTTTTCATATGCGTGTGTTAAAACTTGCATTGAGTCAAGGTTTTCTAAATCATTGGAGCACCAGTTGGCATGCTAATATGATGGGGAAAATTTCCCAAGGCCTATCCCTGAATGAAGAGCTACAATCTACAGATGCAGAGAGAGAGAGAGAGAGAGAGAGAGAGAGAGAGAGAGAGGTTAATCTTTACCATGGAAAGAAAAGATAGGTTGTCCATTCCCAAGTGGTCAGCCAGCCCTAACACGCACACATGCACCTTCACACACACACAAACATACACACATAAGCAACATTAAATAGATACCAAGTATGTTTACTGTGTGTGCGTAAATACAACAATAATAAAGATGAAAATACAAACATATTATTAGATACATATTATGCAAAATTTTGTGTATATGTGTAACAATAATAATTAAATAAAGATAAAAAGCAAATTATTTGAGAGAAAATATAGGTTAGGCATAGGAGGAGTAGAAGGGAAACAGGTGGAGTGATGTATAAACAGTACTAATATATGAAATTCTTAACAAATTTAAATTTAAAAGTATTGCACTGAGTTCTACAATTGTAGCAGAAACATTTATTTTTGTTATACATATTTTAAATATCAGCTTTTTATGAAAGAAAATCTATAAGTAGTTTAAATATAAATTCTATAAACTACTTTGAAATGTTATAGTTGTATGTTTTTAAAATCTATACATGCTATTAGGATAGCTACCCCAGCTTGTTTTCTGGGTCCATTTGCTTGAAAAAAAAATTTAATGTATTTTGTTATTATATTATTTATAACATATGTTACACCATTACAAGCTTCTTTTCTCATTTTTTTATTAATTAATTCAATTTACGTCTCAGTCATAGGGCCTTCTGTCATCTCCTCCCAGTCCTACCCTCCCTCCTGCATCCTCTGTCTCCTATTCCTCAGAATAGAGGAGACCCCTACCCAGACTCCCCAGCTTTTCTATTCTCATGGGTACTGAGTTTATCTTCCTCTTTTGTGGCTTAGTAAGGCAGTCCCACCAGGGGGCAGTGATCAAAAAGCAGGCAACATAGTCCATGTCAGAGATATCCCTACTCCCCTAACCAGTGGGCCCACGTGAGGTCTAAGATTCCCATTGGCTGCTTATAAGTAGAGGCCTTAGGTCCAGACCATGCATTGTTCTTGGTTGGTGCTTCAGACTCCATAGGCCCCTCTGGGCTCTGGTTGATTGTCTCTGATGATCTTCTTGTAGAACTTTTGTCATCTCTAGATCCACTTCCCCTCTTCCTCTTTTTCCCAATAGTGTTTCTATGCATTGCCCGGTGTTTGGCTGTGGGTCTCAGTATCTGTTCTGAGCTGTTGCTGGGTGGAACCTACAAGAGGACAGCTCCGGTCTGCAAGCATAGCAGAGTATGTTTAATAGTAATGGGGGTTGGCTCTCCTCCATGGGTTGGGTCTTACTTTGGGTGCAGCATTGATTGGATGGCAGCTCAATCTAATGGGAACAGCAAAAGTCATAGAGCAAGCAGAGCTGCTTGACAACGATCTAGCATAACTGAGCTTAATGATGCAATCACTGTGGTGAGGGCTCCCACTCTTTGGTCCTTGATTTATAAGTATCACATGCTTGGGGAGCTTTTATTATACAACTTGGGGATATTGGATTGATGAAAATTTTCTTATGAATCAGTTATGCCTCCTCCTAGGAATACTGCTTCTAAGCTGTTCCAGGAATGTCCTGACCATACTACCCCTCCCTCTTTTAAGGCGAAATCCTTATCTGGGCCTACTTGAAGGTCTTCCTTATGCCCTGAGGTTATGTCTCAAATAATTATGCCAGAGACCTCTTTATAAGGCTCTGACTTAAAGGTACTCTTGGCACATCTGCCCCTGCATTTACACAGCAACAAAATAATCAAAATAAAGCAAACTTTAAAAGGTAAAAAAAATATTCAGTAGGCTAGAGAAGTTGGCAGCAAATCAAATAAAAAGTCTCTTCCTACTACTGATGGACAAAAATGGTATGGATAAATGATAAAAAAATAAAATATTAAGATCTCCCCTTCTAAAAAGAACTGTAAACTCATACAAAGTCACTGTGGTGTCACATGACCAATGAAGAAATGAATACCAAGATTAGAAATATAAATAAATTCTGCAAGTATATAAAACATAAGCATTGCTTTATGGCAGAAATTAAACAATTCCTGCAGCAGCTTTGGCCTGAAGACTTTTTCCTGGGCCTACTGGCAATTAGCAATCTGACTATTAAAAGTTGCTTGGGACATGACAATCTTCCTTGGTTAGCTTGGCTGTTTTCCTTATGTCTAGGACCTTTGAAACCACAATAGGTACCATCCTGAGTACAGCCTGTCAGGCTTTGGCAAAATATGCCCTTGAAATTGCAATACTATTTAAAAGTTGAGTTTGGGGTTTGATAAGTAAAATTTATTGTAAAAGATAATTCTGTAGATGTACTACAATTTCTGTATCCATTCCTCAACTGAGGGACATCTGGGTTGTTTCCAGCTTCTGTCTATTAAAAATAAAGCTGCTGCAAACCTGGTAAATGTCCTTGTTGTATACTTGAGCATGTTTTGGATATATGCCTAGGAGTGGTATAGCTGGATCTTGAGGAAGTGCTATTCCTAATTGTCCGAGAAAGCACCAGATTGATTTCCAAAGTGATTGTACAAGTTTACATTCTCACCAGCAATGGAGGAGGGTTCCCCTCTCTCCACATCCTCTCCAGCATGTATTGTCACTTGAGCTTTTGATCTTAGCCATTCTGGTGGGTGTAAGGTGAAATTTCAGGGTCATTTTGATTTGCATTTCCCTGATGACTAGGGACATTTAATATTATTCAGCAATAAAAAAACAAGGAAATCACAAAATTTGCAGGCAAATGGTGGGAACTGGAAAAGATCATCCTATGTGAGATATCCCAGAAGCAGAAAGACACACAGGGTATATACTCACTCATAAGTGGATGTTAGATACATAATATAGGATAATCATACTAAAATCTGTACACGTAAAGAAACTAATCAAGAAGGAGGACTCTGGCCAAGATGCTCAATCTGCATTCAGAAAGGCAAAGAGGATGGACATCAGAAGAGGGAGAAAACAGGCCCTACCACAGAGGGCCTCTGAAAGGCTCTACCTGCTCTAATAAGAGCAGATGCTGAGACATATAGCCAAACTTTGGACGGAGTGCAGGGAATCTTATGAAAGAAGGAGGAGATAGTAAGACCTGGAGAGGACAGATGCTCCACAAGAAGAGCAACAGAACCAAAATCTCTGGGCACAATGGTCTTTTCTGAGACTGATACTCCAACCAAGTACCATTCATGGAGATAACCTAGAACCCCTGCACAGATGTAGCCTATGACAGTTCAGCGTTCAAGTGGGTTCCATAGTAATGGGAACAGGGACTGTCTCTGACATGAACTGATTGGCCTGCTCTTTGATCGCCTCCCCCTGATGGGGGAGAAGCCTTACCAAGCCACAGAAGAAGACAATGCAGCCACTCCTGATAAGACCTGATAGACTAGGCTCAGAAGGAAAGAGAGGAGGATCTCCCTTATCAGTGGACTTGGGGAGGGACATGGGTGGAGAAGGGGAAGGGAGAGTGGGATTGGGAGGGAAAGAGAGAGGGAGCTATAGGGGGTTACAAAGCGAATAAACTGCAATTAATAAAAATTAAAATAAAAAATTAAAAAAATATAATTTTGTTCTGTCATGGTGTCTCAATGGTGAATAAACTTAAGACCAAGAAGAAGTTAAAACCTATGTCTGGGTCAATAATTTTATGATATCTGTTCTGGTACAACATGCAATTTTCCCTACCTACTAATTTCTAAATATAGAAGCACCCAGACTGCCAGTCCCTCAGGAGGTAAAACTCCTCCTTATACCTGTGCCTGATTCCCTGGCTGCTCATGCATCCACCCTTCTTCAGGTCCTGACCTCACCTAGGGCTGGACCCTGGCAGTGGGACATTACCTCAATCTCTGTTCTACCTGTTCTGTTTTTGTTCTTGTACATCTTGTAGGTAGGGTAAGTTTTGAAATGAGGTTTTTGTGAGTGGGTTGGTGATCTCCTTGTCCAATAGGATTCTAGATAAAGGGTGTCCTATTTTAGTTTCCATGGCCCCTGCTACTAGGAGTCTTAGCTAGAATCCCCCCTCATATCCTCCCAGAGGCCTATTCTGATTCTGGTCTGCAGCTTGCTGCAGAGATAACCTCATCCACCATTTTACTTTTCTTTTCTTTTCTTTTTTTTCTTTTTTTTTTTTTTTTTTTTTTTGCAGGTCTTCTGCCCTTCTGCTACTACTCTCTGTAGGTAGGATCTCCATCCTTAATTCTCTCTGGGCTCCCTCTTCTACCTATTTCCATGCTTCAACCATTGCCTCTGTCTATTCTATTTTACCTTCTGAGTGATATTTATACATCCTCCCCTGGGGTCCTCCTTGTTACTTATCTTCTTGGGTTCTGTGTTTTTTAGTATATCTATCCTGTGCTATATGAGTAAAATCTAGCTTATAAGTGAGTACATACCATGTGTGTCTTTTTGAATCTGTGTTATCTCAGGATGATCTTTTTTAGTTCCATCCATTTGCCTGCAAGTTTCATGATTTCTTTGCCATTAATGGCTGAATAGTATTCTATTGTGTAAATGTACCACAGTTTCTTATTTTTTAATTTTTTTCTTCATAATTTATTCATTATATACCCTGATTGAAGGCCCCTCCCTCAACTCCCTCAGTACCATTCTTTCTCCCTCTTCCCCTCATCGCCTTCCCTTAGTCCACTGAAAGGGGGAGTTCTCCACTATTGCTATCTGCCCATAGCTTGTTAATCCTCATCAGGACTACTTGAGTACTCTTCCTCAGTGGCCTGGTAAGGCTGCATTACCAGGGGTGAGTGATCAGAGAGTAGTCAACTGAGTTCATGACAGAAGCAGGCCCTGATTCCCTAACTCAGAGATCCACATGGAGACTTAGCTGCCAATTGGCCACATCTGAACATGGTGTCTAGGTCCTCTCCATGCATCATCCTCCGTTGGTGCATCAGTCACTGCATGACTTCCTGGGATCACAGTTTCTTTATCCATTCTTTGTTTGAGGGACATCTAGGTTGTTTTGAGTTTCTGGCTATTATGCATAATGCAGCTAGGAACATAACTGATCATATGTCTGGTCTGAGCAGGATGTCTAGGTCTTCTCTAAGCCTGGTCCTTTGCTGATTCATCAGTTTTTGCAGGAAACCCTGAGCCCAGATTTTTTTACTCTGTTGGTCTCAAGTTCAAGGCTTTTACTCACTTTCTCCTCTAGCAGATTTAGTGTGTCTGGTTTAAGCTAAAGTTTTTGATGCACTTGGGCATGAGTTTTGTTCAGGATGGTTTTATTTGCATTTTTCTTCATGTAGATATCCATTTAGACCAACACCATTTGTTGAAGATGCTGTCATTTTTCCATTGTATGAGTTTGGCTGCTTTCTAAAAAAGAAAAAAAAATCAACTGCGCATAGGTGTTAGTGTTTATTCCTGGGTATTCCATTCAACTTCATTGATCAACCAGTCTACTTTTGTGCAAGCACCATGCAGTTTTTCTTACTATTGCTCTGTAGTATAGCTTGAGTTCTGGAATGATGACACCTTCAGAAATTCTATTACTGTATAGGATTGTTTTTGCTATTCTGTTTTCTTTTTTTTTTCGTGTGAAGATTAGAGTTACTCTTTTAATTTCTGTGAAATTTTGTGTTGGTATTTTGATGGGGATTGCATTGAATTTGTAGATTGCCTTTGGTAAGATGTCCATTTTTACTACATTAATCCTAATGATCTATGAGCATGGTAGATCTTTTCAACTTCTGGTATCTTCTTTGATATCTTTCTTCAGAGACTTGAAGTTCTTGACATACAGGTCTTTTCCTTGTTTAGAGTTGCTGCTAAATACTTTATATTATTTGTGGATATTGTGAAGTATATGGTTTCTCTAATTTCTTTCTCAGCCCATTTGTCATTTGTATACAGGAAGGATACTGTTTTGTTTTTGCTTGCTTATTTGTTTGTTTGTTTAATTAGTCTTGTATCCAGTCATTTTGCTGGATCTATTTGTAAGCTCCAGGAGTTCTCTCATGGAATTTTTGGGGTTGTGTACATTTGGGGTTGATGTATACTATTACATCATTTGTGAATAGCGATACTTTAAACATTTTTCTTTCTGATTTGCCTTAATTTCATCTCCTCTAATTGTATTATTACTGTAGATGGAACTTCTAGTACTATGTTGAAGAGATAATGGAAAGAGTAAGCAGTCTTGTCCTGTTGCATATTTGAGTGGGATTGCTTTGAGTTTCTCTCTGTTTAGTTTGATATTGGATATTGGTTTGCTGTATGTAGCCTTCATTAAGTTTAAGTATGGGCCTTGTATTCCTGAACTTTCCAAGACTTTTATCATGAAGATGTATTGGATTTTGTCAAAGTCTATTTCTACATCTAATGAGATGATTATGTGATTTTTATTTCAGTTTGTTTATAATGGTGGATTACACTGATAGACTTTTGTATATTGAACCATCCCTGGATCTATAGGATGAAACCTACTTCTTGATCATGGTGGATAATATGTTTTATGTGTTCTTGAATTCGATTTGCATGTATTTTTTGAGTACTTTTGCATCAATGTTCGTAAGGGAGATTGGTCTGAAATTTTCATTCTTTGTTGAATGGTTGTGTGGTTTAGGTATCAGGATTATTGTGGCTTCATAGAATGAGTTTGGTAATGTTCTTTCCGTTTCTATTTTGTGGAATAGTTTGAGGAATATTAGTATTAGCTTTTCTCTGAAAGTCTGGTAGAATTCTATGCTACATCCATCTGTCCCTGGGTGGTTATTATTATTACTATTATTATTATCATTTTTATTATTTGGTTGGGAGACTTTTGATGACTGCTTTTATTTCCTTAGGAGTTATAGGTGACTTTAAACTGTTTTCCTGCTCTTGATTTAACTTTAGGTGAAATCTATAAAAAAAAAAATTATCCATTTCCTTTATGTTTTCCAATTTTGTGGAATACAGGGGAGTTTTTTTTTTTTTTTTTGGGGGGAGGGAGAGAGGGTGGTAGGCAGACACTTTATTGCATCACACCTTCCAGTATTAACTCATTTTAATAATTTTTACATGCAGCATGACATGCAAACTGTACTTCTCAAGGGACCAAGATTATAAAAATGAGTGGGCAAAATCTGTGCAGTGAAAGATGAAATTAGCTAAAGTGTGATGTTTTTCATACTTCACTTATTCAGTACAAGCTTTGTTGCTCACAATAAATTGATAGTTTCACATTTTAAATGGCTCTATCAAATGACACCCTTGGTGGAAGTCAACTGTGAAAAGACACTTTAAAGCTCTTTTTGTTATTTAAAGCATCCCTTCCCCCCTGTGGGGTATAGCCTTGTCTGCCCATGGAAGAGGATGATGCAGCCAGCCTTGATGAGACCTGATAAGCTAGGGTCAGATAGAAGGGGAGTAACTCTTCCCTTATGAGGGGACTAGGGAAAGGGCATAGGGGATTCCGGTTTTTTTGTTGTTGTTTTGGGGTTTTTTTGTTTTTTTATCAGTTACATTTTATTAATTCTGTATCCCAGCTGTGCCCCGAACCCTCATTCCCTCCCAGTCCCTCCCTCCCTCCCTCATCACCACTGTGCCCCTTTCCAAGTCCACTGATAGGGGGGACCTCCCCCTATTCATCTCATCCTGTTTTATCAGCTATCTTCATTGAGTTCCTGTTAGAAATAGTCCTTGTTCCCCTCACTTTGGGAAACCAATTGGTTACTGAGCTACCACAGGCTACATCTGAGCAGAGGTTCTAGGTTATATCCATACATGGTCCTTGGTTGAATGTCAGTTTCAGAAAAGACCCTGTGCCCAGATATATTTGGTCTTTGTGGAGCTCCTATCCTTTCCCCATCAGACTAACTCCCCTTCTTTCTTATGATTCCCTGTACTCTGCCAAAGGTTTGGTCATGAGTCTTTGCTTTGAAAATACTGCTAGTTAGAGTCTTTCAGATGCGCTCAGTAGACTCCTGTCATACATTCAATGCACATCCCATCTGTCTTTCTAAACGAGGATTGATCCTCTTACCCCATGTCCGCTCTCTTGATTATCATTTTTAGGTGTATAAATTTCATTATGTTTATCATATCTTATAGGTCTATATAAGTGAATATATACCGTGTTTGTCTTTCTCCTTCTGGGATATTTCCCTCAGAATGATGTTTTCTAGATCCCACCATTTGCCTGCAAATTTCCTGATTTCCTCCTTTTTGATTGCTGAGTAGTATTCCATTGTGTAGAAATAACATAATTTCTGTACCCATTCTTCCGTTGATGGACATCTGGGTTGTTTCCAGGTTCTGGCTATTACAAATAAAGCTGCTATAAACATGGTTGAACAAGTATCCCTTTTGTGTACTTGAGCAAGCTTTGGGTATATACCTAGCAGTGGTATAGCTGGGTCTTGAGGAAGCACTATTCCTAATTGTCTTAGAAAGCGCCAGATAGCTTTCCAGAGTGGTTGTACCAGTTTACATTCCCACCAGGTTTTTGAAGTAAAACCTCATGATTCTTTGAGTTTCCTCAGTGTCTACTGTTATGTCCTTCTTTTCATTTCTGATTTTGTTAATTTAGGTACTGTCCATCTATCTTTTAGTTGGTTTGGCTAGGGGTTTGTCTAGCTTGTTGATTTTTTTTTTTTCATATAACCAACTCTTGGTTTCACTGATTCTTTTAATTGCTCTGTTTCTCATTTATTGGTTTCAGCCCTGAGTTTGATTATTTCCTGCCATCTACTCCTCTCGGGTGAGCTTCTGTTTCTTGTTTTTTGTTTTCTAAAACATTTTCTAAAGTGTTGCTAATGTGGGATCTCTCCAATTTCTTTATGAAGGCACTTAGTGCCATAAACTTTACTGTTAGCACAGCTTTTATGGTATCTCATAATTTTGGGTAAGTTGTGCCATCATTTTCATTGAATCCTAGAAAGTCTTTAATTTCTTTTTTTATTTCTTCTCTCACACAGTGATCACCGAACAGGGAGTTATTCAGTTTCCATGAGTGGGTAGGCTTTTTCTTGTTTTTGTTGTTCCTGAGGTTTACCTTTAATCCATGGTGATCTGAGAAGGAACCCCAAGTTAATTCAATTTTTATGTGCCAGGTGAGGTTTGATTTGTGACTGACTTATGGCTAATTTTGGAGAAGGTTTCATGTGATCCTGAGAAAAAAAGTATATTCTTTTGTGTTTGGGTGAAAAGTTCTGTAGATATCTGTTTGGTCCATTTGATTCATGACCTCTGTTAGCTTCATTAACTTTTTTAGTCAGCTTCTGTCTCAAACTGCCCATTGGTGAGAGTGGGGAGTTGAAGTCTACCACCATTAATATGTTGGGATCAATGTATAATTTAAGCTATAATTGTCAGGTATGCCATGGTTGCAGAAGCAGCTGCTTAATACAGTTCTGGCTGCTGGAGCATTGTTGTCCTGGAGAAAACATCTCTGGATTACAAGTCTACAAATGGTGTTGCTTTTTCCTATATGTCTGCCTGATTTGCTCATTACTATGACTCCATCTTTTCCCTCTAATTTAACTCTAGTCAGTGCAACTGGTAAAATTTCTGGGGGACTGGAAGATAAGGAAATGACTCAAAACAACCACCATGGAGGAAGCACTCCTCTTGGCTGTAAAGGTCATGAACCCTGAGTAATCTCAACAAGAAATTGAATCCATAGAGACCATTTGTGCTAATTGTTCCCTGAAAATTTTTAGTCAGCTCAATGATATCAAACAATATCAGGAATTGTTAGACTTTCCACACTCAGCCCCTCCAGATTGCTACAGTCAGAAAGGAATTAGACCTTAGAGAAACTAAAACTAGTGTCTGGATCCATAATACTGATTAGTTTATGAGGAGTGAACTGGAGACCCTCTGAAAGATCACTCCTATTACAAAAGATGTTTAAAAGAGCTCAGAAAGAACGTGCTCAGCTGCAAACAGCAGCTGAGGATTAAGAATGGTCTAGTTTGTTCTTATGCCCTTTATTGTAACCACAAGATTTTGCCCAGATGACCTATGATTTGCCTGAGAAAAGCACTGAGTTAGTGATTAAATATGCTTGCTTGCTTGCTTGCAGTGTAATCACTATATCATGTATGTAGAGTACAGCTTGCTGTATTCTGTTCAGTGAGTTTCCGGGTACAGTCACTGTATCATGTATGTCGAGTACAGCCTGCTATTTTCTGTTTATTCTCATCTGTGGGTCTTTGGGGAAAAGCCAATATTCTGGGAAAAGCCAAAAAGGTTTTGGATCATGTATAAAAAAATGCATAAGGAAATGATTTAACAATAAAGGACAAGGATTGACTCTGCTCCAGAGCAGGAAAAAAAAAAAGAAAAAAGAAAAAAGAAAAAAAAAAACAAAACCTGACCAAGTCACCAGAGAGACTGCTTCCCAAGAACAATCTCTTGAAATGAGTCATCCATCAGTTTGTACCTACCCCCTTGTGTAAAGTGAGTTTTCTCTCAAGCCTTTCCAATCTTTCCAGTCTCAAGACACACAATTGGCTGAGGCTGGTTCCATCATTTAATAATGTTTCTTCTGTGAATGCAGGTACCCTTGTATTTGGGGCATAGATGTTCAGGATTGTGATGATCTTTTGGTAGATTTTTTTCTTTGGTGATAATGAAGTGTCCTTCCCCATCTCTTTTGAATAATTTTGGTTGCAAATCTATTTTATTAGATATTAGGATGGCTACTCCAGCTTACTTCTTGGGTCTGTTTGTTGGAAAACCTTTTTCCAGCCCTTTATTCTGAGGTAGTGTCTATCTTTGTTGCTGAGGTGTATCTCATGAATTCAGCAGAATTTTGGATCATGTTTCCACAACCCTTCTGTTAGTCTGTGTCTTTTTATGGGATATTAGTGACCAATGATTTTTAGTTATTTTTGTTGTGAAGTTTGTAGTGATAGTGTGTTTGTGTGCTTGTTTTCTTTTGGTTTGCTGTTGTGAAGTTATCTATATCCTATGTTTTCAACATTTTAGGTTGGAGTTTTCCTTCTAGTATCTTCTATAGGACTAGGTTGGTACATAGATATTGTTTAAATTTGGTTTTTGTCATGGAATAATTTGTTTTTTCCAACTATGGCGATTGAAAGTTTGGCTGGTTATAATACCCCAGGTTGGCATCTTTGGTCTCTTAGTGTCTGCATGACATCTGCCCAGGTCCTTCTGGGTTTCATAGTTTCTGTTGAGAAGTCAGCAGTGATTCTGATAGGTCTACCTTTTTATGTTACTTGGCCTTTCTCTCTTGCTGCCACTTTTAACATTTTCTTTGTAATATGGATTTAGTGTTTTCATTATTATTTTGTGGGAGGAATTTCTTTTCTTGTCTAGTCTATTTGGGTTCTGTAAACCTTCTGTATGTTTAAGAGCAACTCTTTCTTTTGGTTAGAAAATTTTCTGCTTTGATTTTCTTGAAAATATTTTCTGGACTTTGGAGTCTGGAATGCCTGAGATTCTCTCCTCCATCTCTTGCACTCTGTTGATGATGCTTACCTCTGTGGTTCCTGATCTCTTCTCTAAGTTTTCCACCTCCCGTGTTTTCTTGACTCTAATTCTGTTTTCAGGTTTTGAAAGTTTTATTTATATATTCATTTTCTTCACCTGTTTGATTGCTGTTTCTTGTCCATCCTTTATGACATCTATTTGTTTGGTTGTATTTTCCTCTATTTCTTTGAGAGATTTATTCCTTTCCTATTTATATGCCTCTAATATCTCTATTAGCATAGATTTAAGGTCATTTTCCTGATTTCAGCTACTTTAGTATAGCATTGTTTTCGGGCTTTCTGGGGAGCCATGATGTCCTGGTTTTTGCTGATTGGGCTCTTATGCTTGCCTTTAGCCATCTGGTTGTCCATAGACTTGACTGTTTATTCCTGGAACCTGCTGGATTTCCTGGGCCTTTATGATCATAGAATGACTTGCTGGTCTCCTCAAGTAGAAGAGCTGCACTGAAGACTGGATCCACCCGCCTCTGGAATTTGGAGTAGTCTTCAGGATGATGAGATAGGTCCAAGGGAACTCAAATGGGTTGTGGTTTTTTGGATCCATGCATGCTGGGTTGGATGTTTTGGAAGGCAGAGTGCAGGCGAAAGTGCCTTGAAGGGCAGGGATGCAGGGGTAGGTGCCTTGAAGGGAAGAGGTGTGGGTACAGATATGGGTGTGGGTGCCTTGGAGGGCAGGAGGTGCGGGTACTGCTGTCTTGAAGGGCACGGGCATGTAAGGTGGCAGTCGAGAGGGTGCAGGTGCCTCAGCTGACAGCTTCTGGGAGTGGGGAATCCGCCTCAGGTGGCAGCTGCAGCAGCATAGGTGTTTTAGGTGGCTGCCTCCGGGCTAGGGTTCTTCAATGGCAGAGCTGTGGTAGACACTGAGCTCCAGGGACTCAGATTTGTCTGGGCTCTGCCATCTTGGATCTGGGATTTCATATGATTTTATTGCCCACCTGGTCTCCACAGGGGAACCAGAAGAACCATGGTTTGGAGGTTGGGATTCTTGCCCAGGAATCCAGAAACTGCCCTCAAGAGAGAGGGAGGGATCCGAGGTCTGGCTGCTGAAGGGTACGGTCCGTGGACTGGGGTCCAGCACTTGCTCGAGTATGAAGAAAGAGCAGGGGGCTCACAGTTTGTGACTCCTGGTCCCAGAGGATAGACACAGGGGACATCAGCCTGATTGTCGCCAACTCCTCGGATGTTTTCTCCCGTCTGGGAATCACCAAAGTCATTGCTTTCGATCCAGCTGCCTGTTTACTCACCAGTCTCACAGTCTGATATTCTGCCCCTTAGATACTGGTACACACTGGTCAACGCCATCTTGAAGCCATTACAAGCTCCTTAATAACATGAAGTAAAAAGATCCTATAAGGAAATAACTAAATTCTTACCTGTGTAAGATTATTTTTATATTATCTTGAGTAGTTATCTTTTATAAATGATTTAAATGAATACGTGACTAGTTGAAGATAGTTTTCTTTCAGATAAAAATAGGAGTTTGTATGAATATAAGGGATGCTAAGAATGACCCCCAACAGGTTAATATATTTGAATCCTTAGGAGTGGCACTATTTGTAAAGATCAGGATCTGTTTCCATGTTCGATGAAGTAAGGAGATGGGCATTGACCAGAGCCAGGCCCAGGGGCTCTTTTTTCCTGCTGCCTGCCAATAAGCTCCTTTTCCAGCACCTTGTCTGCCTGCATCCCTGCCATGCTTCCCATCATCCTGATAAATGGGCTAAGCAAGCTTCAATTAAATGCTTTCCACTATACGAGTTGTTGTGGTCAGGTTGTCTCTTTATAGCAATAGAACACTGATTAAGGTAGCTCATTTCTAGGAAACTTTAAAATATGATTTCTATAACTCCGCTTTCTTGTTCAAGAAAATTCCTCAAAACAATTTTCCCTGTTTACAACTTTAAACACATGTCATTTTCTCACTTAAACTCTCTTCTATCAGACGTCTATCTCAAACACTTTTATTTAGCTCACAAAACCCTTCCATTGTGCAGAATCCAGTAGTTAGGTCTTCAGTGTTCACTTCTTCTCTCTTGATCACTCTGGTATTTGAAATACTTTTTTCTCCTTTTTTTTTTTTTTTAATTTCTGGGCCAACACACTCACTTAATTTTCCTTCAGTTTGTGGTCACATCTTCTTAGGGTTTTGTATTGATTTGTTTATTTCCACTTCCAGCATTTTTGATATGTTTACTTTAGCATCTCCAAAGCTTTGTATACTAAACCACCTCTACCTCAACTTTATTTGCTGTCATTATCTGGATATTTTTCCAAGTTTTTTTCACCTCAAATGCCATCCAATTAATAGTGCATGCTATTATATAGGGTTAACTTCATCCTTCAAAATTCACATGCTGAAGACCTAAACTCTAGTTACCTCAAAATATTATTTTTTTGAAAAGGCAACCCAGATGTCCATCATTGGAGGAATGGATACAGAAATTGTGGTGTTTTTACACAATGGAATACTACTCAGCAATCAAAAAGGAGGAAATAGTGAAATTTGCAGGCAAATGGTGGGATCTAGAAAAGATCATTCTGAGTGAGGTATCCCAGATGGAGAAAGACACACATGGTATATACTCACTTATATAGACCTATAAGATATGATAAACATAATGAAATCTATACACCTAAAGAAGATAAACAAGAAATCAGACCCAGGTAAGATGATCAATCCTCACTTAAGACAAATGGGATGGGCATTGGACATAGGAGAAAACAAGAAAAAGGACAGAAGCCTACCAGATAAGGCCTCTGAAAGACTCTACCTAGCAGTGTATCAAAGCAGAACTAATACTCATAACCAAACCTTCAGCAGAGTGCAGCAAATCATGTGAAAGAAGGAGGAGGTAGTATGACGTGGAGAGGATAGGAACTCCACAAGGACCAAAAATATCAGGGCACAAGGTCTTTTCTGAGACTGTTTCTCCAAACAAGGATCACATATGGATATAACCTAGAACCTCTGCTCAGATGTAGCCTGTGGTAGCTCAGTAACTAATTGTTTTTTCCCTAGTGAGGGGAACAGAGACTATTTCTGACAGGAACTCAATGGCAGGCTCTTTGAACTCCCCACCCACCAAGAAAGGAGCTGCCCTGATAGGCCACAGAGGAGGACTTTGCAGCCAATCTTGAAGATACCTGATAAAACAGGGTCAGATGAAAGGGGAGGAGGTCCTCCCCAATCAGTGGACTTGGAAAGAGGCAGGGAGAAGATGAGGGAGGAAGGGTGATTGGGAGGGAATGAGGGAGTGGGATACAGCTGGGATACAGAGTAAATAAACTGTAACTATAAAATAATAAAAAAAGAAATTAGAAGATATCAATCTCATGTATGTTGAAGATGGGCTAAGAAGTTGATAAGTAGATATTCAGTCATATCTTGGGGAATATCTTGGGGAAATTAAGAGTGGGGATTTAGAATTAAATATGACCAAAATTTATTAATTTGAAATGATGTCACCAAATTGGTATTGGCAGTCTCTTTAATCCCCGAAATTCAGTTTTTCCTGTGCAATTATTCATTTATACTTCTAATTAGCATTTTGTTTTAAGTTATTTTATCTTTATTCATGTTTGTGTATGTGTTCATGTATAATCCCATGAATGTGGGTACAGGCAAAAGCCAGAAGATGCTGTCACATCCCTTGATGTAACTATTGTAAATTGTAATTTAAGTATCTCATATGCAGGTCGTCTTAGGTGACCACTGGCAAAGGGCCCATTGACTCCCCAAAAGGTCTCAACCCAATAAAGGCTTGTTTTCCAGGTTTGAATCTACTTTCCCACATGGAAGATAATGAGTTTAGAAGACACAGATGTGTAAAGAGGACAGCCGCAAGCATCTGTCACTGTTTTCAGTCTCATTTGAGACAGTATCCCTTGTTTACCTTGCATATGCCAGGCTAGCTGGTCCATGAGCTTTTGTTTTCATACACATAACCTCTTTTCTCAGGAGCACTGGGATTATTGGTACACGCGTCTGTTCTGTCCCTTTTTTTGGCTTCCATAGATTCTAACTCAGGTCCTTTAACCACTAAGTCAGCCCTCCAACACTCTTCAAGCTTTTTCTGATCTCATTCCACCGTGCCATCACATCTAAATCCAAGCGCTTCACAATATTCCCACCTCCAAATCCCCCCACCTTGAATACTGAAACTCCAGCATGCTAATTTTGAAGCATACAGTCTGTCCACAGACCAAAGCCAAAGCTTTCACCCAAGTAAATGATATTTCAGATGAACTAAATTCTTACATCTTTTCTCCTCGGGCATCTCTTCACTCACTTTTTGTTAGCTAGCCTCTCCTTCATCTTTGTCTCAAATGTCCCAACCCTGCTCCCACCTTTCTTGCTTTTCACATTAACTGTTCTCAGTACTGCTTCTGAGACAATCCTTTACCCACATACCCATGTAGCTCAAATCTATACTTCTCTCGGGACTTTTACACATGTCACCTTGTCAGTGAGGGTGTCCTGGAGCACTCATTAAACTTGACTTTCTTGAGGAAGCACCTTTTACACCTTCCTCTCTCTTGTTTCCGCTCTTCTTTTCCCCAACATCTAACATATTTTGCTTTGGTACCTGCTTGATGTCTTCATTTATATCTTCTTTTACTGGAATATAAATATCATGAAAGCAAGTACATTTTGTGTTTACTCTGCAGTATTTCTTAAACCTAGAAAAATGTCTCCTTTAGAGGAGAACACCCTCCAGCAACTTGGTGATGAGTGGTGCTCTTGAGAGCTTGCCATGGAGTTTACTTTTCCATGTGAGAACCCATCTATGGAAGTCATTGCCTGATATTTATAAAGAGTATAAATAGAACCATCATGTAATTTCAATTGTGAAAATTTTGGTACTTAGGTGAGTTAAACAGTTCCATTTCTCTGTGTATTCCTAGCTACACAGCCTAGAACTTCCTCTGCAGACCAGGCTGGCCCCAAAATCAAAGATCTCCCTGCATCTGCCTCCTGAGTGCTGGAATGAAAGGTGTGCACCACCACCACCTAGAAACATAGCTTGTATGATGTTTGTAATACATATGTGGAAACATAAATCTGGACTGTGGATATCCAGTGGTTGTAATAAATGAGCCTTGTTTAATAAGCAGACTAGTTCAGGTTAGTGCCAGAAGTGAAAGCATACTTATACTTGTGTGTTTCAATAACCAGAAGCTTTAAGAGTAAGGGAAAGCAAGAGGCTTTCAGGAAGTTGACTTTTCTTATTTTAGATACATTACCAATGTTTGATTATTTGGCTTTAGAGTACTAAATCTTTTTTTTTCTTTTTTTTTTTGGGGGGGGAGGTTAGTGTGTGTGTGTGTGTGTGTGTGTGTGTGTGTGTGTGTGTGGTTCCTGGAACAGAAACCTGTTCACAATCACCGGTATCTATGATGGATTTTCTCATCAACTAATGAATAAAAATCACATGAAAATATAAATAATATTCTATGAGCTTTGCTAGAGAAATACCATGCTTGAAAAAAAGGGTACCTTATTGATTTCTCCAGGTCAATATTGTGAAACAAATGGTGACCTTTTCTTCTTTTAATGATCCAAAATTATTGAGTGCACATTAAAAGTGACTGTCTGAGCCTACGGTTTATCTTAATCTTACACACGCTGTCTATTATAGAGCTTCAAACTAATCAAGAAAGGGTCAAAATTTCAAAAATGTCTTTTAAAAACTCACTGGTAATTTTTAAATCAGGTGAGAGGCTTGGTAGTCCTTTTACTTGTGTCTGTAAGTTAAAGATTCTCACAGGTAACTCTAATGAATGATCTGACTATATACTTGTTCTTGCGTTGATTAAGGACATTTATCAAAATAATAAATATTAAACTGTATGGACAATATCAATATACTGACTTTGCCTTCTGCATCTGTGGAATCATCTTTCCAGATGATTTCCAAATGCACATTCCTCAAAATAGTTACCAGAACAGAAAAATTTGAAACCAACTTTGACAGGAGGAAAGAAAGTTGCATAGGCTCCCTTGATTCACTGCCCTCATTTCTAACTACACTCTGCTGTGCTAATCACCTCCTGGGAATTCTTCATTGTCTGCCTGTGTGAATGAACTCATATTACAAAACATTGTGTTCCAATTGATCCTATTTGAACATCACGGATAGTAGATTTTATTGAATATGTTATTTAATAGGACTTTTTCCAATATTATGTTTATGAAAAACAATGTTCTTACACAGTTTGTTCACTTTAATTGCTGTGAAAATGGTTTCTTTTTCATTTTTACTGATGATTCACAGCTGGATTTGTATTAGTCAACACTGGTGGAATATGAAGAAGTAACTGGATTCTCTAAGTCTCGCTGATGAGAATCAACAAAGGTTTGTTACTTTCTCATGCTTCACGTCCACTACAAACTGGCTGGTGAATCAGCACTACAGTTGCCATCCTGGTTCCATGCACAGTCTGGCAGAGCAGTTATTGTTTGGAATGTTCTGTGATATGGATCACGAGGATGATAGGTGGGGAAAATTGGCAATACACAGGTTTGCTCTTACAGCTTCTACGTGGATGCATATGACATTTCTAATCAAATTCTAATCTAATCACATGACCTTTTATGACTTTTTATAGTAAAGAAAGCTAAGCCAGAAAAGAGGTAAGATAGGTACTGTAGAATAATACAGTTTTAACTAACTTGTGTTTCATTTTCTTTTTTTTTAATTTTATTTTTCTTATTAGTTACATTTTGTTAAATTCTGTATCCCAGCTGTATCCCACTCCCTCATTCCCTCCCCAGTCCCACCCTC
>REGO01000028.1:7834615-7846106 GCA_010120015.1 Rhombomys opimus | reverse complement strand
TTTTCATTGAATTCTAGGAAGTCTTTAATTTCTTTCTTTATTTCTTCCTTAACCCAGCTGTCATTGAGTAGTAAATTGTCCATTTTCCATGTGCGTGTTGGGTTTTTGTTGTTTCTGTTGTTGTTGATGTCCAGCTTTAGCCCATGGTGGTCAGATAGTATACAAGGGATTATTTCAATCCTTTTGTATCTGTTGAGGCTTGCTTTGTGATCCACTCTATGGTCTATTTTGGAAAAGGTTCCATGTGGTGCTGAAAATAAGGTGTACTCTTTTGAGTTTGGGTGAAAAGATCTGTAGACGTCTATTAGGTCCATTTGACTTAGGAATTCTGTGAGTGCTTTTATTTGCCTATTTGGTGTCTGTCTGTTTGATCTGTCTCTTGATGAGAGTGGGGTGTTGAAGTCTCCCACTATTAAGGTATCAGGATCAATGTATGATTTAAGCTTTAATAATGTTTCCTTTACAAATGTAGTTGCCCCTGTATTTGGGGCATAGATATTCAAGATTGTGATGTCCTCTTGGTGGATTTTTCCTTTGATGAGAATATAGTGGCCCTCCTTATCTTTTTTGATTAACTTGGGTTGAAAGTCTATTTTATTAGATATTAGGATGGCTACTCCAGCTTGTTTTCCGGGACCATTTGCTTGAAAAACAGTTTTCCAGCCCTTTACTCTGAGGTACTGTTTATCTTTGCTCCATAGGTGTGTTTCTTAGATGCAACAGAATTTTGGATCCTGTTTCCGCAACCATTCTGTTAGCCTGTGTCTTTTTATTGGTGAGTTGAGTCTATTGATATTGATGGATACTAGTGACCAATGCATGTTATTTCCTTTTGTAATGGAGTCCGTGATCTTGCCCTGTTTCATTGCTTGTTTTCTTTTCATTTTTGTTGGGATATTATCTGAATGCCCTTTTTTCTTGGGTGAAGTTGTTTTCGTTGGATTGGAGTTTTCCTTGTAGTATCTTCTGTAGGGTTGGTTTGCTGTGTAGATATTGTGTAAATTTAGTTTTGTCATGGAATATTTTGTTTTCTCCATCTATGTTGATTGAAAGCTTTGCAGGGTATAGTAGTCTGGGTTGACATTTGTGATCTCTTATAGTCTCCATGATACTTGCACAGGCCATTCTGGCTTTCATAGTTTCTGTTGAGAAGTCTGGTGTGATTCTGCTAGGTCTACCTTCATATGTTACTTGGCCTTTTCCCTTGCTACTTTTAATATCTTTTCTTTTTTCTGTAGATTTAGTGTTTTGACTATGATGTGACATGTGTTTCTTTTCTGGTCTAGTCTATTTGGTGTTCTGTAGGCCTCTTGTATATTTATGGACATCTCTTTCTTTAAGTTGGGAAAATTTTCTTCTATGATTTTATTGAAAATATTTTCTGGACCTTGGAGCCTGGAGTCTTCTTTTTCATCAATTCCTATTATTCTTAGATTTTGTCTTTTCATAGCATCCTTGATTTCTTGGATATTTTGTGTTTGGAACTGTTCTGATTTTATTTTTTCTTTGAGAGAAGTATCAAAAAAGTATCAAAGACACACTGCGAGTGTGTCTTCAGCTCCAGAGATTCTCTCTTCCATCTCTTGTATTCTATTGGTGATGCTTACTTTTGTGGTTCCTGATCTTTTCTCCAAGTTCTCCAGCTCAAGGGTTTTCTCATTTTGTGTTTTCTTTATTGATTCTAATTCTGTTTTCATGCCTTGCACCATTTCTTTCATCTGTTTGAATTTGGATTCCTGTCTCTCTACGATGGACTCTATTTCTTTGTTCATTTCCTTTTTATACATTAATTTTATCTCTACTTGTGCCTCTATTTGTTTGTCTATGTTTGCCTGTGTTTCTTTAAGGATATTGTCTATTTCTTCTTTCTTTACCCTAATTGACTGGCCAGCTCTTTGAAGGATTTGTTCATTTCCTCCTTATGAGCCTCAAATAATTGGGTAAGCATAGCTTTAAAGTAATTTTCCTGTGCTTCTGATGAATTGGAGTATCCATCAATTTCTGGGTTTTCTGGTGAAGTCATGATGTCCTGATTTATGTTGGAAGTGTTCTTTCGCCTACCCCTGGCCATTGGCTTATCTGAAACCTTCCCTATTTGTTTTTGGATTCTGCAGATCAGACTGGTACTGTCTCTCTCTGGCGTCTGGAAAGTTCTTCAGGAAGCTGAGAGAGGTCCCTGTACCTGTGGGAGAAAAGTATGCAAGTGTGTGTGTGTGTGTGTGTGTGTGTGTGTGTGTGTGTGTGGAATTGTGTGTGGACGTTTGTCTCGAGGGACAGAGTGATGGCTATTGTTGAACCCTTGACTGTGTGAGAGGGGCTCTGCACTGTATATGTCGCAGGCGCTTGTGATGATCGCAGCGCAATTTCTGGCATTAACTGCCTTAACTCCTCAATTAGCCCCACAGAGCAGGAACTTCAATGTCCCAAGTGCCCCTCTGTTTCCCAAAGTGGGTATATGGGTGGGAGGGGGTTCGATGCCTGGCTTCTGTTTTAGAAGGACCCAGGATATGGGGATCTGCAGATTCTCAAGGGTGCACTCACTTACAGGCAGGTCACTTGGCAGAGATCGGGGTATCCGGGCTCTCTGCTATCTGGTTTGGCCCTGCTTCTTTGATGTGCTCTGCCAGCTCCATGCTGTTGTCACTGCCGGGTTAGGAGGTCCTGCTGCAGCTGGCATTTCAAGGTGGTCACGTCAGTAGGAATCGGGGTAACCAGGCTCTCTGTTCTCTGGTTTGGCCCTGGTTAGTCTTAAACTGGAGGGCTGATGTGCCCCGCCAACTCAGTGCTGCTCTGCCGCCGCCAGGTTAGAAAGTCCCACTGTAACTGGAGACTGGGTCGCTAGTCCCAATGCTTTCTGGGAAGTCCTGGGGTCTCTTCACTGAGCTCTCCAAGCTTGGGAGGCCCAGCGCCTGGTGTATCTAGCTTATATGGCATTTATGCCTGGTTTTGGTGAGTACATAGAGTATTCTCTGTTGTGGCAAGCCGTAGCTATTAGGCTATTAAGTTGCCCAGCCTAAAAGATGGCACCTGCCGGATGTACTGACTGCTGATAAACAAGTCCATATTTGGTCAAGGCGAGCGTGGCACTGGCCCATTGGCTGCCTGTTGCAGGTCTGATAAGTGGGCGTGGTTGGCTGTGATTGGCTGATGTGGTCGCCTATATAATTGGGAAGGGCCCAGGGGACAGGGGGAGAAGAAGCTTACAAAGGCCTGAATAAACTGCTTGAGGAAGAGCTGGTGGTTGTGTCTTCCTTGCTGGATGAGGCGGTTAAGACACTCTGTCACTGTGAGATTGGGTGGGCCATACTGTCAGTGATGGTGATCCTGCAGGGCTAGTATTGTGTCTAGCAGACTCGGGCCCTGGGTAGGATGGTGCAGCCGCTGCGTGAATCTAGGACTCCGAGACAGGTACTGCTGGCAATTGCCACTAAAGGGCTTGGAGCTCGCCTCAGCGGCTGTAGACCCCAGGCAGATAGGTCTGTGCTGAGAGAGATGAGTCCGCTGTGCCACTGTGCCCAGGAGGAAGGAGGTCTGGGGGAGGGGAGTGCCACGAGATCAAAGGATCGTTTCTCACCTTCCCCAAACAAGTTCCTGGGTGACTGGAGACCAAAGTTTTCACCTCTTGCGATGTTCCCTGTTGTTTAGAAATCCTCACCGTTGTTTTCCTGGGTTAAAGGTCCTTCCCACTCAGAGGTCCCTCACCCACTCAGAGGAATAGCTCTTCCACAGCTCAGAAACTGTGTGTGCTAGTCGCCATCTTGGCTCCTGATCATGTTTCATTTTCAAAGTAATTGTTGTGAGAAGCTTTATGTAATACAATGTATAAGTCTTCACTACAATTGAAGAACTGTAGAGATTCCAAGCAGTGCTTAATTTGAACTCGTGAGCCCCTGCTTAGTGCTAATTGATGTCTGTATCAGAGTAGGATGCAATTACAGTTGATGCAGGCAACAGAAAACAAACAGGTTTTGTGAGAATATGAATGATCCCCACATATGTTGACAGAATGTGAGCAAGATAACAGCAAAAATCTTCCCATGTGGAAATGGAAATTTGAAGAATGTATAGTAGTGGCCCATAACCATTATTGAACTCCTTAAGCAGACACTGAAATTTGCCCCTGGATTTAGGACAGGGAGTTGTTCAGGTTTGAATGTGTTCGAACACTTGGTCTGCAGCTGCTCACGATGCGGAGACTTTGAGATGCAGGTCACTAAGAGTGAATCTGGATGGCGCCATCTGCTTCTGACTTGGATTGATGTTGTTTAATTGGGAATCGGCCATGGTGATAAGCAGGAACGCCTTCTGTGCCCACTGTCACAGAGCTTCACCATCTCTCCTTCTCTCAGGAGGAACAGAAACTACTCAGAAAGTGAGTCCAAACAAACTCCCTCTTATTTAGGTTGCTTCTTTCAGGAATTCCATGAAAGCAGTGAGGAAATTTGCCGGAATCTGCTGTGTGTCTGACCTCTGGGTTTAAATAGCTATGCTATGGTAAACTAGGGGGTTTATGTTTTTTCTCTGGAAGCCCTTAGTACCACCCTGTTCTATACATTCTCAGAATTAATATTGTTGTATTGCTGCCTTCTAGCTGTATGTATTAAACACCAAAATAAGCTAGTGATGCATTTTATGTATTTTCATTTTTCAATGTATTATTCATGTACATTGTCTCTCTTTGCTCCCACTTGTACCTATGAAGTCCTTTGAGTAATTTTTGTCTGTTATATGAAAATCTTTGTCACAATAACTATTAGGGGTATCTTTGTCTATGACTTCTGCAATTGGTTTAGAAAATTATCCATCTTTATTTTATGTGTATGTCTGTTTGGCTGGCATGGGTGTATGTTAAGTGCTTGCATACCTGGTACCTGCAGAGACCAGAAGTTGCTGGATACCCAGGAACTAAAGATGAAAAGGTAGAAAACCACCGTTTGGCTGGTGGAAACTAAGTCAGGGTCCTCTACAAGAGCAGCAAGTTAGCCCTCCCTCCAGCCCCTAGCTTCTTCAAGTTTAACTCGAAATACCTATTTTACCTTCCTTTTGGCAAAAACTGTTCACCATAATCATACCTTGTCAGTTAGTCCTTTCATTTCCATTGTCTAAGCCTTTTAACCCAAAGCACAGCTCTTCTGATGGATCTTTCACTACATCCTTTGAATATATTTTCTTTGCCTCTAGTTTTTCACAATTCATTATGATACACTTACTTTTAAATTTGACCTCCTACCTTCCCTTTCTTTATAACCTCTTTATAAGTTTGGAGCTTTGTAACTTTAAATATTACATCCATGACTGTTTTAGGTCTAGAAATCCAAGTATATTAATATTAGATTTTTTTCACTCTATCCACTATCTCTCACTACATAATATTTGCTACATTTTTCTGAATCTTCGGGTTTTATTGTATTTTCTTAGGACACTTTTTTTTTTCACTCTTGTTTTGTTTGATTTTTTTTCAATCTACTTATAACTATCTGTTTGTTAAATACTTTTTTACTATTCTACTTTTCAGGACCACCATTATATTTAGATGATTATTCGACTTTCTTTTCCTCTGGGGGAAAAAAAAACCTGTATTATCTTTATTCTTTTAAATATAGTACGGTTATTAGGTTAAGGTTTGCGTATATAGCTTCACTATTCAGAACTCTGAAATAATTGTTTATATTCTCTATCATTTTCCACATTATTGTTCACACTTTTTGTCTTCTAAAGTTCATGACTATATTGCAACTGTCAGATATATATTTTTAAAAATGTATTTACCAAAAATATGAGAAGCAGCATGGTAATAAATTCTCAGTTTGTTTTCAGGTATATTGTAGACGAAGGAATCAAGTAAAACTTCAGATGCAATTTGGAGACAGAAATTAATCACTACAAAAGGGGAATGACTTGAGTAGGTTACACTTTTAATATCACTATGGCCTGAGATCCAGATACTCTCAAACTCTTTGGAGAGGGGAAATGGTTGAGGTTAGCCCATAATTTAACATCATCCATAGATAGATGTAGAATTATTGTCTGCATCTTGGTTCTGTGCATAGGTCCCAGTTTACTATTGCACTTAGAAATACTTTTCTAAAAAATGAAATAAAATAAAATTCAAAAAAAAAATCGAAAAACATTTGCTGTGGGAGTTCAGCATGATGCTTTTAAAGCTCGTGTTCTCCCTGCTGGAAAGATATTTGCTGTTCCACTGATTTTCTGAAGGATCATTTAACACTTGTATAGAAAATCTCTTTATGTCGAGGAAACAATATGCCAGCCCTAGGCACATTCCTTCAATCGGAAGATTTATAACATTTCAAGATTTGGAACTTAATGGAGTAAAACTTCTATAGTACTGTTAACTGAGAACCAAGTCTACTGCTAAATGCTTTTTTAAAGGACTTCATCTTATGTTAACAAGCTTCATTACTTCAACAATTTGATATAGGATACTCAGGGAAGCAAACAAAGACCATAGCTTCATTAAGCATGCTTCCGCTCCCTACAACAGAAGCCGTGCTTTGCTGAGGAATGCCCTTGTTACCAAAGATCAATTCAGTGACTGAATTCCCATTTCAGAGAATCCTGAGAACCCTGAGACCCGTGGACTGTTCTGTCCATTTCGTGTCTCCATCATCTGGTACAGAACAGATTCTGAACCCATCTTGATGACGGGCAGGAATGGCCCCACGCTATTTCTTATTCATCAGCCTTCCCAGCTCAGACAGATGGGTATCCATCTGAGTTTTAAAAGCCTCCAGGAGAAGCGCACCACAGCCACCCAGTAAAAACCTTTTCCGTATCGCAGGGAGTCCAGCTGGACCTCCTGCTCACCAGCTGCCACGCTTGCCCCTTGGATCTGTCCAACGTAGCGCTGGCTAGTTTCCATCTGCACAAGATTCCTTCTTAATCAGTCCTAGAGCAGCAAAGGGTCTTAGAAACATCCTTCTTCATCTGTGCAGCAGTTCTCAAATGACTCCTATTCCCAAGCACAGAAAAGATTATAGAAATAAAAACAAATTATCTGTTTAAGAGATTCCACCTGATGAATTTAAGGAAATCTTATCACAGTGAATTTGTGGGCAGGTGAAATTGGGATTTTTGCTTAGCTTCTGGTGTCCAGGTTTGATACCAGCAGGTGTTTATTTGTGACTTCAGATTTATACACCCTGATTATTTTCCCAAGCTTTTTTCTTCTATGAATGAAGAATAAATTTGTCTTCAGCATGTTAAGATTGAAATGCAAATATACTATCATTTTATGTAGTTGATATAACTTTTATCCCTAGTGTTTTGCTGGGAAAAATATGAGATTATCTGTGTATGATATTCACTAAGACGACTCAGGGGATATCTAAGAATACATAATATATGTGATACCTCAAAGGAGAAATGCTGTTAAAATGCTGAGTTGTGGATTTAATATTTGAAAAATTTTTCAGTATTCCTACTGATATAACTTATTTTGTTTTCAGAAGATGAGGAAAGAAAGGAAGATTTATAGAGCATAAAAACATCAACTTCGTATTTGCTTTACATTCCTTTTTATAGTAAAATTGTCCTGAGGAAGGAAACTGTTGTCTGCTGATGTCTCGTAACTGGATACAGTGCCATGTGTGTAATCAGTATTCAGCACACATAGAAAGCCTTACTTGCCCATTTGCTTCGCCATTTTCAAAAGGTGAAAATTCCTACCAGACAGTCAAGAGATGACTACCACCAAGCCACTTCCCTAGGCTGAGATCTCAACATGTTTTAAAGCTGTGTATCACAAGTAGGCAAAGCTCCCTTCAGCTACTCTGACAGCTTCTAAAAGATTTCTTGTATGTGGCTACTAAGGAGCATCAAAAAATTGAGCTTTTAAAGGCAATTTTAATTGATGTCATGCTCGTCTGTAAATAGTTTTTGTCTGTGTAAGAAAAAAGCTATATACCAGATCCATAGAGCATATAAATTGTGAAGTAAAATGGACACAATTGTATAACACATCTTATATAAAAGAGAAAATCCTATTCTTTATTAAAAATTAGCTTTTTGGCTTCCTTTTCTCCTAAAAATAATATCATGCAAAACTCTTACTTTCTCTTATTAAACAATAGACATCACATAGAATTTTATGGCATAAAACACAGCTTGATCCACAAATTATAATAAAACTAGATGAGGCTTTAATGAATATTTCAATCCTCATTCAATACTTAGGTTTATTCCCCAGTCTCAATATCATATCCCAATATTGACAAGACAGACCTGATCCCATGTTAGATGTATTCAAGAGCAAAGTTTCTGGTATGTTTATTAAAGGCAACATGGGTGTACAAATCTTAGTATGTTTATCGTCTCTTATAGATCTAGTAACCACTGATAAGTGAGTGTATACTGTGTGTGTCTTTCTGCTCCTGGGATACCTCACTCAGGATGATCTTTTCTAGATTCCACCATTTGCCTTGTTTTTAATTGCTGAGTAGTATTCCTTTGTGCAAAAGTACCACAATTTCTGTATCTATTCCTCCATTGATGGACATCTGGGTTGTTTCCAGGTTCTGGCTATTGCTAATAAAGCTGCTACAAACATGGTTGAGCAAATGTCTTTGTTGTGTACCTGAGCATCTTTTGGATATATGCCTACGAGTGGTATAGCTGGATCATGAAGAAACACTATTCTTAATTGTCTGAGAAAGGGCCAGATTGAAAGAGGACCCAGGGTAAGATGATCCTCACTTACAAAGACAAAGGAGATCAACATGGGAAGTAGGAGAAGAAAAGTAACAAGACAGGAGCCTACTGCAGAGGGCCTCTGAAAGACTACCTAGCAGTGCATCAAAACAGATGCTGAGACTCATAACCAAACCTTCGGCAGAGTGCAGGGAATTA
Organism: Rhombomys opimus; assembly: GCA_010120015.1. NCBI lineage: Eukaryota > Metazoa > Chordata > Mammalia > Rodentia > Muridae > Rhombomys > Rhombomys opimus. The sequence goes on along the minus strand of REGO01000028.1, from coordinate 7,837,238 downwards.
TATGAAAGAAGGGGGAGTTAGTATGACCTGGAGAGGACAGGAGCTCCACAAGGACCAAATATATCAGGGCACAGGGGTCTTTTCTGAGACTGTTTCTCCAACCAAGGACCATGTATGGATATAACCTAGAACCCCTGCTCGGATGTAGCCTATGGTAACTCAGTATCCAAGTGAGTACCCCAGTAAAGGGAACAGGGACTAGTTCTGACATGAACTCAATGGCTGGCTCATTGACCTCTCTGCCCCCCCAGGGCGGGGAGGAAGAACAGTTTTGCTAGGCCACAGAGGAGGACATGGCAGCCAATCCTGAAGATATCTGATAAGCTAGGGTCAGATGGAAGGGGAGGAGGTCCTCCCCAATCATTGGACTTTGAAAGGGGCAGGGAGGAGATGAGGGAAGAAGGATGGGATTGGGAGGGAATAAGAGAGGGGGGCTACAGCTGGGACACAAAGTAAATAACCTGTGATTAATATAAAAAAGTAAAAATTATAAAAAAAAAGCAACATGGGCACTTTCATCCCTTGAACTCTGGTACTTACTGCTTGTAAAGTTCAAGTCAATGTACACTGCTGGGATAAATGCCAACCAGGTCTCAGGGGATATGTATATATCTCCTAGTTTTGGCTATTCCAGACTCTAACATCTTTCTATATCCATGAGCTGACCAACAGACCTCATGCTAACTTATTCTGAGATCTCATATCTTCTTACTTTTCATATTTCTCATATTGGTGCTTAGACCCAATTGATTTTTTAAATTCCATTTCACCTATTAACTATTAATTTTTCTTAATAACTTAATTATTACTCTATCGTTAGCGATAAAAATCATACAACAATACTAGCTATGATTTTTCAATATAATGAAGGTTTGAGCTACATCAGCAAATTCAGGAAGCATATAGAGATGGAGACCACCATAATGTTTGTTAATGCAAGTGTTTATCATGCAGGGATTACTGAAGTAGGAAAATAGCTTAAAAAAAGTTAGAAGAAATCAATAACTTACTTGAGCAGGATAGAAACTCACCACATAGTTTTGAGTTTAAAAAGCAAGCACGTTTAAAAACCAATACAGGCAATCTTCCTGGTATAGAAAAGACAGATTTAACATTCTAGGCTTTCAGATTTTCTCATAGCAAGAGGCGAGTGATCTTCCTAGTTCATGGTTAGGAGCAAATGAGCTATTACCTTCTATTAGTAATTTAATACCTGCATCTGATCTGGAGAATTTGACTTGTAATTAAGTTTCAGCCTGTTTCCCTTTGTTCTCATAATAGTAATATTACAGGTGAATCTAAAGCCTTCAGAGTGGTGAGCTTGAACATAGCTGCATTATTTCAAGTTTTGGAAACAGACACTTACAGGAGCAAGCCCTGAAGTTCTTCAAATGAAAATACCCTTCAAGTTGAAGTGTGCACATCAACAATAAATAAAAAATATATATCTCACTGTGGAAGTTGAAGTGTGTCACACAACATATACCCTTTGCCCAAACAGCTTTACTTGTAAATGTTCATTGAAACGTGCGATTGGTGTGGTTTGAGGACTCTGGCTTCTGCTACACTATCCGTGCTGGATCTTCACTGAGGATCCTCTTGGGATCTTGTTGTTGCATCATGGAGATCCTGCAGCTTTAGTTCTGCAGGACCAGACCCTTCACTCGATCTGGAAGTTCATGGATGAGCTAGATGTTGGCATAGGCGAACTCAATGTCCTGCATCTGGGCTTGTTTGGTGGCTTTGTTGTTCAGCCTGTCAGGCCTAAGGCACCCATGCCACCAGGGCCAGATTTCCTGCACTGCCCCAGATAGGGGTGAGGCAAACAACCTGAAGACTGGCTCACTTGTGCTCACTTCAGCAGGGCCAGATCTACTGACTGGCCCAGGAGAGGTGCCGGGCTCACTCTGTGGCAAAGGAGCCATCGTGTCTGAACTTTGCATTCCTTGGAAGAGATATAGTTGCAGTCTCTTAACCTGCATATTCTAATGAAACAATTGTCACATGCCATTCTATTTGGCTTTTCAGAAATGATATATTAGCACAGACATTGCAGGGTGAGTCAGTAGCACTGTGCCCTATTCCACCTGCTTACACATTTCGCAGCTGTACTCAGCCCTTGCCAATAATGATCAACCCTAGTTTCCAGACCATTTTTTCCTCTCACGAACAAGAATATTCCCCTCTGTAAGCGTTTCCTTTAAGTGTTTACTCTGCAGGAGCAGCAAATGCATCAGAATCCCCCTGAGGAAAACTTATTATTTGATTATCTGAGGAAAGCTTGTCTCACACATATTAGCTTCTTGTCTGTGTGTGTGTGTGTGTCCGTGTGTGTGTGTGCGTGTGAGTGCGGGAGTGCACATAGTATGTATTACTTGTGAGTGTGTTAAATGGCATTAGGTTACTTATAAGCAGAATAAATAAAATTCCTATCTAGTCTCTTATAATTTATGTAAATCTGTGATTAGGATAACATTTTTTTCAAGTCTAGGCTAAAATTAGTCTTAGAAAATTTTCTTAAAAAGAATAAAACTGTAGTTTAGGCCTCGCTAAAGGACTTCTAGAAGTTTAGGCCTCGCTAAAGGACTTCTAGAAGTTTAGGCCTCGCTAAAGGACTTCTAGA
>REGO01000028.1:7818701-7834605 GCA_010120015.1 Rhombomys opimus | reverse complement strand
AGTTTAGGCCTCGCTAAAGGACTTCTAGAAGTTTAGGCCTCGCTAAAGGACTTCTAGAAGTTTAGGCCTCGCTAAAGGACTTCTAGATGACTGAGGTTTGTTATATTGTACTGGAAACATTATACTTCTAGTTTATGCAGGATACCCGCTTCATCTTCCTACCCACAGGTAGGGTCCTCTCATTGTAAGTGAAAAATGCAAGGATCTTTCCCACAGCACAAATTGTTTCTTATTGTGAAGTATGTCAAGTGGTTGTATGTTTTTCTTTTTACTTTGTGTCCCTGAATGCCTTTAATTGGCCTTTCATCAAACCATCTACTATCTCAGTTTCAACCAAAGACAATAAAATCTTCATCCACTAGATCAATAATATTGGACAGCTTACTATGTACCAAATATCTAATGGAATGTAAAAGAAAAAAAGAAGTAAAAATAAAGACAGAAATTAGACAAAGAAGCAAACCCTTCACCATGGGGCATAGGTTCTAATGCAGGAATTCAAAACAAATAAGGGACTTTGTGCAGTTCTGCCAGGATCACCTGCTATGACTCAGGAGATCAGCGTTTGTAGATCACGAGCACAATCAAGGTGTAAGACAGTATATGATTAGATAACTTTGTATTTCAGGATGCTCAAGTATGAAAAGTATTCTTTGCAATGAAATAAAGACATTAAGAAAGAGATAATGCTGTCATGAATATTAGAGGTCTTATAACATTGAAAACCATGACCACTAATAAGGTTTCACCATGCCTTCCACCCATCAACTTTTATCCATGTACTGAAATCTGTAGGCTAAGGATCTCCTCTACAACAATGTATCCAAGTGTTAAACCCAACAAAAACAGCAGGATCTCTGGAGAGGTTGTACAGGTTTGCCCTCCCAACAGCAATGGAGGACAGACGGTTCCCATTTCTCAACATCTTTGCCAGCATGTGTTGTCGCTTGAGTTTTCGATCTTAGCCATTTTGACTGGTGTAATATGGAATCTTAGAATCATTTTAATTTGCATTTCTATGAAGACCTCTGAGAAAATCCATCTGGCGCATTCTCGGATAATTAAGAATAGTTCTACCTGAATACCCAGCTATACCATTCCTGGGCATATACCCAAAAGATGCTCCACCATACAACAATGACATTTGCTCAACTATGTTCATAGCAGCTTTATTCATAACAGGCAAAAACAGAAAACAACCTACATGTCCCTCAGTCGAAGAACTGATGTAGAAATTGTGGTGCATTTACACAATAGAATCCTATTCAGTTATTAAAGACAAAGAAATCATGAAATCTGTAGGCAAATGGATGGAACTAGAAAAGATCATCCTAAGTGAAGTAACCCAGAGCCAGAAAGACACACATGGCTTGTACTCACTTATAAGAGTATATTAGACCACACAGGATAATCATACTACAATCCACAGACCCGAAGAATCTAAGTGACAAGGAGAGCACAAGGGAGGGAACTGGAATGTAACTCAGAAGGTGAAATAGAACAGAGAGCAGAAGTGGATGAACAGAGGGAACTGGGCAGGAAATATAATAGGGAGAGATCAGCTGTGGGGAGAACTAGGATGGGAGGTGAGAGGGCTGGGAACAAGAAGAGAAGCTGAGGAGGGATATCTTTTTGTCAAGCTGAAAGCCTGCAACAAGGTAGGCTCCTGGTAGGACATGGGTGTGATTCTGCCTGAGACTCCTAAGGGGGTGGGATGGGGTGGCAGGAGCATGAAGACTGAAGTGACCACCTTCGAGCCAGGAAGGACTGGTGGAAGAAGGGAAACAGTAATCCCCCTACAAAACCTATGATCTAGAAATTACCCAACCTAGATGTCCCTCAATGGAGGAATGGATACTGAAATTGTGATACATTTTAACAAAGGAATACTACTCAGCTTTTAAAAACAAGGAAATCATGAAATTTGTAGGCAAATGGATGGAACTAGAAAAGATCATTCAGAGTGAGGTATCCCAAAAGCAGAAAGAGACACATATTGTATACTCACCAGTAAGCATATATTAGCCATATAACATAGGATAAACATACTGCAATCTACAGACCTAAAGAAGCTAATGACTAAGGAGTAACCTAGAGAGAGTGCTTAAATGTCATTCAGAATCTCAAATAGAATAAACACCAGAAGTGGTGAAAGAGAGGAAACAGGATGGCAGCCTACTATAGAGGGTCCTCTTAAAGGGTCCCCCAACAGGGGATTGAAGCAGATGCTGAGACAGCCAAACTTTGGGCAGAGTGCAGGGAGTCTCATGGAAGATGAAGGGGATGGGGATAGAAGGATATGGAGGGGACAAGAGACCCACAAAGAGAACAAAGATAAATGATCTGAGGCCAGGAGGTCCTACAAAACTGATGCACCAACCTAGGTCCATGTGTGGAGAGGACCTAGAACCCCTGCTCAGATGTAGCCGACTGGCAGCTCAGTGTCCATGTGGATCCCCAAGGAAATGGAGCATGGGCTGCCTCTGTCATGAACTCGGTTGCCTGCTCTTTGATCACTTGCCCATGGCAATGAGGACTTACCAGGTCATAGTGGAATGAGGATACAGGTAGTCGTCATTAGACTTGACAAGCTAGGGGCAGATGGCAAAGGAGGAGAACTCCCTCTTTCAGTGGACTAAGATAAAAGGAGAGGAGAGAAGGGGGGAAGAGGGTGGGACTAGAAGGAGTTGAGGGAGGGGACTTCAATCGGTGTATATATATATAGTGAATAAACTGTGAAAAAATATAAAAAAGAAATTAAAAAGAAATGCAGGGATAAGGAAGGAACAAAAATTGAGGGAAGGTCCAACCAGTAATTGGTCTAAGCTGAAACCCATCATATGGTAGAAAGTCAGCCCCTGACACTAATAATGGCACTAAGCTATGATTACAGACAGGAGCCTAACTTCCTGAAGAGAACAGGAACCTCACAAGAAGACCAACAGAGAAAACTAACCCAGTCCTGTGGAGGCTCTTAGTGAATGAGACATCAACTAAGGAACATGCATGATATGGACCTAGCACCCCTGCACATATGGAGTTGATGGGCAGTTTGGTTTTCATGTGGGGTGCCTGGCAAGTGGAGGGGTGGGGCTGTTTCTAACATGGACTCCATTGCCTGCTTTTGGATCACTTACCCCTGACAAGGCTGCTTTACCTGGACTCAGAGGATAGAGATATGCTCAGTACTGATGTAACTTGATGGCTGGGGAAGGTTGACATCAGGGGAATGGGAGCTCCTCTTTTCTGGGGGGGGGAATAGAGGAAAGGGGAATGGGAGAAAAAGCAAGGGCTGGAGGGAGGGGTCACCCTTGGGATGTAAAGTAACAATAGCCTAAGATCAGAAAGAAGGAGAGGAGGACCTCCCCTATCAGTGGACTTGAGGAGGGGCATGCTTGAAGAAGGGGGAGGGACGGTGGGACCTGGAGGGGAGGAGGGAGGGGCTTATGGGGGGGATACAAAGCGAATAAAATGTAATTAATAAGAATATATATATATGATCTGTGATTGGCTCTCTTGTGGACCATACATGGCTCTTATCTTTCCCTTGTTTTATCAACAAGTGTGTCAGTTCTCAGATATTTTTCAGTAACCTTCATTTCTTCCCACTAGTGCCTTGGCTTATGACTGAATCTCATTCTATGAGTTTATAATACCCCATTAACATACTTTGTTTCATTTTTCCCTTTATTCATTACTATACTACAGTCGTCATTACAGTATAATTCAGGTCTGGTCAAGTAATACTTATGAAACAAACACAACACTGTATGCTTTCTTTTTATGAAAAAAACCACATGAACATCTTATTATATGGTGAAAAGCCTTTGACAATATCCAATAGCCCTTCATGCTAAAAGTCTTGGAGAGAGAAGGGATACAAGACAGATACCTAAATAGAATAAAGGAAATATATAGCAAGCTTATAGCAAATGTAAAAAAAAGAAAATGGAGAGAAACTTAAAGCAATTCCACTGAAATCAAGGACAAGACAAGGCTGCCCGTTGTCTCCATATCTCTTCAACATAGTACTTGAAGTCCTAGCTAGACCAATAAGACAATTAAAAGAGATCAAGGGGATATAAACAGGAATGGAAGAAGTCAAAGTAGTGCTATTTACAGATGATATGATAATATACATAAACGAACCCGAAAATTCTACCAGAGAACTTCTAGAGTTAACAAACATTTTCAGCTAAGTGTCTGGATCTGGATCATGTGTGTGTGTGTGTGTGTGTGTGTGTGTGTGTGTATACATATACAATACACAATACAACAATTGTAATATACAACACAAACATATCTTCAACAAATATGGTGCTGGTCTAACTGGATGTCTACATGTAGATGAATGAAAATAGTTCTATATTTATCACCCTGAACACAACTAGAGTCCAAGTGGATCAAAGACCTCAACATAAAAACCAGATACACTAAATCTATTAGGGGAGAAAGTGGAGAAGAGCCTTAAACACATTGATTCAGGAGACAACTTCCTGAACCACCAGCACAGGCTCTAAGATCAACAATTAATAAATTGGACCTCATGAAACTGAAAATCTTCTGTAAGGCAAAGGACACTGTAATGACATGGTCTGTTGCTTTGCAGTTCTTTTCTAATAATGTTTCCCCTTCAGCTCTACTTGCTGTCTTTTATATACCCCAAGATGACATTTGTAATTCTTGATTCCAAATCATCTCTGATTGGATGAATAAATGCTTACACATATGGAAAGAGCAGAAATGAGTAAGTATGGCCAAATTTCAGGAGCTTGAAGAAGAGAAGGATCATGGGAAAGGGAGAGACAGAAAAGGAAGGAAGGGAAAGAAGGATGGGATAAGGGAGGGGACTGCAGTGGAGATACAAAGTTAATAAACTTTAATAAATAAACACATAAATAAAAGTTTTAAAAAGAATAGATAAAGAAAATGTGGTATATTTACACAATGAAATATTACTCATCTATTAAGAACAAGGATATTAAATTTGCAGCCAAATGGGTGGAAGTAGAAAATATCATCCTGAGTGAGGTAACTAATACTCAGAAAAGCATGCATGGTATGTACTCACTTAAAAGTTGATATTAGCCATGCTACAATCGAAAAACCCAAAGAAGCCAATTAACAAAAATGGCTCAAGAGAGGATGCTTGACTCTCACTCAGAAGAGGAAATAAAGTAGACATCTGAAGTAGACAGAGGAAAGAAACTGTGTGAGAGAGAAGATGAGGAGGGGAACAGAGGCGGGGGTCAGGTGTGGGAATACCTAGGTGTGTGTTGGTGGTAGGGAATGCGAGAGAATACTTTACACCAATGCCTTTCCAAATGTTTCCTAAAAATAAACTGTTGAAAATTAGCATGCCAGTTCCAACCATTGTTCTAGCAATGGTGTGTAACCCACATTTTTTGTATTTGTTTAGTTTTGTCATCAGTGCAATAGGATTATGTAGTTTTATACAAATAAGCAAGCACATTAATAATGCAATGAGTCAAATTAAAGACTTTTTAATTTAAAAAGTTTTTGATGTTTATCCTCTAAGAATACGAGGGGTGAAATTTCCTCTATGGGTTGTGAATGTGAATGGGCTTTCTTTTGGTTACCAGTTATACTTGACTCTTAAGGCAAAACCCATAATAACATTAGCTTAAACACATTGAGAACGCATGTTGTTATGGGTCAAATCGTGTTTCCCCAAACGTTAAAAGCCGAAGTACTTTTCCAGTAGCTAAAAATGTGATTGGTTTTACAGATCAGGTCTTTAAAGATGGGGGCGATATTAAACCCTTGTTTAACATGACTGAAGTTTTTAAAAGTAGAAAAGGCAGGCTGAAGAGATAGGTCAGCTGTTAGGTTAATTGCCTGAAGCTCCAATTTGAAGTCCAGGATAAAAAAAAATATTACAAAATAAAAATAAACTAAAAATTAGCAAAACTCTCTGCCGATGGTCATCACATCCTGCTTTAAAATTCAGTTGTTTCTCTCACGGACATCCATTCTCTTCAAGTTGCTGCAAAAAAATAATAATTTAGGAAAGGGAATAGCTAGGCATATTGTAGATATGAAATATTTAAAGAGGTTTTTTTTTATCATTTTATCTATTTAGAAATGTAGGCTATGAGATCATACTGGCAGGCTGTGTTTTTCAAGGGCAGAGGGACACACTTTGCTTTCCCTTCAAAACCATTGCCGCAGATGCCCAACAGCTTTCACAAAACTCTCTAAAGAGAAGTTTCTTCCCTGTTCAAATCCACCAAAGTCTATTGTAATGTCCCTAAGATCTCATCAGTCTCTGCCTTTTCTCTGTGGATTGTCAGTTCCCCCAGCAAGACGTTCTTTTACAAGGATACCCAGAAGCCCTTGTGCCACCAACTCCCTTATTCAGAGCGGCCTCTCTTTATGTTGGGATTTCAGGATCTAGCTGGTCCGTGTCACTCTGTTGGTCTCTCAGCACTGAATTTGTCGCCTATCATAACATCTGAACTATTCCCTGCAGATAACAGGCACATAAATGGATAAAGAGACACACACACAAAAATCAAAGATTTCCTGCACCAAAGAGAGAAGATAGCATGGAGTCTGATTTGCTATGCACCACATGGGAAAGCCATTAAAATGTATGTCCCTTCCATTTCCAGAAAAATGGCTTAAATAGCACATATAATGATAGAATTGCAAAATAACTTAAAATGATATCTTACTAGAAGAATGGCTTAATATGGCCTAAATATTTCTGCCCAGGAGTGCTACATATTACTTAAATTCTTGAAATACTTCATAGAAATACTAATTCTTTATCGCCAAGAAATGTTATGCAATACTTATAAATATTGATGAGTTTTTTAACTTCATAATTTCAGAATAATATATTCTGAAAAAATATATTTCTGTCTTTCATTCTCTGAAGCTTACTAGGAGACAACAGGAAAGACATATTTTGATATTTGCCTATTGGTTTTAATAGTAATGGTCTGCCATTTTTTAAAGTCTTTGGTGAATTTTATATTTGTAATGATTTTCCTGAATAGTAATATATATAATTTGCGATTTGGGTTCTTTTTTCTGCTTTTATATATAAAATTAATTTTTGTAGTTGTTTTCTAACACAAAAAAAGGCTATGTGAGTGGGTAAAAAAACTTTTGTTATCATTAAAGGGTAAGAGAAAATAAAATATTCACTAACTCAGACTTTTAGCAATAGGATAACTTATATGTATAAGTGCATATACAGACACACACACACACACACACACACACACACACCCAATACCTACATGAAAACTACAGGTCAGTTGGCCATAGAAAGTGTATGGTAGTGAAACATAATTGTGTTTAGATGGTCGTTTTGAAGTATATATATTAAAAAAAATACTTGAAATATAGTGAAAACGGTTTTCCCCTATTGATTCCCAGAAACATTCTTGCTTTCTTTTCGTAAGAAACATGCCTCTCCCAGAAGGTATATAACTAGACCCGGTCTCATATCAACTGTGGGTTTTATGTAGTAGTGCCACGTTTATCTCCATCTTCCAATCTGTAAGGAAAAATGCAGAAAATATGGGAAGGTGTTTAGCTAGAGAGAGAGCTATTTTAACATATTTGGCACTGAATAGATGTCCACTTAGAAATATTAGATTTTATTGCACATTCATTCTTATAGCTATTCTTACAGATCATCCATCTCATAAAACTTGACCAAAAGGTTTATATTCATGATTCATCAATTTAAAATAAGCTTTAAAAAATAACTTAAAATAATGCTGAAAGTATTATTCACTGGAATCTTACCTTGAAACCTCCACTTAAGATTAGGAAGAAAAAGGAGTTTTATTAACTACGTTATACATAAGAGAAACATCTGTTACTTTGCCCAAAACAATATTTCAATCCATAAAGTACTCATTTAGAAATTGCTACAATTCCAAAATGTGTATACTTTTTTTGAGTTAACAAATATAAGTTGTGAAACTATCATTTTCCAGTCATAGTGCAAATGAGGTAAATGATTTCAAAGCTACATGCTCATGGAATGTGCAAAGTATTAAATGGGATAGACTGTACTCATTTAGTTAGAGAATGCATACAGTATGTGATATATATGTCGAAAGAAGGAAGTCAGCCTTTTGGAGTTATAAGAGGAAAGAGACTGGTCTAAACTCAGAGAAAGGTGAGATTTTTTTATGAAAAAATATCGAATGGCAGAGACACATTTAAAGAAATGCTCAAGGTCCTTAGCCAACAGGGAAATGAAAATCAAAACAACCCTGAGATTTCACCTTACACCCATCAGAATGGCTAAGATAAAAAACTCAAGTGACAACACATGCTAGAGAGGATGTGGAGAAAGAGGAACCATCCCCCATTGCTGGTGGGAATGTAAACTTCTACAACGACTTTGGAAATCAATCTGGTGCTTTCTCAGACAATTAGGAATAGTGCTTCCTCAAGATCAAGGTATATCACTCCTAGGCATATATCCAAGTACACAATAAGGACTTCTGTTCATCCATGTTTGTAGCAGCTTTATTTGTAATAGCCAGATTCTGGAAACAACCCAGATGTCCCTCAACTGAGGAATGGAAACAAAAACTGTGATACATTTACATAATAGAATATTACTCAGCAATTTAAAACAAGGAAATCATGAAATATGCTGGCAAATGGTAGAAACTAGAAAGGATCATCCTGAGTGAGCTATCCCAGAAGCAAAAAGACACACATGGTATATATTCATTTATAAGTGGATATTAGACATAATACAAGATAAACATACTCAAATCTACACACCTAAAGAAGCTAAGCATGAAGGAGGACCCTGGGTAAGATGCTCAATCTTCAGAAAGGCTAATGGGATAGACTTTGTAAGAAGATGAAAACAAGAAACAAGACAGGAGCCTACCACAAAGGGCCTCTGAAAGACTCTACCCAGCAGGGTATTAAAGCAGATGCTGAGACTCATAGCCAAATTTTGGGCAGAGTGAAGGGATTCTTATGAAAATAAAGGGGGGTGGAGATAGAAAGACTTTGAAGGGTCTGGAGTTCCATAAGGAGAACAACAGAATAGAAAAAAATCTGGTTCTAGGGGTCTTTTCTGAGATTGATACTCCAACCAAGGACCATATATGGAAATAACCTAGACCTCCTGCACAGAAGTAGTGTGTGTCAGCTCAGTCTACAAATGGGCTCCCTAACAGTGGGAGCACCGGCTCTCTCTGACATGAACTCAGTGACTGGCTCTTTGATCTCCTCCCCCTGATGGGGGAGCACCCATAGTAGGCCACAGAGGAAGACTATGAAAGACATTATGATGTGACCTGATGGGCTGGGTTCAGATGGAAGGGGAGGAGGTCCTCCACTATCAGTGGACTGGGGAACAAGCATAGGAGAAGAAGAGGGAGGGAGGGAGGGTTTGAGAGGGAGTGAGGGTATAAGATATTACCATTTGCATAAATACAGTAAGGGGATATTGTGCTTTTCTGAATCTTGGAAGAAAGGCCCTCACTTCTTCATCATTGAATGTACTTTTTGTTGTATGGCATTGATGACTCTATCTTTCCACCACAGGAATTCCAAAAAACATCTTTGGAGAAAGAACTCTTTGTTCGTGGGCATTACATCATCCAGTGAACTGAGGCCCATAAGATCATACTTCAAAACCAGTGGCCCAGGAAGTTACTGATAGGCTAACTACATATACTCTCACGTAGATCATGTTTAAAAATATGTTTTGAGAACTTTGTATGTTTTAGGGGATTTTGCTTCACACACCTGAGAACTGGAGTTCAGATCCCCAGGGCCCACGTAAATGCCAGGTCTTGTGGATCTGTAACCCCAGTCCTTATAAGACAAGAATAGGAGACAGGAGCTTCTCTCAGAGCCAGATCCTGGCCATAAGTAGCAGTTTACAACAGGGTACAGTATATCCAACATGGAGAAAGACAAGGACTGTTACCCAGTATTTTCCTCTGATCTGTACATCCACATCATTGACACACACATGCTTGCATTCTCTCATCTTTCTCTCTCCTATCCTCCCACTCTACCCCCTCACACACACACATACACACACACCCTCAGAGAGAGGAGAGAGACACATGTACTCACCCGTGCAAAGATGCACACATGCACACACACATTAAAATAATCTTATTTTTTTCTGTTGGTTTTTCCATATTTTTTTCTTATTGGAGTATTGACAATGGTTTATCTAAATCATTCCTGATGTCATTTCTGGCTTAGTAATTCAATTATGATTGCATAAAAATGTTCACAATATGCAGCCCGAATCCAATGGGTTGTTCTTCTGGTCTTACTGTCTTTTGTGTCACCTCACCTTGTTTTTTCTCCACCTCTCATTTAGGGCTTTGAGATCCTTGAGTAAAACAAGATGAGTAAAGGTAACCTCACTTGGAATTAAACCTTTTGTATTCTGAGCTGTGTGTTTTCTTATCCTGAGTCCTTGGCTATGCCATAACATGCATTTTGTCCTTTATAAAATGATTAACCAACCTGCTCCCCATATAAAATGGTAACCCATTTAATTAAGAGGAAATCACAATACCTTCTTCCCCTGCAGTTCCTAGCAAACCATTGATCAGTTACAGATCCTGAGCCATTCTGTATTCTCATTCAAAAGCTCCTTATGCTTGTTCTACCATTTTTATTATTTGAAATAAATCATTATTTTCCAACAACAGTAATAATTTGAACAGTCAGTTTGTAACCTTTACTGCAGTTTTGATAAGGTGTAGAGATGCATAGAATTTTCAGAGTTCTGAAGACAGTGTTGCCTTTCATTGGTAAAATGCAATTATGGAACTAATTGGCTGTTACATTACAGAGTGATCCATGCTTGGCTGGCAGCTCTGCCCCTGCTGGCATTGCAGAGTTTGGTCCACTTACACCCCCTTTCAATATGTTTCATTATCTAAGCCAAGAGCATGGTCACTCGGCGAATGAGCTTGGCAATGCCAAGACGCAGATGCTGAGCTCTCACATTTATCTTTTCCCCAACAGGAGCAATATGGTAATAAGTGCCCAATTATTTTTGGCTAGGAGTCAAAGTTTTGTCCAGTCCAGTTGCTGAATTTTGTGGCATCCTCAAGCTTACCTTTCTGCTCGTTACATGTTAAATGACCACTTAGCACTCCTGGTTATTTTGTTGGTGGTATTTTTTCAGATTGATTCAATTGGAGAGATTTTTTTTTACAGTGAAAATTCCTAGTGCTCTATCCATTTATATTCTAACCTATTATACACTCTTCTTATACCCCTGAAATTTTATTACTTTGTGAATTATATATAAATTTCACACAATGCCTAGCACCAAAAAATTAATCATTAGTAATTTATTAATTACAAATAAAATATAGTCATATAAATTTTTATTCCCTTAGGTTGAGGTGTGTTCCCAGCAAGCTTTATATGAAATATCATCACAGCCTAAATATAAAATGCCCAATGGTGATTAGACTAATGTCAACCTTAATGACTAAGTATGATTTTAACTGGCCACCAAGAAAGGGACAAATTGTTTGCTGATCTTAGAACGCTGGTTGTGAGGAGCACACAGGTGTTATAACACGGTAAGGCAAATACCAAGAACAAAAAGGAAAGTGGGAAGATTTAGATTATACTTTTATAACTGGTCAAAATGTAGCTTCAAAAGGGCTTTTAAACTTCTTGTTAGGGTTTGAATCCAAAATATCTCCAGTAGGTTGGTGTGTTTTGGGGTATTTGTTATATTGCAGTAGTCCTAGGGATTTTGAAACTCCTAGTCCAGCGGAAGCCTTTGTTGTCTGTGTTCTTGTAGTCTCAGTGTAGGCAAGCATCCACAGGCTCCCGCTGCCACAGACACCAGAGATCCACACTGCCATGCTTCTGCTCATCATCTTGGGCTTTATTCCCATAAACTATTAGCCAAAGACTATGCTGACCTCTTATTTCTGCCAGGAATAACTCCAGCAGGACAAGAGAAAACTCACCTAGATTTTTATTGTGGCAAAAGAATTGGGAGTGATGATCATTAGTAGAATTCCCAATGGCATACTCCCGCCCCTGAAAAAGTCAGTATAGCTGCAGAAAACTTCCCTGATGTTTTGTAGCCACCCTCTTTCTTTCCATTTAATCCTTCTCATCCGATGCTGGAACAACTTCAATAGAACAAATCTTGTATTCGACACAATGCTTCTTAGACCTTGAGTTGGGCCATAGAGCAAAGAGGGTGCTTTTACTTTTTGGGAGTCATGCTAGGAGGGAGGGGGCAGCTGAAGCCAGCTGATATCTGCCACTCATGGGCTCTAAGAATGCATTGCTTTCCCCCATGTGGACGTTTACTCTCGCTCTCACATCTTAACTCTATCCTAGGCTTATTCTTCAAGAGAGCCCAGAGACCCTTGAACCAAAAAGGGAAAAATGATTTTCAGTGTTTACAGCCCCTTTCTAATGTGCTTACCAGAATAAAGATTACAATCTCCTTTCACCTTGTAAATTTGGCATGTCTCTGAAAGTCACTTTTAATTTTGCTTCCTAAATTCTTCTTGAGTCGCACTATTCACATTTTGAGCTTAATAAACTTTGATATCTCCATGAGAAATTAATATATAAAATAAAATCAGTGGATTGTGTTGGTAAAAGCAGTAATAATGGAAATGGAAAAGAGTGGGAGGAAAAGGAGAAAAAGAAAAGGTAAAGGAGACTTCTTATCTTGCAAACATCATTTAAAAACAAAATAAAAACACTTAGACTAAATAAAATGATATAAAGACAGAGTCAGTAAGAAAATATCACCAAGCTTTATAAAGGACTGAGAAAGGGTTGACTTCCTTGAGAAAGGAACATTATCTTCCCATAAAAAGAGTCAGATAACTTTTAACATGCTAATAATACACACATAACAACTTTGGTGAGAATTCTGAAATGTGAGTGAGCCAAAGAGAATAAATTCAAATTTCACATGAAAAGTAGTATAACTGAGAATTTTATGTAATAGCTTTAAAAATGAAGTTCCAACGCAAGTGAAACCATTATAAAAATGAAGTAAGTATCATACAATTAAATTTAGTTAGAAATATATATACAAAGACTTCAAAACCATGATTTTGATTAAACTCAAATAATAAATATTTATGGGAGAGCAAATCTGTATTTTTATAGATCAAACTCAGACATCCCTCTTGTTAGAATTCTCTAGCCAGTGAACTGTAAGAACTATGTTGTATCAAACATTAGATATTGCCTAGAGATGACTTGAGTAAATGGGAAGATGTGTGTAGGTTAATGCAACTGCTATGCCATTTTGTATGAGAATATTGACTAGCTGCAAATTTGCATATCCGGAGGATTCTTGGAAACAATCCTCTGCAGGTACTGAGCAATAGCTAATTTGATTTCATAGTTATCCAAAATTATGCCATTATTCCAACTCATTTTTTGAAGTTTTATTTTTTAATTCTTTATTAATTACACTTTATTCACTTTCTATCCCCCCTCTGGTTCCCTCCCTCATCCTGTCCCAATCCCTCCCTTCCTCCATCCTCTGCATGCATGCCCCTCCTCAAGTCCACTGATAGGGGAGATCTTCTTTTCCTTCCTTCTGATCCTAGTCAATTAGGTCTCATCAAGAGTGGCTGCATTGTCTTCTTCTGTGGCCTGGTAAGGCTGCTTCACCCTCAGGAGAAGGTAAGTAAAGAGCAGGCCAATCAGTTCATGTCAGAGGCAGTTCCTGTTCCTATTACAATGGAACCCACTTGGATACTGAACTGCCATGGGCTACATCTGTGCAGGGGTCTTAGGTTGTCTCCATGCATAGTCCTTGATTGGAGGAAAGACCCCTGTGTGCAGATTTTTTGGTTCTGTTGCTCTCCTTGTGGAGTTCCTGTCCTCTCCAGATCTTACTGTTTCCCACTTCTTTCCTAAGATTCCCTGCACTCTGTCCAAAGGTTGCCCATAAACTAAAATCCAAGTGGATCAAAGACCTTAATATAAAGCCAGACACACTAAACCGCTTAGAAGAAAAAGTGGGGAAGAGCCTTGAACTCATTGGCACAGGAGACAACTTCCTGAACAGAACACCAACAGCACAGGCTCTAAGAGCAATATTCAATAAATAGGACCTCATGAAACCGAAAAGTTTCTGTAAAGCAAAGGACACTGTCGTCAGAACAAAACGACTGCCTATAGATTGGGGAAAGATCTTCACCAACCCTATATATGACAGAGGACTAATATCCAGTATATATAAAGAACTCAAGAAGTTAAACAGCAAAAAATCAAGTAATCCAATTAAAAAATGGAACACCGAGTTAAACAGAGAATTGTCAATAGGGGAATATTGAAAGGCAGAGAAACACTTAAAGAAACGTTCAATGTCCTTAGTCATAAGGGAAATGCAAATCAAAACGACTCTAAGATTTCACCTTATTTTTATTTTTTATTATAATTTGTATTTTTATATTAAATTACAGTTTATTTACTTTGTGTCCCTGCTGTAGCCCCCTCCCTCCTTCCCTCCCAATATCACCCTCCCTCCCTCATCTCCTCTTTGCCCCTCTCTAAGTCCACTTTTAGGGGAGGTCCTCATCCCCTTCCATCTGACCCTAGCTTATCAGATCTTACCAGGACTGGCTGCAATGTCCTCCTCTGTGGCCTAGCTAGGCTGCTCCTCCCGCAGGGGGCTGGTGAGGTCAAGGAGCCAGCCATTGAGTTCATACCAGAGACAGTCCCTGTTACCCTTACTAGGGTAAATGCTTACTAGGGAAGCATTTTTTGTGCTTCCATCTTCTTAAATTATGGCCATGTCAATGATACTTAAAAATATATCATTTGTTTGTAAATACAGATGTGAACCTTTTAGTATTCTGTAGCCAATTATGATACTCAAGAAATTAAGTTTAAGAATTAAGCATAGGTATTAATAAGCCTCTAAAGGTCAAAGATCACATATAAAGAAGTAACTAATTTATTAATGATACCAGGCACTAAATATGTCAAGGAAAACAGGGATATGTTTTTGGAAGTCACGTATAAGGTTCAAGTTCCAAAACTAAAATAACAGGGTCCACGAAGAAAGGCAAGCACTGGGAGGCAGAGATTTGTGTCCAGGGCATGTAGAGATCTGAAATAAGATAACTAATGACTGTATAATAGGAATTAAATGATTTCAAGATTAAAAAAATACCTCAACAGAAACTATATTCTTTAGATAGTCATAGGCTCTCAAATTTAATTACATTAAACAATAAGGTATATATTAACCCCAAAGTAAATGCTAAAATTATGAAAATGTGTGTGTTTCTTGGAGTGTGTGTTTGTGTGTCTGCGTCTGCATCCCTGTGAGTCTGTGTGAATTACTCTACAAAAAATACATCACCTGGAACTAAAATGTCATTAATTATTTCTTTTCTATGTTGAGTGCCCAATCAAAACTAAGACTATCACTGGAAAACAGTGAAAAGACAGGTACGTTCTGAAAAGAATTGCTCTTGGAAAAAATATTAAAATGTTTAATTTACATGTTATACATGATAATAAGACCTGGGGTTAAATTTTGAAAGATCAAAACAAAAACTAGAAAAATAAATGGAAATAGAATATAAGAAAATTAAGTGCTTAAGAGAAAACAATATCATTTTAAAACTAATAGTGAATGAAAGGTAAGTCAGAATAAAATATTCAAAATTAAAACACGGAGAAACTTGATGGAAAGTACAGAAAAGCCATATGGAGAGGAATGAGGAGCCTCTGACAGTTGTGCAATTAATTCCCAACTGGTGAGAAAAAATGAGGTAGGACAAAAGGTACAAAGAGTTACATTTTTTTTTAATTTTTTATTTAACTTTTATTAAATACACTTTATTCCTTTTGTATCCCCCCATAAGTCCCTCCCTCCTACCCTCCCGGTCCCACC
>REGO01000028.1:7781428-7792870 GCA_010120015.1 Rhombomys opimus | reverse complement strand
TGATGGGCTAGGGTCAGATGGAAGGGGAGGAGGACCTCCCCTATCAGTGGAGAGGGACATGAGAGGAGTTGAGGGAGGGAGGGTAGGAATGGGAGGGAATGAAGGAGGGGACTACAGCTGGGCTACAATGTGAATAAACTGTAATTAATACAAAAATACAACAATAAAAAAACTAGAAATGATCAAATTCATGCATTTAAAAAACAGTACTAAAGTGGATTTTGTTATAGAATGAATACTTCTGTTTGTTCAGAACTCATCTGTAAAGTAGATGACTCTCGAAATGATGGTGTTTGGAGGGGAATCCGTTTGGGAGATAATTAGGTTTAAATGAGTCAATAAGGTTGGACCCTTTGCAGATGAATTTGACACTAAGTGGATTTTTGAGACATTACACAAAGACAGGCTGTCAGGAATGCAGACAGTCCATCCTCACGAGGAACCAAATTGGTGAGCACACTGGTGAGAGAATTATGAAAATTCGTTTTGTTATTTTTTTCACTCAAATTGTGGCCTCTATTGTCAGGGTAACTACAGAGACATTTCTGTGTCATAGAAACAAGAAAAGAAAAGAAAAATTCTGCCATTGCTCTTTATGGGTGACTCACATGAGTTCTCACAAAAATGCAAAAATTCTCTGAGTCTCGTTTTGTGCTATGAGTGGGAGGAGCCCCATTAGGCAACAAAGGTGTCTACTTGGGATGTCTGCTGAAGAGTAACTAAGGCCCTGTTTAGGGAAACAGGACAGGTAGAACAAGGCTGGTACAGGTTGTGACAGCTTACTGAGTTGAGGTCTTGGTGATTGCGTTGGTCAACAGTACCAAGAATCAGGGTGGTGAGTGTTTGAGGGCCTCTCTTAATTTCACCCAGACCACAACCTTTACAAAAGTCAACTTCATGTCTGTTCTTCTCTGGTTTTGTATCACTCACACATTTATCTTTGGTCTTCTCTTCCCTGGTGTATTTGCCAGAGCTGATATGTCCTAGAACTTTCTCCCACCTAAGTTCACTAAGCAAACCTCCTCCTTCCACATTCTTAAAGCTCTCTGAAGTGAAAAATCAAAACAATCATTTGGTGATATTGTGAAAATAAAGAGCAAGTTTGGGGGTTACAATAATTTTGTTTTCATTTATAGTTTATAGACCTTAAGTGTGCCCTTTTTATGTCTTTAAAGTTTTATATGTCCTTAGTAAAGATTAGTAATTGTCATATTAAAACCTATACATTTACCTTTTTAGTTTTGAACAGAAAAAAGTATTTTCTTTATAGGTAGGTAGAAGGATACATATGTGTTAGCTGCATAGGTAAATAAATGGGTAGATAGATGAATGACAAATAGATGATAGAATAATAGTAAGATTGACAGACCAACTTCAAAGTTGCAAAGCTTTAGTTTTTTTCTTCTGTAGATCAATATATTGGTTGATGTTTTTCATCCCTAAGAGAAAGGGATGTTTATAAACTTCATACAACAGCTCTTCAAAAGCTTCAGAAAAGAATAATAAAATCCATAGCTTTGTGTTGTAGAACTAAGGCATCTGAATTGTTCAGATAAAGTTCAGATAAGCATCTGAATGTCAAGTGCATCTTCCAACCTGTTGCAATTCACGAGTCTCTTCTGCATGCGTGATGTGATGTGTGGTTTGCTTTCAGCACTGAATAATTTCTTTGCACTGTGTTCTTCTTCGCTGACAAGTTATTTCTTCTCTGGCTTGTTCATATGAAGGATGCTTTGATATAAAGAAAGCCTAGAAACATCTAGAAAAAGAACATAAATTATGCTGTAAATTCAAGACAGAACAGATTTTCATTAGCACCCCCTGCCTATAAATAATTCCTTATACAATGAGAAAGGGTGTGTGATATATTTAACTATGTAAGTTGGTTCGCTTTAATTAAAGTGAATGTACCCTTTTGATCTATGGAATAAACAATCTAACAATAGGAGAAATGCAATCTGTCCAGACATATTTGAGTTATTTTTCAGTAATTGGCTTGGCAGCAGCTTCAGTCACAGATTTCTGTTTCACAGACTGCCCCCAAATGAATAAAGGTTTGCTTTGAAATGTAATTAATATTGCGTTCAGCTGCAAGATATTCTCAGGTTGTCAAAGGAATTTGAAGGATAGAGTTACCAAAAAAAAAAAAAAAAGAAAGAAAAATATAAGCAAAACTGAAAGTAAATCTAGTCACATTAATGCATACAAAGTAAACTGGACTGATACAAAATGCCCCTGGCATAAACTAGATTTTATCCTCGGTTCAGTCTCATAGGATCATTAAATTTATGCATTTGCTGAATAATTTACGAGGTATATATTTATTGACAATGATTGCCTTGTTTTATCATTTAAACATGAGTGAGTGTGGGGAATGTAAGTGCTATTTTGTTTTTTAATAAAATGGAACTCATCTGTTCTTTTGGAGGCAAGATCCCCGAATTTAATACTCTTTGACCAGAACCAAGGTCCTTTACATGCTAGGTAAGCACTCTATGAGGGAAGTATCTCCCTGGCCCTTTTACTTGGCATTTTGTGACAGTCTCTCACTAATTTGTCCAGTTGGTTCTCTGTAATGCTTTTAAACTTAAAATCGACTTATCTCCATCTCTTTTTTTAAAATTCTTTATTAATTACACTTTATTCACTTTCTAGCCCCCCTCTGGTTCCCTCCTTCCTCCAGTCCCAATTCCTCCCTTCCTCCACCCTCTGCATGCATGCCCCTCCCCAAGTCCACTGATGGGGAGATCTTTTCCTTCCTTCTGATCCTAGTCAATTAGATTTCTTCAGGAGTGACTGCATTGTCTTCTTCTGTGGCCTGGTAATGCTGTTTCGCCCTCAGGGGGAGGTAATTAAAGAGCAAGCCAATCAGTTCATGTCAGAGACAGTCCCTGTTCCTATTACAATGGAACCCATTTGGATACTGAACTGTCACGGGCTACATCTGTGCAGGGGTCTTAGTTTATCTCCATGCATAGTCCATAGTACCAATCTCAAATCTCAGAAAGACCCCTGTGCTCAGATTTTTTGGTTCTGTTGCTCTCCTTGTGGAGTTCCTGTCCTCTTCAGATCTTACTGTTTCCCACTTCTTTCCTAAGATTCCCTGCACTCTGCCCAAAGGTTGCCCATAAGTCTCAGCATCTGCATTGATAGTCTGCAGGGCAGAGCCTTTCAGAGGTCCTCTGTGTCAGGCTCCTGACTTGTTCCCTCTTTTCTCCTTCTTCTGGGAGGGAAATGCAA
Source organism: Rhombomys opimus (assembly GCA_010120015.1). NCBI lineage: Eukaryota > Metazoa > Chordata > Mammalia > Rodentia > Muridae > Rhombomys > Rhombomys opimus. Next base: position 7,789,630 of record REGO01000028.1, on the reverse strand, counting down.
ATCAAAACAACCCTAAGATTTCACCTTACACCCAAGAGAATGACTAAGATCAAAAACTCAAGAGACAACACATGCTGGAGAGGTTGTGGAGAAAGGGGAAACCCTCCTCCACTGCTGGTGGGAATGTAAACTTGTACAACCACTTTGTAAATCAATCTGGTGCTTTCTCAGACAACTAGGAATAGTGCTTCCTCAAGATCCAGCTATACCACTCCTAGGCACATACCCAAAAGAGTCTCAATACACAAAAGAGTCTTAAGTACACAATAAGGACATTTGCTCAACCATGTTTGTAGCAGCCTTATTTGTAATAGCCAGAAGCTGGATACAGCCCAGATGCCCCTCAGTGGAGGAATGGATGCACAAATTGTGGTATATCTACACAATGGAATAATACTCAGCAATTAAAAACAAGGAAATCATGAAATTTGCAGGTAAATGGTGGGATGTGGAAAAGATCATCCTGAGTGAGTTATCCCAGAAGCAGAAAGATGCACATGGTATATACTCACTCATGTAGACATATAATATTGGATAAACCTACTAAAATATATACACCTAAAGAAACTAATCAAGAGGGAGAACTCTTGCTAAAATGCTCAATCACCTCCATCTCTTAAGCAGCAAGGATTTCAGACCTGCACAAGAAACCCTGGCTTCAGAATTGCTTCTTCCCCTTTGATAATCAATTAGTGAGTGTTACAAACTTCTGAAGAATTTTAATTAGATTTAAATTTTATGTGTAAACACATGCATGCACATGTGTGTATATTTGTATGTGTATGTATGTATATGTGTACACATACATATATGACAAGAAGTACAATTGGCAGTCTGAGAACAACCAGATGGAATCCATTCTCTTATTCTACCATGTGGTCCCAGGAAGAGACTTCAAGCCTCAGGCTAAAGACAAGATGGCTTTTCCACTGAGCCATCTCAGCCTACCATTTGTGGTATTTTAGTAGGTAACAGGCCCATAGAAGACCATAGGGAAAAAAGAAAAAGAATATAAATTAGTTGTCCTCAAAGGTCTCAAAATGTCTTATCTATATAAAAGCTGTGGCTCATGATATCTTGCAATTAAATAAGATTAATCTTAATTGTACATTAGTGAAAACTTCAACATTTTTGTCTTCCATTTAATTGGAGCTTTTAAAAGACACATTCACCTTTATTAACTTTAACATAGTTGACTATGGTATTTAAAATAGAGTAAGATAAATTGTTATTCACAATAACATATGCTGTGTTACAGAGTAAACTTTGTGGAATTATTTTGCATCTGGTCTACCTGCATGGCAGACACAGGAGGTATATATATATATATATATATATATATATATATATATATATATTCCTCTGAATGTCTTTTTAACAGTCTAATTCAAAAATAAGTAGAGAGGAAGAGGATATAGTGTGCTGAAAAAGGTATATCATTACAACATTCCAAAATCTACCTTGTTTGTTCTCTACAATTAGTCCTATTATCCAGTGACCTTCAATTAGCTTGAACCTATGATATCTGGGAACTTTGATAATCAGCACAGAGACATTAGAGAAAGATATTTTTAAGGTAAATAGAGGGACAACACTGAAAATGTACCTTCCTTTATATCCCAAGTCTGCTTGGAAGACCAGCTTTTGAACAAGCTGTTATTTTTTTCACATGGGAGTGGCCTTGCTACAGTAAAATGCCAGCTTTCATCCATCATAATGTCAAGGCTCATATTAAAATGTCTTCAGGGACCTAAGGGAGGGATGGTCAAAAGACATCAAATCAATTTTCAGGCAATTGCTACACTTTTTAGAAACTAAGTCCTCTGTGATAGTGTGATGGCTACACAGAAAGAGCTTAGAAATAAGGCCCATACATCAAGGAGGGAAGTAATTTAGGGAAAGGAAGCTTATTTGACTTCTGCGTGAGCTTGAATGTGTGGTTAGGACACAGCCGGGTTATCATTCTATGCAGGCTTATAGAAGAACCAAATAAACAGTGTGGAGAAGTGAACTCACGAGGGAGCTCTGACCTTGACAGCTCTGAAGCCATTCATCCCTCTTGATCAGACTGGAAAGACCCAAGGTTATTTTGCATTGAAGTTAGTATCTAATCACGAGAAAATCTGGTCGTGCATCATTATTTGGTGACCTTGTTAGCCCGGAACTAATCTCTGGATGGAGATGTGTTCTATACAGGGCAAAACAAGACAGCTCCACGAAGAGACCTGGAAAGTAAATAGTGTTTCAGTCCTAAAATTCCTTCTTGCTGAAGGTGCTCACTGCTCATTTTATGAGACAAAGTGCTGCAGTCTATAATTGTTTGTTAGTGCCTCCTCCATTCTGAAAGCACACTCTCTTCTAAGAACATAATCACTAGCAAATGAGCATGTTAAAATTTGTAAGGAACACATAGAGAAGAAACAGAGGGTAACGTTGCACTCATACAGCTGGAGCACGAGTTTCAGAAATGTGGGTTGACTAACGAAACACAATAAAAATTTTAAATCCAATTATTTCTGATGTTTGCATCTTCTGTTCAGACTATAGTAAAAATATAAGGAAGCCACATTTTCCTATAAGCTGTAGTCACAGTAAATCAACATAGACCACAAGTAATACACTTCATGGGTGCTGGTATTTCAGTTAGTATAAAACTTTGTGTGCAAGAATAAAGACCTAAGTTCAATCCCTGGAAACCCTAGTAAAAAGCCAGGCACTGGACACACACTTTTAAACTTGGTTTTGGTGAGGGAAGACAGGTAGATCACTGAGGCTCACTTTATAAGTTAGGCTTTCCAAACTTTCGAGTTCCGGGTAAAAGCAGGAAACCCTCTCTCAAAAGACAAGACAACTAATATTCTGAGTAATGACAACAGGATAAAATCTGATTTCTGTATACATAAACCACTCACACACACACACACACACACACACACACACACACACACACACACACTTACACCCATATTCTAGTGATGCATAGCATTTACCATCTAATTTGAAGAAATAAAACACTGAAGAGAAAGAAAAAAAGGTTATGTGTCTCCAACTTCAGTGTTCTTCAAAGTGTCACCCATTGAAAGGAAGACAGATGTATTTTCATTTACTGATCAACAAAGCAAGTCAGTCCATATACTCCTTGCTGAACTAAATAGATTTGCTTCGAGACTGTACTGGTAGACCCAACCTCACCCAACACTTTTGGAAGGAGTGCCCAGTAGGAAAACAAAGGACATTAATGTTTTGCAATATAAAATTCAGTTGGAAGGAGTGCTGGTATTCAGCGGTACTGAGAAAATAATGTTCCTGTTGGCTCCTCCGTTACACAGTTCTCAACCTCCCAAATGTTGCAACACTTTAATACACTTCCCCATGTGGTAGTGACCCCAAATTAACATAATTTTGTTTCTACTTCACAACCAGAATGTTGCTACTGTTATGAATCATAATGTAAACATCTGGTACCCAGGTTATCTGGTATGTCAACCCCCAAGGAGGGCACGACCCACAGGTTGAAAACCTCTGCTCTAAGAGTGACCTCTTAGAGGTCAATCAATCAGCAAGTGACAATAGATTTGAGTTGAGGTACAGGACTAGATAAATTTAATGAGGTAAAATGGGATTATTTATCAAAAATGAATACTGCGTGTAGTATTGAATTGAAGTTATTTTGTTATGTTTAATTATTTAGTCTTTTATGACTTGATTATTAATTGTAGTTGATTGATGCAAAATAATTTTAGTATTGTGAGCAACATAATAGTTTTAGTCAGAATGAATTCCCTATACATATCTTAGTTAGTTGCACAATACACTGAGTTAACTAAGTCTATGTCTAGTTACTGTTTTATGAGGAGGGTTAGCAAAAAACAAAATTATTTTGCAAACCCTTTGATAAACATTATCTGAACAGATGAAAATGACTGAATCCAAAGACTCTACATTTGGTTAATAATTTGGTTAGAATATCCACTCGTTTGAAACTCTTTGTAGGTGGAAGGAAACATATTGACTGCTTAAGTTACTAACATTTTATGTATTTACTTTGTATCTTAGTTTTAAATAAGGAAGCAATAAGCCAAGTATCATGACAAATTGGTTTGTTGATGTTTTCCAAAAGTGAGGAACCCTCAAGTTAGTATAAAATATTGGTTTTGATCTTATAGTATAAGGTAATTTTGTGTGTATGTTTACATATCAGTATGTGTCTGTTTGTGTGTGTGTTCATTTATGTAGGTGCTTATTGAAGACAGAGGCTAACATTGAGTGTCTTCCTGACTTGCTTTCCCATACCTTGTTTCTCTGAGTCAGAATCTCTCACTGTAGTTGGAGCTTGCTGATTTGACTTGCCTGGATATCAGTCACTTAGTCCCTGTCTCAGGTTTCCCAGGGTTGGAATTACAGATGCTTAACACATGCCTGGTATTTACATTGGCACAAGGGCTACATTTTGGCCTTCATGCTGTGCAAGAAGTGCTTTACTGACTAAGCCTTGTCTCCAGCCTCTATTTCCTTTTTTTAGTTAAAAGAATACATTTTCATATACTAATTTTGAGCATTTCAATGCATAATATTATAACAGTTGCTGGGGCTACTAATAAAAATACTAATTTTCACTCTGTAGCTGCAATAATTCACTAAAGCAAACATTTTACCTACCAGGCTCAGTGAGTATTTAAACAATGCAGGCCAGCAAATATTCCTCTCCCTTTTATAAATTATAAAAGTTTAAGAGTTTAAAGAATGTTTGTGGTGTTACAAAATTAAGAAGTGGGAAATGGAATTAAAGTTTCTTTGAGTGCATTGCGAGCTGGCCCAGCTCTTATGAAGCAAGTGTAAGTAGATAAAGGTCATACAAAGAATGCGTGTTTATCATGACATTGGGGAATCTTAGAAGACACAGAAAATTGTATTGAAAATGTGTCATAAACTATGAGCAAAGCTTCTACCACATTGTCACCAATAAATATCTTCGTGCATTCTCAAGAATTCTGCTTGTTTCCCTTTTATCTGAGATGGGAAATTATTTGTTCAATCTTAGCATTTAGAAGAATGTTCAGTGGTTGAAAAATACTTAAGTTAGGTTTATTTGTAATAAAATATGAGACAACTATAATTCCTGACTCAATAATTTGTATGTGTATGTTTGTATATCTGTGATGATACTTGTTTAATACACGCGTGGGGATTCTAGCTGTCAGTTTGGGATATCTTCCTCAGGTGTTCTCTATCTTGTTTTGTTTTGTTTTGTTTGTTTGTTTGATATAGGGTCTCTCACTGTGATTTGGGGTTCACATAGTATGCAGTCTGGCCTGTGAGGCCTATTAATCCTTTTGTCTCTCAATGGTAGGATTATCCATGCATGTCACCATGCCCCACATTTTGCATAGTCATAGGAATTTGAGTCAAGTCCTCATGCATTCCAGGTAACTGTGACTGAACAATCTTCACTGACCCAAGGTACTATATAATCCCTGTGCCCTCATGCAAAAGATACTCACCCACTTGAAAGCCTGCTGGCACTTGCATGGGTTTAGATATGACTGTATCTGAGAGCCTGAAGTAATACTTCCTGGTGGCACCAGGACAGGATTTTATCGTTGCAAGAGTTACATGAGATGATATAGAGAAACCATTTGTATCTGGTAAGGGAAATCAGTGAACCACTAAAATAGAAAGAAAACAAACTATTTACCATAATGAGGAAACTGAGACTAAATGCATTAGTCTCTAGACCCATCTGATTGCTCATATTTACCAGGCTTGCATCTGGAAGTAGTACAGGAGTAGCTACAAACCTCCATCATTTGTGTCATTTAAGAGTGTAAAGATTAATTATTTTCTTTTTTTACTGGGATTTCCTTCTTCAATCATTCTCAACTGTTGAGCCATCATTTCTGCTGGGAATTAAACTCAGAACCTCTGAAAGAGCAGACAGTACTCTAACCGCTGAGCCGTGTCTTCAGCCCCAAGCCAGCATTTCTTGAACTTTTCCTTCTTCCATTCTCTCTGAAAACTTCTCAGCTTAGTCTCTTATTTCTCAACTCTTTCTACCTACTGCTGTATTATGTTCTCTCCGAAACCATCATTCTTGACTTTTTCTGATCACTTTTCTTGGTTTCCATCTTTTTCTTCTCTTTATTCTTCTTTAAAGAACTTTTTCTTATAAAACTCTTTTTGTACATCTAACATTTAAATTTTTGAATGCAATTAACTTTGGCACTTGATGTGACAGAGTCATAATTTTGTAGTGTCAACTATAGGTAGTACCTGAATAGCCCTATAGTCACTTATATCTGAATTGTTTTCTTCCCCAAATAGAGTGCAAAAATATAAACGTAACAGGCTATTAGGTCCAAATGGATATAAATAATGCCAATTGAAGAAGAGACTGACATATACAGTCTTTCTAGTTTCTTACAAGAAGCGCAACGCTGGAGAAGAAGAGCAACAGCTAGAGAAGAAGCAAGAACATTCTGTAATAATGTTGGAGGCACAGAGAGCTCTGCTAGTCACCCATATTTGGATCTTTTAGGGCACTGAAAAAAAAAGGTCAGAGGATCTGTAATTTATGTGGACCAAAGAACTAATGAGAGGACAGTTGTTCTCTAGTTGGGAAACTTGGAGGCCACAGCTTGAGGTGCCCTACTATATAATATCATGTCTGTTAAAAACAAGTAATCACTGTATGAAGTGACACACTCTTATAACTCCAGCACTCAGGGGAGCAGAGGCAGGCAGATCTCAGTGTGTTCGAGGGCTGCTAGGTCTTCAGTTGAGTCCACAACAACCAAAGCTACACAGAAAAATCTGGTCTGAAAAAAAAGTTAATAATCAGTGCAGTGCATCACTTTCTGGAATTGAAAGACATAAAAAAAGCAGAAGAGAAAATAAAAGGACACAGGAAGGAACCAGGAATCAAGGGAGTAAGGAGTCTTTGAAAGGAGTGTGCCATGAAATGAGTTTTCCATGCAGTGAGCATAGAAGGACTTGAGAATCTGAGAAAATACATGTATCAGTGCTGGTTACCTAGGGTCTTAAAGGACTAGAAAATCTCAGCTAATGCTGCTGTAGGGACAATGTTTCCCTGGGATGACTTCTCACTATAGGAGCCCATGAGACTAGAATTAATTAAGGAGGGGTAGACATTAGGAAGAACAGTGTTGAATTTGATCAAACATTTAGAAGTGTCTGCATTAAGTATCCAACCAACATGCTGAAGGGCTGTAACAGGAACAAAAACAATCAGAATTGCACTGAGAATTTTTACTTTGGGAAAAGTTCGTTATCTATTCTCCCTGTCATTCACTACATTGGTGGCATGAAAGGTACAGCATCTTACAATATTCATTCCTTTAACATGGGCTTTAAATCAGATAGGCCTGGTTTCAAATTGACATAATTCTAGAGAATCAGTTACTTTAGACCACTTAATGATTTACTTCAAGCTCATCCTTCCATCTTTATAAAATCCTAACAGTAACATTTAGTTTCAGCTTGCAATAGGGCAGGGCATGGCAATCTACAAGATTCATCTGTAAAAATGTTAATTCTGATAAAAACTTCCAGCAAAATGGCTGGATACAAAATTAACTAAAAAAAAAAAATCTGAAGCCCTCAGGCTGAGAAAGAAAATAGGAAAACTACACCCTTCACAATAGCCACAAATAACATAAAGTAACTTGGTGTGACTCTAACCTAGCAAGTAAAAGACCTGTTTGAAAAAACTTCAAGTCTCTGAAGAAAGAAATTAAAGAAGATAACAGAAAATGGAAAGTTCCCCCATGCTCATGGATTGGTAGAATTAACATAGTGAAAATGGCCATCCTACCAAAAGCAATCTACAGTTTCAATGCAATTCCCATCAAAACACCAACACAATTTTTACAGACTTTGAAAGAACAATTATCAATTTTGTATGGAAAAAAAACAAAATGGCTAAAACTTTCCTGTATAATAAAAGATCTTCTGGAGGTATCACCATCATAGATCTTACGCTCTACTGTAGAGCATCAGTAATAAAAACTACAAGATGATCAATCCTCGTTTAGAAAGACAGATGGGATGTGCATTGAACGTATGACAGGAGTCTACTGAGTGCATCTGAAAGACTCTAACTAGCAGTGTTTTCAAAGCAAAGACTCATGACCAAACCTTTGACAGAGTACAGGGAATCATAGGAAAGAAGGGGAGTTAGTCTGA
>REGO01000028.1:7755352-7768893 GCA_010120015.1 Rhombomys opimus | reverse complement strand
GTGCTCTGCTCTGGGCCTGGAGAATGTGCACCTAGGTTGAGTTGGCGCCTGGGGGCACCACTCTGGTCTGGAGGCTGGGTGCCTCAGTCTGGACCCGAAGCTGTGTGTCCCTGTCTGGGATGTCCGCTGCAGGCACTGCTCTGATCTGGACACTGTGGGTGCAGCCCTCTTGCAGGACCAGGGATTCCCACAGTTTTGTCAGTCTAACTAGGGGTAACTGGTTGATCCTTGGCACAGTATCTGAGGGCTGCTGCAATGGCTCTCTGGCTTTTGTAGGTCTGAGGATGCAGCTGTGTGCCCCAGTGCCCTAGGGGTACTCAATAACGGTAGCTGAGCACAGCGTTCCTGCCAGCATTAGAAAGCTAGAGCCTAGAGTCTGTGTGAATCCAAAAAGTCTTTTGGTGCTGGGTGTCCTGAGCTTCAGACCTGATGATTCCCCCCCCCCCGCTGGGGGTTTCCTCCCGCAAGGGACACCCAGTCTTTGCTTTGGGGACTGCTGTTCTGTCGGGGTGGCGGCGAGTAGAACCCACAGGCACAGACACCTGCTTGTGGCTCTGCCTTTCTGGCCGTTGGGAGCTTGTGCGGCTTCCTAACCTGGGTAATTTTTCCCGAGACCTTTTCGGGGTGGTGGTATCAGCTGAGTGCTCTGAGATCAGACCAGCCATCTCCCTGTGGGTTTGCACCCAATGGTGAAACTGAGTCTCTGGTGTCCTGGGGCCCACAGTTTTTTCTGAGGAGGCGAATCAGGCGCACAGGCAGAGCTCTGTGCAGGTGCCTGGGTCCCCAGCTGTGGCTCAGGGCTGGCTCCTGGGGCACCTGCAGAACCCGAGTCTTTTCCAGGGGATGTCTGGGTGACCTAAGGTCGGTCCCAATCGTTTCCTGCTCCTTGGGGTTATCTCTCGACTGGAAAATCTAGTCTGTGATGTTGTGGGCCCACAGTTCAGTCTGGGACAGTGACCAGATCATGCTGTCGTGTAGTTCTGGGCTGGTGACCAAGCGCCTGGTGGAACCAGGGTCTCTTCCGAGGTTTAGCTGGGTGAGTTAAAGCTGATTGAATACCCCACCATGGGGTATCCTCTCACCTGAGAAACACAATCACTTCTGTTTTATGGCCGAGAGTTCTGCTTGCTGGTCACTGTGCTGATCCTGCTGAGCTGCTGTTCAGAATGAGAGTCCTCCAGGCACCGCCATCTTGCCCCGCCCCCCTCCCCCATGAAACAGCTTTTTAAACAAGAGGAGAAGTTGTTTTTTGTTTTGTTTTGTAAATGATAAGAGTAGGTCAGATAAATAAAAATGAGACTGTCCATTTAATCCCAGAGTTTAAAAGTAAATATATCAAACTGATTTCTGGGAACTCAAAAGTTGTCTTAACTTTTTATACAAAGAGTCTAAGATTTAGTAAGTAATTCCTTTCTGTTCCTTGTTACCCAGCTGTCTTCCTCTGTCCTCTCCTTCCAATTGTATGCATATGGTTGGCATCTAGTTATTCAAACCAAGATGGCAACAGTGAGTATCCTCTTTCCAGCTGGCAGAGATTCCATGTCTGTTCATGTGGACATCTGTTGGAGGACATTTCTATCCATTTTTACATTATAAAAAAAGAGAGATGGGAACAAGAAGATGGGAAATCAGTATGTGAAATGTCAGCCCCATGACTCATTGCAATTTTGGATTTATTTATTTGTGCCTCTGGGGACTCTCACTCAGAGGACACGTGGCGTGATCATTCCCTTGATTTTATGTGTAGGGATTTTGTATGTTTCCTGATTGTGAGCAAGCTTACAATGTGTCCAGTGCCATGGATTATATCATTGTTTTCTTTTGGTTTGAATATGTGATCTAATGATCAATTTGCTCCCAAGGGAACATTTGAAATTGAACTGATACATTGCTTTTTTTTTTCCTCATGGTCTCGTTTCTGTCACAATGTTCACAGTTTTCTAGGATATCTGACAACCAAACCAAACTTGTGGCTTGTAAAATATTATTAATATTTGAAGTGACTACACACACTTATTTGACATTATTTGAAATAGCATGTCTTAAATTTTCAAAAGAATTTTCACAATATTATATCAGCTTATTAAATTTCTACTAAAAGTGTGCCAACTTATTTCAAGTTTCCGATTTACAACAATACATGAAAAATAACATTTAATTATTAAATGATATTAAGCCTATACAACTTGATAGACACTTCAAACATTGTAAATTTTCTAGATGATCATTGTCTTTGATAGTTTTGGGGAAATGTAGCCCCAAGCCATGAACAATTGATATCCAAGCAGGTGCCAAAAGCAAGAAGGTCTCTTTCATAAAATTAGGGAAGATATTGAGATCCATTGAACATCATTAAGTCATCACAGGAGAGATGATTTTCTCCCACAATTTGAGAAAACAGTGTTGCCAATAGCAACCCAAGGAACTGGCTTTCCTAAGCTTCTCCAGTTTCCTATCATGAGGCCACACCCTCTCATCATTCTTTCTTCTCCAGGATTATCAAGATCTCTTCAACCTTAACCAAAACATAATAAAAAAAAATCAAGTTTGCCTATAGCATTGAGTCTTTGTTTCCTTGTGAAAGAGTTCAGTTCATGTCATATAAAACATATCCTCAATAAGTTATCATGTTTTCTCTTGGTAATATGCTTTTCATAATAGAGACCTCTGTTTTAAACTGTAAGGTGCATAAAAATAAATTTTATTTCTCTATAATGGTAAGTTCTAAAAATAATACTATTTTGCAGGAAAAAAAACCACCAAATCTGAAAAGGTTTCAAAAACTATTTCAAATATTAATAATTGCACAATTATATATAAGTGGCAGAATTTAGGTTTTTCAATTACTGTTGCTCTCATTTTCTGACTCTAGAGTCACGGTCTTATATATTACACTCTTTTCTTGACTGCTGACATATTTTATACTTTTAGTTCCTGGACTTTTGTCTCTCATTGATTTGGAAAGCACTAAGCACATGTCTACCCTGTATATAGCTGATGATGGAAGACTTGTTGTGATCACTTGATTTACTATTGTTCTAGAGTTTTGATGGGTAAACTCAATGTTCCTGAATTCTCAGTCTTCCTGCCTCAGTTTCCCAAATATTGTGCCAGATTTTCCCAGACTGTGGCTCTTTTAAAGTATTCATTCTCTATTTGTGCTACCAGGGAGAACTTCCTAGAATATAATTCTGAGCATGCTATTTGATTCTCCATTATAGCTTGAGGATGCTTAATCATCTTGAAAAGACTTCCAAGATGTCAGTAAACATGCTCCATTGTCAGTAAACAAGGACCTCTTGCTTCTTGAGGAGATAGAAGGGAACATGGTACTACACAAATTCTGTTGATTGATTCTTATAACGCTGTGACAGAATAAACAACAGTAAGAATTTAAGGGAATACATTCTAGTTTTGGCTCACAGTTTCAAAGGGATTTTAGCTCATGTGGGTGTAGAGACATGACTAGTGTTGATGTTTGTGAGAGCTTGATAGAGTTGTTCACATGGCAACCACAGCATATAGTAGAGAACAGGATCAGAAGCAAGGTCAGCTGTGAGCTTCAGGGGCCTCCTCCCTAGAGATCTATCCAGGCTCAAGCACCTCTTATACCAGCACCACAAGCTGGGACCAGAATGTAAACCCACGAGAATGTAAGAGACAGTTCAGGTACAAAGGATACCACATAAAGCAGAGCAAGTATCAGTGGCATGTTTTCATCTAAATTCTGTCATAAACCACTTAAATATACTCAATAAGCTATATCTGACATGATCAGACCAATATAAGTGAATCAAGGTGTAATGATGAAAATATTTAAGAAAGTATAACTATAGTTCAAGTGAGATAAGTTTTAACCGGTTAAAGCATCACCTAGGCCATTTAACAGACTATGCAAAGGAGTGTGGACAAATTTGAGACATTTCTTTTCTAATATTATTTTAAGGTTTTTCTTTTTTTATGTGCATGGGTGTTTTGCCTGCATGTATGTATGCATGCATGGTATCTAAGGAGACCAGAAGAGGAGATTCGGTCTGGTAAAAGTGTTGCTAAAGACTTCACTGTTGGATCTGGGAATCAGCTGCAAGTCCTCTGGAAGAGCAGCCAGTGTATAGAACTTTGAAGGGACCTCTCCAGCCACGTTGTGACATTTCAACAGTGACAATGAATGGTACTGTATTGTTAATGAAAATGAACTTAGTGGTAGAAAGAATGATATAAATTGCATTTTGTAATAAGTGAATGGACTGAAGTTCCATTAAGAGAAAGGAATCTCTGAAAGAGGACCAGATTGTGACGACCAGTTTGAAATGGTGACTCAGAGAGTAATAATGTATCTCATTTCCGATATGTCAAGTTTGGAGTGTTTTTTAAATAACCAAGAGTACCACCGCTACGATATTGAACATATGGTCTCAGCATAAATGGGAGGACTGGGATGAAAATTATGAACATAAGAGGCATCTGTGTATAGATAGTAATTGAATCCAATGATGTAAAAAGGCCTCAAGGTGGGGAATAAAAAGAGAAGATGAGAAGCCCGGGACCATGGATGGAAGCATGCAAATATTGAATTGGTGAGGAAAAGATGAAGGTTTACAAAGAAATTTTTACATAAATGTTCAAAATCTTTGGATTAACTTAAAGATAAAACATGTTGAGTAAGAAGCAAAATAATGGGTGAATTTCAAGGAATAATTCACAGTGTCTCTTGCTCTTTTTACGCCAAGCAAAATGAACAATGAAATTTACCTTCTTGGGTAGAAGGAAGTTGGAAAATGGGATAGCATGCACCATGTTTTATAATATGCATTTCCTTTGCATGAAACACTTGTGGAAAAATGTCCTTGTGGTTAAATATTTTTCTGGCGTAGTTTTAGAGTGATTTATAAAATATACTCCATAGTGATAACCACTAAGTTTGACTCCAATTTTTTTATATTGCCTTGTAAACAATCCTATAATGAGCACTATTGTAGCCTTGTCTTTGTGAATGTTATGATGCCCTGGGTTATATTTCTAAAAGTGTATTGCTAGGTTAAAAGTTGTCCTGTTTTTCCAGTATAGTCCTATACTAGAGTTTTATTTCCAGTCTTGTCTTTGGCTAAATATACCACAATATCTCCCCAAATCTATTCTCTGGGTTATAAAGCAAGCTAAAGGCATTAATTTTTCCTTCTTAATGACACATACCAAGTTTAATCCATATCTGCCTATGCAACTGATTAAACTTGGGCCATGGCATAAATTATACACTCAGAAAACCAACCAAAAAGCACTAAAATTCAGTCAGCACAAGCTATATGTCAGGATATATTTTAGAAAGATACAGCATAGATAGGAAGATTAGATTGAAAGATATTAACAAACATACATACATACATACATACATACATACATAGATAAGTAAACACAGAAAAATGATAGATGAATAGGTAGGTCGATGCATAAGAGAAACATTTAATTAAGTCTTGTAAGCATCTTTTTCTCTCAACAGTTCTCCTTTGATATTGAAAAAACACTAAGAATTAAACTACCTTTTCACAGTTGGCTGGGGGAAATTTCGTGCTTAATTTCAAGAAGAAATTCTCAGTGGCGTAGGTCATAGCTAAGCTTACATACTGTATGGATGAGATTAAGCAAAAGAAGGGAAGATGAGTTTTAAAGAAATTTTGAACTCATATGATAAATGCCCAGATACCCCCAGTAAAATACAAATAGCAAAAGAAAGTGTGAAAATTTTAGGCTCCATTTCCAATCATCAAGGAACTACTGGAAAATAAAAACTGCACTTTTCTCCAAGAAAGAGTAAAAATATTAAGAGTAGGACAAAGATAAGATGAATAAGAAAAATGGAAGAAAGTGAAATAGAAAAGTTGAAAGTAACAAGATTTATTTTAACTAAATTACTACATAATTAATTAACTATACTGAAATGGAGTACAGAATAAAACAGCATTTTTTTTTTAAAATTGGGGAGTTTATTTAGATTTTGAAAGTTTCTTCTGAAGATGTATTTCCTTTTCTTGGTGGAGATCACAGTAAAAAAGAAAACAAATGGCTCCAGATTATCTGCAGCTAGACTTTTTCCAACCTGGTAGTTATGGCTATGATAATTAGCAAGACGGCAATTAGGAGAATTTAATGAAAAAAGAAAAACAGTTATGAAATGTTTGTATATATATATTTTTTTTGCTAGACATTTAAAAGTGGACTTTTGTGATACACGTTTTCTAAAAAGAAAATTGAGAAAATTTGCTTTAATTATTACTGGGGTAAATTAGATTTCCAGACCTTTAGATAGTCGTCGTATGAAGATTCTGACACTAGCTGCTCTGAGGTAGGTCTGGGTGATTAACGGTAAAGACTGCCGCTGCTGCATGCACATCTCATTTTGATATAATCAAAACTACCTTGGATACACATTCACGTCCTCCTCTTGTCAGGTCTCAGAGATAGGAAAAGATTTAATGAGCGTACTGAATTCCAGAAGATCATGCCATCCTTGTTTTTTACAGCCATCCCAGAACACACTGTTTATTTTGTGTTCTGTGTTATCTTGTTATCTTGTGTGTCTGTGTGGGTTACTTTTGGTGTAGTGCTTTTCCATAGTTGTTATCCTTTATTGCGGTTTATAGAGGGCATTTAGAAGGCAGAGTGACTACGAGCTGTTTTCACTTAGGACCTTTAAAAGCTGCTTGTAAAATAAGATAAAAATCAAATGTTCTGATTGGATATTTTCTAAATTCATTTCAAGTTTGACAATGTTAGAATTCTTATCCCCGACTCTTTTGTGTTTTATATTGGTTTTTAGACTTTCACCAAAAGAAATAACTATGCGGTCTAGAGGGATGGCTCAATGGGTATATAAAGTCTTTTTCTGAACAACCATGAGGACCAGGGTCAGGTTTCAAGAACCCACAAAATGATGTCAATCATGGCAGCATGAGTTTGTCACACAAGCACTGAAAAGGCAGAAACGAGTGGATCCCTGAGGCTTGCTGCTGAGCCAGAAGTCTCCTCAAATCAGTGAACTCTATGTTCAGTGAAGAAGTTTTTCTCAGAAAAGAAAAGTGGAAATTGAAAAAGACAATCCATTGGTGCCTAGCCTCCACAGGGCATGCATGAGCGCACACACACACACACACACACACACACACACACACACACACACAAAGCTAAGCATGCTATATAGTTCCATGTTGAAAAAGTCAGCTCATTGATGAATTTCCACGTGTGACTCGCCCTGTCCATTACAGAATTTAGAAGGCAGAGCATGTATGGCTGCTGAATACATGCATGTGTGTGTTTTACACACTACTCGTAACCTTACAGGGAAAAGTGATCAGTGTGCTTTTTCCATAACTCAAAATTGGCCAGATTAGTATTTATATTATGTATCCATGTATTGTCATAGTTATAAAGATATTTGATTTATAATTTGCAATTCTATCAAAGGACACATTTATTGAAGTTTAAATTGCCATGCTTGGATGGATTCAAGAATAAAACAAATACTTGTCTTTGGTCCGTGCATTTGTCTTGTGAGCATTTGCTAGCTGAGGGAGTCTTCTTTATATAGCAAATGGGCTTGATTTGCTTCCAAATAATATTCTGTGACACTGAATTTGGTTTCATAATTTCAAAGGCAGCAGAAATAAGTTGAATCTTATCTTCCTATTCCAAGAAAACTAAATTTGTTAATCTTCTGTGCAGCAGAGTTAAATCAAATGATTCAGAGTTAAAGAAATCATAATTTTGGTGCCTGGGAGAACTTTCACTCTGATTCCTTCTCATTTATATTACCTGCATTTCAAGTGACCCAAAGTAAGTAACTCAAATGCATCATTTCCCTTTAGTAAACAGGTATCTACTGTCCAGTGGGTATTGCCACTAAGCCTCTCAAAGGTTTATATAAGTTGTTAAATTTTCAGCACTTTCTGCTTGAAGGGTGCTTTAAAAACATTAGATTCGTCTTGAAGTCAGTTTTGAACAACACTCAAGAATTAGACATATAGGGAATTTCATGGCACTATTTTATACGAACAACATTTCCATATTTTCTTCCCTCCTACTACCTCATAACTTACCACTAGGGATTATTTTACAGGAAGACTTTTGCATGAGTGTTAACTCCTAAGTATGGTTCAATTACAAAAGGAGCGTCAATCATGGAATCTGAAAATAAAATGAGTAATCTGGGGAGAAGTTCTCCCTTAAATATATTTCTTGTACTGGGGATATGTAGCATAGTTGGTAAGATCCTATTGAATATGCATGAATTCCTGGGTCCCATCCTCAACAATGCATAAGGCTGTATGTGGTTGCTCATGCCTGAGACATCAGCACTAGGGAGGTGGAAGTTCAATAACCGTTTCAGCTATAAATGTACAAGGACAACTTCTGATCATTGAGATCTTAGAGGAAGGGAGGATAATATAAAGGTATTATCAGTTTCTCCTTTGAAAAATATGCCTTTGGAATGGAAAGGGTTATCATTGGTATGTATGTGTTGAACAGTCATATATAAGCATATTTTTGTCTCTTCCTTTGAGACAGTTGCTCACTGAATCTGAAGCTAACCTGGCTTACAACAAGCCACAGATATTTTTACTCCAGCTTCATACAGAGCTTGGCTTACAGGCATGTACTTCCAAGCACACTGGGATTTTTACATGGGAGCTGGGAAGTCACACTCAAGGCCTGTGCTTGTAGACCAAGGAGATACAATGATATTTAGAAATAACACAATGAGTTAATAAATGTCAGGAATGTTTTGTCTCACTGTGCCATCTCTACAATATCCAAATTCATTTCTAGAAATTTCTGACCTCATTACTCAATGATATTAGATCATAAGGATTTTGGATATTGCATTAGCATCTAGAAAGTCAAAGCACAATGACATTGAATCAAGTCCAGGAGGTACCCAATAAGGAGAACACCAAAGGCGACGGAATGTAGTAGACAGCACATTGGTAGAACACACAGTATCTAGAGACAATCAAGTAGCTCCTTTAACCCTTCATACATTTTGGTATAACAACTATGTTGATGCTTTCGTTGGTTTTCTGATCATGAGGGACCATTTCCTTTGCTAATTTTGAAAACACATTACTGATGCTTACTAATTGTGTTACTTCTAAAGTCTCCTATACCTTCTTACTCTGCTTGTTTGTCTTACACATCATCTGACCCTAATGCATTCTCAAGTGCATAATGCAAGACTGATGCTCAGTTTTCAGATTTAGATCTGTAAGTCCATATATTCAGGTGAAGCATCTAATCTTCACCTCAAGGCCCAGGTGTTCTTCTGATCAGGTTCTCTTTCTTTCCTAAGGCTTCTACCAATCAGCTGCAGTGGATTCCTCCTCTAACTTGAACTTAAATCAAATCGAAGACCCTGGAATGTTAAAACTTCCTTAGCTTTATACTCTAACATTTTAGTTACAGAAACACAATATAGTTCATTGTGTGTGGAGGGGGATGAGAAGATTCTTAGTAGTTAAGAACATGCAATGTTCTTCAACCAATGGCAGAAAACAGCTGGCTGTATCTCCAGCTCTAGAAGAACAGACATCACCTTCTCACGTTCATGAGCTCCTACCTTGCATTCACCTCACATACTCCTCTTCCAAGTATATACATAATTTTTAAAAGTCAATTTGGAAAACATGTCATAAGCACTCAGTATATGTGAGGTACAAACCACCGCAAACCCCTATGCTGTCATATTCTCCACCATTGCTGTCCTCCATGCATACAAAAGTCCATGGAGTCACTGAGCTCTTGCTTTAAATATTTTTAGAATTCAACCCTGAAGTCATAGTGAAGGCAGGGGTTGGGCTGTGAAATCAAGGAATACTTGTGCGCTTCCCTGCTCTTCACCTCTTGTCTTGCAGATGCAGTTTGTTTCTTCAGAGCATACGAACATAGGTGACCATTCTCTTGCCTTCAGCCCCATCTATATCCCCATCTATTTTGGTTTGACTGTTTCAGCTATACAAAAATCTGTGTTTATATTTTGCTATGTCTTTTCTTTCCAAACAATAGGGATGCTCTTCTCTGTGTAACGAACACTCTCTTCATGTTTTCACTCACCTGGGCAAACCCAGCATCTTTCTCTTAATCATTTTTCCTTCTTCAAAATAAATGCACCTGTTTTGTGCTCCCATTGTGCTGGCACTTATTACTTAAATTATCTTGTGGTTCTGGAATTAGAAAAATACAAAACAGTATCTCTTTAGAGACTTCTCTGTTTAGAATCTACTCCCTGTGTCTTACCTATGTCTTACACAAAGAACATTTTATTATGTGGAATAAAAGGCCTCCAGGGGTAATGTAACATGTCTGCAGCCTTGTCCCCTTCATTCAGGTCTCCAAGAGAAAATTTCCAAAAACGAGTGTCACCAGTGTACTTAGGAGTATTCGTGGACTGGCTACCCTCAATTTAGAAATTTTATCGTTGTTATACTTGTATAGTATTTTTTTATCATTTTTTTTCTCTTTTGAAAATGAAGAAATAAAGTACGGGAAAACCTATGAGTGGCCTGAGTCACTCTTCCCTCAAGAAGATGGATGCCTCAGTGTTAGGTCATGTTCTTTAGTGAAGAGAGACAGAGGCTTCAAAGGATACAAGAGGCTTAGTGTTATGAAGCAGTGCTGACATTTTTTCAGTAGCAGCACGTTCAGCCCTGAGTGCCTTCATTAGGTATTAAGTCTGAACAGTTTCAGAAACTCCCCTCCCCCACCCACAGGGATCCGGGTTAGAGACAAGAACAATGGTTCCAGTGCAGCAAATATTCGGAACAAAACCCCCAACACATGAAGTTGTCGTATAAGAAATGACCACAGGCAAATACAGCAAGCTTTGCAGGAGATGTTGGGAGCATAAGGATCTGAACCTTCTCTAGTTCCCACCAATTGCCTGCAAATTTCATGATTTCCAGTTTTTGTTGTTTTTGTTTTGTTTTGTTCTTTTTATTGCTGAGTAGTATTCCATTGTGTAAATGTACCACAAATTCTGTATCCATTCCTCTGTTGAGGGAAATCTGGGTTGTTTTCAGATTCTGGCTATTATGAATAAAGCTGCTATGAACATGGTTAAGCAAATGTCCTTGTTGTGTACTTGAGCATATTTTGGATATATGCCTATGTATAGCTGGATCTTGAGATAGCACTATTTCTAATTGTCTGAGAAAGCACCAGATTGGTTTCCAAAGTGATTGTAAAAGTTACATACCCAGCAGCAATGGAGGAGGGTTCCCCTTTCTCCACATCCTTTCCAGCATGTGTTGTTACTTGAGTTTTTTATCTTAGTCACTCCGATGGGTGTAAGGTGAAAATCTCAGGGTTTTTTGTTTGTTTGTTTGTTTGTTTTTTGTTGTGAGTTTCCCTGATGATTAAGGATTTCTTTAAGTTTTTCTCTGTCACTCGATATTCCTGAGTTTGGTATCACAGAAGCAGAAAGACACACATGGTATATACTCACTTAAAAGTAGATATTAGAAATATAATATAGGATAAACATAATAAAGTCTGTACACCTAAGGAAGCTAAGCAAGAAGGAGAATCCTGGGTAAGATGATCAATCCTCATTCAGAAAGGCAAATGGGATGGACATTGGAAGAAGGAGAAAAGAGGGAACAAAATAGGAGCCTACCACAGAGGGCCTCCGAAAGACTACCCAGCAGGGTATTAAAGCAGATGCTGAGACTCATAGCCAAAATTTCAGCATAGTGCAGGGAATCTTATGAAAGAAGGGGAAATAGAAAGACCTGGAGGGGACAGGAGCTCCACAAGGAGAGCAACAGAACCAAGAAATCTGGACCCAGGGGTCTTTTCTGAGACTATTACTCCAACCCAGGACATTCATGGATATAACCTAGAACCTTTGCACAGATGTCGTCCATGACATTTCAGTATCCAAGTAGGTTCACTAGTAAAGGGAACAGGAACTGTCTCTGTCATGAACTCAGTAGCTGACTCTTTGATCACCTCCCCCTGAGGGAAGAGCAACCTTACCAGGCCACAGAGAAAGACAAGACAGCCAATCCTCTTGAGACCTGATAGGCTAGGGTCAGATGGAAGGGAAGGAGGACCTCCCCTACCAGTGATCTGGGAGAGGGACATGGGAGGAAAAGAGTGAAGAAGGGTGGGGTTGGGAGGGAACAAGGGAAGGGGCTACAGCTGGGATACAAAATGAATAAATTGTAATTAATAAAAAATTAATTAATTAAAAGGGATCTGAACTGTTTTTCCTCAAGAGAATACTTTTACATGCTTAAAGTCCCCAGTGTAAAAGGAAAGTTTTCTTTGAACTACACAGATTTTTCTTTTCCTTAAAAACTCTCAAATTTGATTTGAGGACAAACTCAGCATTTTTTTTTATTATTACTTATGTAGAAGAGGTTATTTTAGATGTTTTTCAGCTCGGTTAAACATCAGCTTTGACTGGAAAAAAAAAGTGTACGCCTAGGTGGGTGTTGATTAATGGTGCTAAGAACACTTTGTGTAGGATTTTATGCTAATTACCCTTTATACCCTCACCCGTGTCAATTTTAACAATCTAAATTAGCATTTTCTCCGAGGACTCAGAAATGTGAGAATTGGGAAATTGGCTCAGTAAGCTGAGTTAGCAGTGAGAAAATTGAGATGTTCTATATTTCTGTATTAACATCTGCTGCTTGTTCAAAGCGTGATTCTTTCAAAATGATGAAGATATTGGGGAGAAAATGAAAAACAATGGAACAAGTAACTCATACTTCATATTTTTTTTTAAAAAATGCAGCATTTGACATTGCCATCAACTATTCTAAGTAATAATGTCAGGAATAATGGAATTTTAGATACACAATGTTTGAAATTGATCACGTTATTTTTGGTGTAAATATTTTAGCTTCACTGTGATTTCAGCACCTGTATAATAGAACAAGCTCTCAGAGGTACTTGTTTATGTAAAATATCAAGCAAAATCCCAATAAAATTAGCTTCCATTTTGCTTATTTCTGAAGTAAAATCAAATGGGAAACTCATGCATTTCCAGGTGATTCTTTGTAAAATAAAATGCCAAATGTCTTCAAGAAGAAAGATTTATGGTAGATGCCAAGCTCACAAAGTAGGTTTGAGACTCCACAACATTAAAAAAAAAAAGAAAAAAAAAAAACAAAACAGATCTGGGGGACTGGAGAGATGGTTAAATGATTAAGAACACTTCTTGCTCATCTAGAGGACTCAAATTCACTTTTCAGTACCCATGTCAATGATTTGCATCCACAGTGTAGGCATCCAGTGACCTCTTCTGGCCTTCTGGATACCTGCACACATGAGGCATACACCCAGATACACACACACACACACACACACTCGAGGATCAGATGTAGCAGTTATTTCCAAGCATAGAGACACATGGCTGCAATCTTATGTTAAGGATTACTATAGGGAGATTGCAAGCTGGCTGCTTGTTGGAGCTGCTAAATAAGACCCTGTTTCCACAAAAACCGAGCACTGAGGAGTGAGCTCAAGGGTGGGTCTATGAAACA
>REGO01000028.1:7732811-7748323 GCA_010120015.1 Rhombomys opimus | reverse complement strand
AAAATAATTAAAAATAAAGATTCAATAGATAATTAAAATTTATCATGAATTACCTCAACCTGAGTGAAAAGGAAAATTATTGAATTTATGGCTGCAAATTAACCACAGCATTATCTAACTTTCTTGGACATGTTCCTGATTATGTTTCCAGTGAAGTGGTGGGAGAATTAAGAGTAAAGAGTGAAAGTCATGAAAGCTTTGAAAAATAAGATTTGCATTAATGTGTAAAACTCAGCGCCAGATGTGAAATGCATAAATGCTAGTGGGTGATACCCAGAATGCCCTGGTGTTTCAGTCTATCATCACAGCAATGCTGTGAACACTGGGTATTTTGGAGGTGAAATTTTGCTTGGAATGGGATTTTATCCTTAAGAATATGTTGTAACTTGAGTGCTAAGTGAGCCTTTGAGAAGGAAACCTCCTCATTGTGTTGGGCACTTTGAGGCATTCCCAATTATTTTCATGTCCAACAGACACTACAAACCAGACAAGGTGATTTTCTCTGCCACTTGTCTAAAGCCTCATAAAATTTGCTCCCACTGCCTAAGCCTCCATTTCCTCCTAATAATGGGGCCTTAATCCTGCCTTTTGCAGGAACAGCACAAGTTATTTCTGATACGTAAAGCACCACTTTGGAGAAGATTCTAGAAAGAAAGAAACACTGCAAAGATCCTTGGGTGCTCTTCACATGACACTGTGCATGTTTTCCTTGCCAGGTTCTACAGGATGCTACAGTTTGGGACTTAGAGTGTTTTTTCAAACCTTCTTTCTGTTCAACTTTGTCTGAAATGTGCTTTTCTGTTTATGAGTATACACTGCCTACCTCACGAATCTAGAAAGAGGACATGTGAACACTGATTTGGAGGCAAATGATAAATAATATTAAGAAGGCAGTAATGGCAAAGCTAGTGGAGTCTAAGGCTTGGCTTTGAACACACAAGCGTAGGTGGCTGAATCTCAGTCTACAAAGTATGGTTTTCTCAAAATAAGTAACTTCTTGAATTAATTTCACTTTAGCAACAATCCTCTAAGTATCCAAGGGCATTATATTGTCTTCTAGTGTTTATCATGGCCTCTTGTTCCTAGCAATGGCCAGATTCTAGGAAGACAACACAGAACCTAGATATGGGAAGTAGGCACAATTTCCAGTTGATTGGGCTTTTTATTGAACAGTTTTCTTGGGCTTTTTTCTTTAAACAGCTGACCTTAGAAGCCATTACATATGGCTTTCAAAGGCACACCACAGATGCTTGGAGTAGCAGGTCTTCTAACTCTTGATATAAATCCCAGCACTAAGTAACTGTGTAGATGACCTTAAAGTATGTACTCCATTTACATTCTTCTTGGTTCCAATGACACAAATAATATATTATAAAAACTTTGAAAATGGCCATCCCATGGGTATATCCGGCATATAACTTGTCAAATGGAGCAAGGGCTGCATTTCCTTGCAGAAAATGCTAGGGGAAACCTCACCAATGATGTTCATCCATGAAAAACCTCATCAGCGATGTTTAGTTGGAGACAGCCAGAATGGGAAAAGAGACTAAAAGAAAGTCACTTCAGGCAACAGAAGAGAACATAGCCAGCGTTCATTCAGCACAGGACTTAGAGTAGAAGGAATGTAAAAGTGCTCAGAGTTAGTGAGAAGAACCAGGACGGCAGATTGTGGGGTCCAGGGAGGTCGTTAGAAGGATTGTTTTGTATTTATGCAGTGTATGAGAGGAGGAAGTTTTTATAGGAGAGTGGCCCTAGCATAATGTTCATTAAATAACAGCATTTCTGTAGAAAAACTGAAAGAAGGCTATCATGGAGAGGATGGGAAGCAACTTGAGCAGAGATAGTGCATGGCTTGTTAAAAACTGTGAAGAGCACAAGGCTGACAGGATATAATTCGGTGGTTGGCAGAATGGGATTTCCTTTAGGCTAGAACATGAGCAGGTTCTTGGGATAAGGAAGGAAGAAATCACAGACGAGTCCCAGATGATCAGGGGTTTTCCCGAGCTGTAGATAACATTGGTGATGTCTGGGAAATGTTTTCTTCTTGCAGCAGAGTTGGGAGAGTAAGAGTTCCAAACAAAACCCCTTTGCTGTCAAGACCTGTGTTGTCCTCCTGTAGCTTAGTGACTTCAGCTTCTGTGAACTTCTGAGACATGAACATCTCTGGTGGGCCTGAGGACTCTACCTCCACAGAACGATGTCCAGAGGTCCCTCATTTCAGCCCTGAAGGGAGCAGAAGCAGGGTGCTAGGCCTGTGGGCTCAGGGTCAAGACTTGCATGCTTTGCCATAGTTAAGCAAAAAATAACCCCTTTCTTCATATTTCACTCAGGTATTTACTTTATCTTCACATTTCATGTGACTCAAAAGGATTTTTGAAACACAAGCCCAAGAAGTGTTATAAAAAAAATTCAATTTGGCATCTGTTATATGGACATAGCAACTACACAGCACAAATTTTCTTTTGCATTACTGTTGCCTCCATATCAGGAAGAGAATAGATGAGAAAAGCACAGAAAATGTTGACACAAATTCCTCTTTCAAAAATTATCCAGCTTTTTCCTAGT
Organism: Rhombomys opimus; assembly: GCA_010120015.1. Taxonomy (NCBI): domain Eukaryota; kingdom Metazoa; phylum Chordata; class Mammalia; order Rodentia; family Muridae; genus Rhombomys; species Rhombomys opimus. The sequence goes on along the minus strand of REGO01000028.1, from coordinate 7,745,758 downwards.
TTTCTGATTACTAAAATTTCTGCATTTAGTATTTTTTATCTATAAAACAAAAATGATACTAATGCAAAATTTCAAGACCATTTTATATTCTTAGAGGTTATTGGGAATGTTAGCTGTAGTTTTACATGCACAGATGTATATACATGTACTTAGAAGTAGCCATAGTCTAGTGCATGCTTCTTCCCATGTGTGGCATCTATAAATCAAATGACATGATCTGAAATAGGACTTTCAGAGGACTCAATAGAACGAAGAGAGAACACTAGAGAGGACGGTGAGAACGGATATGAATATATTGTATAAATGTAGAAAAATATAATAAAATCAATTACACAAATTATATATGCAAATAAGTATATTACAAAGCAAAAGTAGCTATAAAATCTGTTTAATTAGGAGCCAGCACTTATTGTAGATAAAGCTGAGCTGATTTGTAGAAGATGCAGAAGAATTTTTAAATGAATCTAGGGCATTGAATCCACTTATGTGATGTAAAATTTGAATAACTTCATATTTTTCATTTGTATTTTTAAACCTCCACATTTTTTATTGAAATCTATGAATGTAAAGTAAAAATGACTTTCCAAAAGTCTTTTACTTTGCTTGCCCTTTGTGCTGATCAGACTTGTGTCTCTGCAACAAAGTATCTGAGAAAATAACATAACAGGGAAAAGATGTATGTTGCCATGGTTTCGGAGGGTGTAGCATATAGCTTCATAAAGCATGTGGCAGGAGCCCTTCTTTACTTCAGACTGAAGAAGACACATACCCAGTGACCTGTTTTCTGCAGCTAGCCTCTACCCGCCCCAGTGGGTCCCCAGAACGTCCTCCATCAGCACAACCCTCCAAGAAACAGCCGTCCAATACACCAGTCGTTTCGAAGAACACTTCATGTCTCGAGCCGTAACACTGGTTACTGTATAATAAGAGCTATAAAAGAATTCAGTGGTTTATTAGCTACTTGTCATTTTTTTCTGTAACCAAATAACTGAAAGTTAGCTTAATCGGAGTAGTGTTTATTTTGGCTTAAGTTCTAGGGCTCCCTTAGCCATGGTGGAGTTGGGGAGTGGCGGTGGTGGAGCCATGGCAACAGGAGCTTGAGGCAGCAGGCTACACTGCATCCTAGTCAGGAAGCAAAGAATGGTGGGTACCTGTTCTCAACTCTTTGTCTCCTTTTTACTCAGTCTGGGGCCCTAGCTCATGGAGTGTAGCCACGCACATCTGGGATGGGTCCTCCCCCCTCACAACCCTAATCTAGATAATCCTTCATAGTCCTGGTGGTGACTTGTCCCTTAAGAAATTCTAGAATCTCACCAAATTGACAATCAAAGTGGTGATTACATTTTGATTACTTAACAAGGGCATGGTCCTTTTAAAATACTTACCTGGTATCTACAGAGTTTTCACCCATTTTTTAAGGATTTAAATTTTCCTAAAAAGAGATGAGGTTGGGTTTGATGACTGAATGAGGGTTAGGCACCGGGCACAGGTAGAGTAAATCCAACCCCCCACCCCATTTATTGACCTGATGCTCTCACCATTTATTCAACAAAGGTTATTGAACATGCCTCTTCCCACAAAGGCCTGAGACCTTTCATTTCGTTTTCAAATTCTCAGCAGAATAACCGCTGTACTCTGCACATATTTGCCTGACAAATGTACTCACACGTATTCTTGCTTATTTACTTTAATAGACCAGAGTTAACAACCATGGCTAATGGGACATCAAGCCAATAAAGGAAGGAATAAAACACTTTGACTCTTTTTCAAGTGAGAGCGTATCAGTAAGTGAGCACTGATATTTTTTGAAATGCCCTGTGTCAGAGAGGGACTCTAAGTTTGTTATTGCTGCTAATTCCTGAATACCCACACTTAAGAAAACTTCATCTATTTCACGGTGAGCTTGCAATAATCCTCTTAAGAGAGTTCCTCCTCTGAACCAGTTGCAAAGATATTTCCAGGCTTGGGTTTTTGTTTGTTTGTTCTTATCTTCAGCTGATTTTTAAAATAGTAACAGAAGGTGACACATTTTCATAAAGTTCTGTAAAAGCCATCAGGGACATCATGCCATGGATGCTTTGTTAATTGAACATTCTCTCTCCTCCAACAAGTCAAATCAAAGCATAGATGAAGAGAGAAGGCATCCCAGCTTGTATTTCTCACGCGGAACACTTCAATTCAGCCAAGACTGTGCAGTTAGAACTTTTAAAAAATGCGAAATATACCTTAAAGAGTTAAATATGATACCTATGGATGATTTTTACCACAATTTGTAGTTTTAAAAGGTAAATTCTGTCTGAAGTATATCTGCTTATTTCTAAAGCTAGACGACAAGTAGATAGAAATTCTGTGGTTTCTCTGCTCCCATTTTCTGCAAATTTAGCTGGAACATGGGCTGCGGTGGTTCTAAGAAAATAGGAAGCTGTCTGCATTCCCCTACAATGTACTCAAAGTCTTCATTTGTAGCACATGTCGGGGAACTCGCCGCTTTTGTCTTCTCTTCACTACGTAGAGGTTAAAACAAGGTTGACTCCTTGAACGACCTGCGATCACCCTGTAGCCGTGTAAAAATGATGAGTGGGACCCCTTTCTTCCAAAGTTCCCAGAGTGCCTGAAAGAACTGCTTCCCATTTCCGTTGTACTCCGGGATCCAGATGCAGCGTGGGCTTCAGAAAGAGCAGGCAGTGAATCACAGGGGGCCGCGGGAGAGAAATCTCAAAGTTCTTTTAAAGGACGTTTTAAAAATGAAGGTATAATTTGTATCCATAGAAATGTGCTCCTATTAAGTGTGGCATTTGATTAGTTTTGACAAATGCATGTACTTGTGGAACCCACACACTTCCCAAGATGTCCATTAATCCCATCACTCTAGAAAGCTCCCTGGTGCCCATTTCCAGTCAAGCGGGACCCCCTCCCAGGCAAACACTTCCGTAACTTATATAACCATAGAACTTTTTGTTCTTAGTTCAAATTCCAAAGATATGGACTCATAAGCTATGTGTCCATGATTCTTCCATTTCTTTTGACATGGCAGAATCCTTTTCTGATTTGTCACTGTGATTTTTGTACTGTAAAAGCTGCACTGGATGGTGTTGAATCTCACATGGCCCAATTTTTTGTGTCTCCTCCTTTGCTATATTTGTATTTAACTTGTCCGTTTTATGATTTTAGATTTTTCCTTCTGTTATTTGTTCCTGTTTTCTCCTTTAGGTTCTTCTATGAGAGAACTGAATATTTATTGCTGCTATTAATTTTCTCTATAATTTTCGATCTCAATAATTTTGTGTGATTTAAGTCAAAGTAAGAAGTTTTCTGTTTGCTGTTTTTACTCGCTTTACATCCCCATTATAGCCCTATCCTTCCTGCCCTCCCAGTCCCACTCTCCCTTCACTTTTCTGTCATTCCCTACCTCTCCCCTCTTCCTTTAGTCAAAACAGGGGAGCTCCCTTTCCCATCCACCCGGTTCATCTGGTTGCTGCAGAACTGAGCATGTACTCTTCCCCCGGGGCCTGGCAATGCAGTTTCGCCAGGGGGAAGTCATAAAAAAGCTGGTACCTGAGTAATTTTCCTATGCAGCCCCCACTTGCCTTACTAGAGGACCCACATGAGGCCTAAGCTGCCCACCTGCTGCATCTTTGCAGGGGGCTTTGGTTTGTGCTTCAGTCTCAGCAAGGCCTTTTGGGCCCTGAATAATTGGCTCTTTTGTTCTTCTTGTGGAGTTCTTGTCAAATCCAGGTCCTTTTCTCTTTTCTCCCACTTTTCCACAAGACTCCCTACTCATCGTCCAAAGTTTGGCTGTGAGTCTGGGCATCTGTTTTGAGTTGCTGCTGGGGAGAGTCTCTCAGAGGGCAAATATGTCAGGCTCAGGTCTACAAGTTTAGCACAGTATTATTCACAGTGTTAGGGGTTGGCACTCCCCGACAAGCTGGGCCTTTTGTTAGGCCTGGCATTGGTTGGGCATTCCCTCAATCTCTGCTCTATTTGCTCTATCTTTATCCTTGCACATCATAAAAGAAATATTAATAAAGCTTAAATCATAAAAGCACAGTTTTTTAAGTTTGATTTTTAAATGTTATTTAATCCCTTAATATCTACCTATACTGCTATGTTGTCATAGTCAAATTGGATAGTATTCCACAGTATGCGAGTATTTCAGTCCCTTTATGCATTCATTCATAGAATACACTCTCTCATCTCATGTCTCCTGAAATCCCAAACCTCCTTGCTCTCTTTGTTCAACATTGCACAAACCTTCTCTGCATTGTTCCCTCTTTTACAATAAGTCTTTTGAAACTCTTAGTAGGAAGAACAGTCTGAGATGAACCTTTTTCAGTTTGGTTACAAATAAAAATGACTCTAATGTTTTGTTTTTGTTTATTTTTTCTCTTATACCCTTCCTGTTAATTTTAGTGGTTTCTCTAGAGATAGTAAGTTGCCCTTTTAATGTATTATGGTTTATCTTCACAGGAACTTCTACTAAATAAAAAGATAGGAATCTTGGTGTATGTTTCCCATTGCAAATCCCCCCAGTCCTTGTACTCTTTTCCAAATAAAGCAGCCTTTCCTAATAAATCCAGTTGGAACTGTCCATGTTTTCCGTTCATCACGGCTAAGAGTGTTCTGAGAGTACCTTCTCATACACTGTTTTCAGAAAGTGCCCAAGAGAGTTAAGTCACATTGCTTTTACAATAGCAAATTACTAAAGTTCAATGAAGTTGTTACGTTTGTTTTTCTGTTACTGTGCCAACTTGAAAAATTAAACGTTATCACAGATATGTATTGAAAAACATAGTATAAAAGAGTTCATGAGTGTTCTTGTTTTCAAAAGTAAGAGTCTAGAACTATCCCCCATTCACATACACTGCACTAGGACTCGATGTAAACATTATGGCACATGCAATGTGTTGTATTGACTTTACTTTAGTCAGTTGGCTTTCTAAGGAATTTTAAAGGTATAGGCTAATATAAATTTGTTTGTATATGGATGAAGAGATATGCACTGATAGAGAAATGTTTTAGCTCTCTGTTGTTTTCCAGATATTTACTTATCCTTCTGTTTCCATTCCTTAGTTAAATACAAGAATTACCCTGCTACTGTTTCTGTGAAGCCATAAACAATTATGTTACAATCTTGTGTATTTGGCATCCATGGGAAATAAATTCAAGTTTTTCTGTTTGAGAGTGTCATTGTGTTGTCTTTAGTTATTGAGAACAGTGTTTTGTTTGTTTGTGTTTGCAGAATTCTACAATATATAGAATTCCACATCAAAACCTCTCCTTTCTCTTATATGTGTGTTTATTATTGTCTTCTGACCTATCGATTCTGGTGAGAAGCAGGCTGTCAATTTTATTGCAGTTTCCCCGGATGAACCTGCATTGAAGATCATTGTCTTCAGGTATCAGCAATTTGGTGATGGGCTGTCTGGTTACATTCTCTTTGTATTTTACTCACTTAGATTTTTGTTTTATTTATTTATTTGAAATTAAAATATTCTAGTTATTTTTGATTAGCTGCAATAAATTATCAGTTGTTTTCTTTTCAAATACTGTTTTTACTATATTTTCCATTTCTTCTCTAGCACTTTAATGAGAAACTGAAAAAAACTGAATTTTTTTCCCACAAATATGGAATGTCTTTAACCTTGTAATATTCTTTTTTCTTTTTTTACGTTTAAGTTGTACTGCCTCCTAATCCAGTTAAAAACCATTGTTACTATATTAGAGTTGGATATAGATACAAACAAATAGGAGATATAATAACAATGTCAATGAGAAGCACAACCCACTCCAGTGGAAAAAAGAGCTTATTCTCAGCCAAATATGAGTGGCCAAGAGCTGGAAATGACTTACAGTGAATCATATGCTCACTGGAGAGTTATTTATATGAGTTTTTAATAATCAGCAAAGAACTCAAGTCACAAATCAATGCATTAACAAAAAACATTTGTGGCATCAGGTTAGGCAGGTTACAGTGATGCTGGGAGCTCTTTTCTATAGATTTCGAATACTGTGACAGTCTAAGTTAGTACATTACAAATGTTTTTTAGTTAGGTCATACATATGTGCTGCTAATAAATAGCTATTAAATAGATGCAAAATTCCCGAAGATACTTTTGTCTTAATTTGCAATATTCTAACTCTCTATAATCACAAAGTAAGCAGTCAGTCTACAGAATCTTCAATACACATGTGGCTTACTTTTAGGGAGCTTCACTTGACAAGATGTAAAAGAAACTTAATGTGGGAATTGGCTCATTTAAGTCCAAGACCCCAGTAAATCTTGTGTGTGGTACCTACAAACTAAATGTGATCCATTCTGAAAATAAACTCTGAGAAACAGAGCTGGAAATGATAATGGAGGTAACTTGTATAAATTCAAAGTTCAAAAGCCTAAAGCCAGAAGCATGGTGTCTAGAGGGCCTTAGAGAAAAGCAAGCCCAACCACAAGGAGTCAGAGAATACATAGCCTTAACTAGCTTGTCTTTTAGAAGAAGCCCTTCATTTTCTAGAATTTATGTATATGAAATGTTTAGTATTCTGATGTGTTAATACATGACTGTATATTGTCTGATTTATGTCATTGTTATATTGGTACTGGTATTGTCATTATACTTCCAACATGTCATATTCTTCTGCATGGTGCTAAGTTCTATAACGGATAATAAAATTTGTACTGATGGCAAATCAATCTTCCTTGGATTTATAGAATGTTTACCACAGAAATTTGTATGCAGTATTAGCTATAGAGTGAACAATCAGAGGTGAAGAGTGAACTATAATTTCTTAATGATTTCATGGGGTGAAGGCATATACTTGACTGACACATAACCTTGTTTAGGGGTAGAGTGGATTTTTTTCAATAACCTAAAATGATGAATTCTGTAAATTCGGTACTACAGAGGAAGAGATAGTTTAGTGTTAAGGTCTGTTTTTAAGTATACAAGCCTCAGATATGCTCATATCTTTTCCACCCATACTGCTTTGGTCAGACATCAGTCATGGAAACTTGAATCTGATAGGGAAAGTAGGGTGTTTTGTTATGCCTGGAAAGAGAGTATCACAAGGTGTAAAACGTTTTCTGTGTCCAATATCAATAATTTTAAAAAGGATATTATCTTTAACAATGAAATGATGTGGATTACGCTGGTTTTTACTACTTCAGAACCTAAAGGTTGTTTTCAAATGCCCATTTCTACTCGCTTTTGCCCTCTTATCTGTGTTTGAACATGTTTTATACAATTGGTGTCCCCTGTTGTCATATACTCTCTTAGTCACATGATCAATAAAGCAGTTCTGTAACTGGGCATTGTAAAAATGGTTTTGCTTCTTGTTATTGGAGTCCTAAGCCACAGAAGATCTGATTTGAGAGAAAATAAATCAAATCTGGGTACTCACTCCTGAAATCAAAAACAAAAGTAATAATGACAGGCAAGAAAGTGATTTAATCAATATAAGCACATCTTTAAAAAAGAAGGATCAACTGCCCCATCCCTATGTCTGGAGGGATTAGCATGAACTGCAAAATTATATAAGAAGCAGAGGAGAGAGAGACAAAAAAAAGGCCATATAATCAACCAGCTTTGGTGACGTTGTGGTCAGGTTTGTAATTATTTCAGCTCCAGACACAAGGGAACTTATCAATAACAATACAATCACCACTGCTCAGGAAAAGGAGTGATTTCTATTTGGTGGCAATAAAATTGCCACTTCTCAGGTGGAAGTCTCCATTTGACTTTAGCATGGTTTACCAGATCTGTGATCCCAGTTAATTCGTGAAATGATCCTTCTTGCTTAAGAAGGCACTCTTAGAAGGACCCACTATTCCTGGAAGTTTTAAAGCAATGACTGAAAACTCTGGTTACCACTCCAAACATCTGAAGTAGGACATTGTAACTTCTGGCAGTTGTACTTAGGTTAACTCTTACCTTGTATCTTCAGCCTTCAAGAGTGCAGTCAATTCCCACTCATTGCTCACTACACCTTAGATGATGAAGACGCCTAATACAGAATTGAACAGGCATTTGATACAACAATTAAGGATAAAGACACAAATACAAACTGAAGCAAGAGGTGTCAAGCCATTAGCCTGTTCTGAGCTTCCAAGTGGTATATGTGGACTCAGTGAAATATCTTAGTAAAGTGCACTAAGATCTACCCAATTTATTGTCATTCAATCAGTTGAAATTTTCTCATGTGTTATTTCTATCTATTTTATTATTTACTACATTAAGAAAACTCTGATTACTTTAGAAGCCAAGTGAATCTTATGGTTCAGGCCAGCGCATGCTTTGGGCATTGATCACTCACCATGGTTTATAAAGATAAAGTTACTCCTGCTATATCCATCCTTGTATCACAAATATGTAATTCAGAATAACCTTCTGCAGAAGGATCACCATGATGGATGCAAGGAATGAGGGGTTGCCTGCAGTTGCTTTGTAGATTAGTTAGAAGATGATTAATGTAGTTTTCCTTCGAGATTGAATAAAGTGTAAGTTCCTAGAACACAGGAACTTGCAGTTTAGATTTGCTGAGTTAATTACAGCATGTCCTGCTGTAAACAGTAGGATGGCTTTCTGCATATGGATAGCGTGAAGGTAGAGAAAATGAATCTCTGTGACAATATCCCAATGTGCTGTTTGTATGTCGCAAAAACTCTTTCAGAGGTAAAAAAATATGTCCTTTACTCCAAAAGCATTTTATATAAATTTGATAAACATTGCTTTCTCATAATTATTAGTGGAAAAATTATGAAAGTAAAAAAAAAATAAAATAAACGTACCCTTTTGACTAAGTCGGAAAAATAAAACTGTTGTTGACTAATCCAGTAAATTCCAGATACCGTTTTTTGTTTAAGTTTTACAAAACTGGACAAATATCCCAAAATAAAGTCAGGTCCTGTCTTTTCTAGTCCTACTAGCTTTGGGCTTCTGGTGTCTTGCTGGTGATGAGTGGATGGAATTAGGTTCCGGAAGCTTGTTGTCTTTTTAATAGGCTTCTGGGTTTGCCTACAGCTTTTGAAGCTGGAGAAATCTATAATTGTGTTGACATCGGTGAGTTATTTATAGAAAACTGGTTAAGGAAATGCAACCTATATAAAACCTGGCTTTTTAAAATTTCCTGATGGAGTATAAGGTGGAAGTTGACATCCTGCTTACCATTGTACCAGGTTAATATTCCACGCTCACAAACAGTAGGACAAGTGTTAACTCTCAACCTTAACATACCCACAGAAGGTTGCAATGACTGTTTTCCTTTTTTGTTTGTTTGTTTGTTTGTTTGTTTGTTTTTGCCTTGCCCTCTTCACCCCTGCTCTGTATTTTCCATCTCACATGTTTTATTTCTATCCCTTTAGAAGATTAGTTTTTATTTCAACCTTTTCTGAACAGTCAAACTAAGTTTAATGTTTAACTCAGGGATTCTCTAAGTATAGCTGACACATGACAGACAAAATTTTTCTTAAGTTACATGAACTAAACTGGTGGAGTTCAGAAAGTGAAGAAACTCAGTGGATCCAAAAAAAAATTAATTAAAGTAGTACTATCGGGGATTAAGAAGAGTCAAGAGATTGAAATAGAGATTCATAATATACAGTAGCCGTGTATGAAATTGTAAAAAACATGTTAAAATCACCAAATGCCTTTTAGTAACAATATAATTAAAGTAATAATTAAAGATGTCAAAAAAGAAGTATTATCATTGACAAACTTTTTGTGTCTTCGTACTATTTAAAGTTGTTTAAAAAATTTATCTCAGAACTTAAAGCTTTTCTATACTTAAGTGGGTTCTTTGAAATCATAGGTTGAAATTTCTGAGTTGATTTTTTTTTATTTTAGGGTTGATCATCATTGTAAAAAATAAAAACAAAATTCTGTTGATTTCAAAATATTAATTATTCTAAAAGTAAGTCTTTTTATTTCCATATAATAAAATGAAATAAAAAGTGCTTGACAGTTATTAAGAGTTGCATCCATTTTCATTCCCATTTTATTGTGTACTTCTGACACTTAAAAAAAATCCTTCTTTGAACTGCTTAATACGCATAAATTCACTTAATTGTAAATCTTAAAAACAAAAACTTAAATACCTTAGCTCTAATTAAGGATAATGAGTGTGGAGAGTAAAAGAAAATGCCAGAAAAAAAGTTTACCATATTGATGGTAACCATTCAGGAATGATGGATAATATTATTATATTCAAGTTAATATTTAAATAATATTTTAAAAAATAAACAATTCCTCCTTTGACACCATGAACTAGACAAAGAATTGACATATATTCAATTGTATATTTCAGGCTATACAACAGAACAATATTAATAAAAACTGAATGTTAATGGCATAGAAAGAGACAAGTTGATCTATGGAACCAAGTCAAAGATCCAGAAATAAACCCACACTCTTACAGGAACTTGATTTTCAATAAAAAAGCCAAAACCATACAATAGGAAAAAGAAAGCATCTTCAACAAATGTTGCTGGTCTAACTGGATGTCTGCATGTAGAGAAATGCAAATAGACCCGTATTTATCACCCTTCACAAAACCCAAGTCCAAGTGGATCAAAAACCTTGACATAAAATTAGAGACTCTAAGTCTATTAGAAAACAAAGTGGGGAAAAGTGTAGAACTCTTTGTCACAGGAGACAGCTTTCTGAACAGAACACCAACAGTATAGGCTCTGAGATCAACAATTAATAAATGTGACCTCATGAAATTGAAAATCTTCTGTAAGTCAAAGGACACTGTCAATAGAGCAAAATGACAGCCTATACTGTATCATACAGAGGGCTAATATCCAAAGTATACAAATAACTTAAGAAATTAAATATCAACAAATCAAATAATCTAATGATGGGGTATTGAGCTAAACTGAGATTTCAGAACAGAGACTAAAAAGCACTTAAGAAATGCTCAGTGTCCTTAGTCATCAGAGGAATTCAAATCAAAATGACTGTAAGAGTCAATCTTACAGCTGTCAGAACTCAAGCTGTCAAAAACTCAAGTGACAACACATAGTGACAAGGATGTAGAGAAAGGGGAATACTTCTCCATTGCTGGTGGAAGGACAAATTTGTATAGTCTTTCTGAAAATCAATCTGGTGCTTTCTCGGAAAACAGGGAATAAGTTCTACCTCAAGACATAGCTGTACCACTCCTGGGTATATACTTAAAAGATGCTCCACCATCCAACAAGGACATTTGTTCAACTATGTCATAATAACCGGAAACTGTCATAATAATAACCGGAAACTGGAAATTACCTAGATGTCCCTCAATGAAGAATGGATAGAGAAGTTGTGGTACATTTACACAATAGAATACTACTTAGCTATTAAATACAAGGAAAATCATAAGATTTTCAGGCAAATGGATGGAACTAGAAAAGATAATCCTGAGTGAGGTAACCCAGAAAGACACACATGGTATGGACTTATTTATAAGCAGATATTGGGCCTGTAGAACAAGATAACCACACTAGCATCCACAGACCCGAAGAAGCTAAGTATCAAGAACTGCCCAAGGGAAGAGGCTGCAATGTCACTCAGAACGGAAAGTAGAATAGACAACAGAAGTGGATGAACAGAGAGAACTGATAAGGAGATGGAATGGAGAGGGAAACACAGGGGATCAGATGTGGGGAGAACGGTGGTGTGGGGTGAAAGGGCTGGGAACAGGAAGGGAAACTGAGGGGAGGCATCTGTTTCTCAAGCTGGAGGCCTGCAACAGGGTTGGCTCCTGGCTTCCCAGGAGACATGGCGTGACTCTAGCTGAGCTCCTAGTGGGGTGACATGAAGACTGAAGTGACCATCTCCTAGCCAGGCAGGACTAGTAGAGGGAGAGGAGCAACAAGCCACCGAGAAAACCTTTGATCCAAAAATTACCCTGCCTACAAGAAGTGCAGTAATAAAGAGGAAACAGATTGAGGGAATGTCCAACCAATGACTGGCCCAAATTTAATCCCATCCCACAGAAGAGAGCCAGCCACTGACACTATTAATGATGCTCTGCTATGCTTTCAGACAACAGCCTAACTTGTAGTCTGGGAGGCTCTAGCCAGTAATGGATTGTGACAGATGCTGAGGCATCTGGCATGAGCTCCTGGGGTCCTGTGGAAGTGTTAAGGAAAAGATCGAAGGATCTGGAAGTGACAGGAACCTCAAAATTCAACAGAGACAACTAACAGAGACTGAAACAACAACTAAGGAGCATGCATGGTCTGGACCTGGGTGGCCTGCAAACACGTGGCTGACATGGCTTGGTCTTCATATGGGTCACCTGGCAAGTGAGTTGGGGATTGGGGCAAGCTGTTCCTGATGTGGACTCTATTTCCTGCTTTTGGATCACTTCCTCCTAGCAGGGCTGCCTTGGCTGGCCTCAGTGGATAAAGATAGTCACAGTACTGATGTGACTTGATGTGCTGGGAGGGGTTGATAAAGGGGGAGGGGGGCTCCTTTCTTTTAGGAGGAAAGGAAAGGAGGAAGAGGAAAGGCAGGTGAGTGGCAAGCTGGGAGGAAAGTAGGGAGGGACACCAGTGGGATGCAAAGTAAATAAACAGAAAAAAGGGATAATTTTTGAATTTAATATGTCTGTAGGAATATTATTAGTTGTCTTGTGGCGGTGGTCTTCAAATTACTTCAAACTACTTCAAATATGCAATATTCTTTTGTACCCCCTTTAAGCCTGACACCTGTCTTTACTTCTGAGTTTCGTATTTGTCTCATAGCTAATTGCAGACTTTCTTAAGTGAACCATGTGCTTATTTCTTAAATCATAAATCTAGTTGCTAAAATAAATAAATAAATCATACTCTCTAAAATTCCTAGCTAATGGTTGTACTGCTTTTTTCTCCAAATCTTTCTGTGCTGAGGCCATTTAGGGATGGGAAACAAATAGTGCTTAGGTAAGTTCTATCAAACAGAGAAGTGGACACACTCTAAGCAGAGATA
>REGO01000028.1:7632552-7649931 GCA_010120015.1 Rhombomys opimus | reverse complement strand
TGTATATGCAAGGTTAGAGTCTCACAACAGTGTAATGCAGCCATGATCATTCAGGCCTTTACAGCCATTGAAGCAGGACAGTACCTCACTCTTCTTAAAATAAATGATCCATGTTACCAATTAAAAAGAATTGCTTGACACAACATCATTTCCATGTAGCTTGTTCCTATTTTCAGAAACATTTCCAAGAACCGCTGCTGCTAGCTGCATGCACATATACTCCCCAGCTGTGTCCACATGAACTTTCTACTTGGTAAAAACACATAGACTAGTTAGTCACCATGGGTACAATTATGTAGAAGTCAACTTCCATAGACCATTTTCAGTGAATTAAGAACAACGCCGTTTAAGCTCTCTCTCCTGAGAGCTTATAAAAATCTCTCTGTCTCTCAGAAACTTGAAAAGTAACAAGCAATTCATTGCCCTTCTCTGAGGGGGTCACCAAGCAAACGATCACAGAGGCCCGGGGGTCCACCTCCTGATCTAGTTAGAAAGCTTCCATCAAGGAGACGCTGTCACAGAAGCAGCACCAGAAGCTAGAAATGTGACTGCAGAGAGGGTTCCCTGACAGCGCGCAAGAGAAATAACAGTTTTTTTCTGAAGTTTCAAAGGTTGGAAAATGGATTTTGAAGCCAAAGACATAGAGTAGGCAAAACTTTCTTTTATTTAACTCTAGGATGAGCAAGTCAGCACATATTGGGACCATGCATCACTGACATCACACCTAGAGACGAAGCATGTTTTTATAAAGCAACAGAATTAATAGCCACCTTTGTTTTTATCTAGGGTATGTTTCTGTGTGTGTGTGTGTGTGTGTGTGTTTGCTTGAATTTTAATACCTTGTATGATATGATCTAGTTGGTACAACTCTAATTTATACTTTATTCATTTTCTTTGAGACAGTCTCATGCATCCCAGGCTTTCCTCAAGATTGCTATGTATTCAGCATGATTTGGAAGACCTGATTCTTCTGTCTCTACCTCCCAGGTGCTGGGATTTTTGGCACATGCCACCGAAGCCAGTTTATGAAGTGCTGGAGATCAAAATAGTGGCTATGTGTGCACTAGGCAAACATTCTACCAAATAGGCTACATGCCTAGCCCTTATTGTAACAGCCAAAGTGCTTGCAACCCTCAGGTCCTGAAATTCCAGTTAGTGTGTGTGTGTGTGTGTGTGTGTGTGTGTGTGTGTGTGTGTGTGAGACATTATTGTATTTCATGGGCTTCCTTTCAAAAATAAATACGAGGAAGCTGCAGAGATGCTTAGCAATTAAGAATGCTTTACAGGACAGAAGCCTACTGCAGAGGGCCTCTGAAAGACCCTGCCTAGCAGTGTATCAAAGCAGATGCTAAGACTCATAACCAAACCTTTGGCAGAGTGCAGGGAACAATGTGAAAGAAAGGGGAGTTTGTATGACCTAGAAAGGACAGGAGCTCCACAAGGAGAGAATATATCAGGGCATGGGGGCCCTCTATGAGACTGTTTCTCCAAACAAGGACCATGTAAGGATATAACCTAGAACTACTGTTCGCATGTAGCCCATGGTAGCTCAGTAACCAAGGGGGTTTCCCTAGTAAGGGGAACAGAGAATATTTCTGACATGAACTCAATGACTGGCTCGTTTACCTCCTCCTCTCCCCCTCCACCCCCCGAGGGAGGAACAGTTTTGCTAGGCCACAGAGGAGGACATGGCAACCAATCCTGAAGATACCTGATAAGCTAGGGTCAGATGGAAGGGGAAGAGGACCTCCCTTATCACTGGACTTGGAAAGGGGCAGGGAGGAGATGAGGAAGGAAGGATGGGATTGGGAGGGAATAAGGAAAAGGGTACAGCTGGGATACAAAGTAAATAACCAGTGATTAATATAAAAAAATAATTTAAAAAAGTGGATTTTACTATGTGATCATCTTGAGAAAAAAAGAAAAAAGAATGCTTTTTCTCACAGAAGACCTGAGTTGGGATCCCAATACCCATATATGGAGGTTGGCACCTGTCTCCATATACAGTTCCAGAGGATCTGAAGTCCTCTTCCAGTCTCTGCAGGCAAACTGGTGCACACACACACACATGCATCCTTAGGAATAATAATAAATCTTAAAGTTAATTTAAAAACATAACTTATAGTTCTGAATTTATATAATATATACCTTTTCATTTTTAGGTACTTAAATATTTCTTTATAAAAAAGCTTTGCAAAACTGAAAATTACGCATCTGTGAAGCAGAACTTGACAGTAGTTCTCACTTCTAAGAGCCATACTCCGGTGCTTTGTTTTGTTTTGTTTTGTTGTTTTGTTTATTTTTTTTGTATGTATGTGATCCAATGGAAGGACAGTGCCAGCACCAGAGCTACCATTTCATTGTGTAGGCCTGACCAGTTAGGAGCTCACTATGTAGACTAGGCTGGTCTTGAACACAGGGGTGAAACTTCTTGCACCCACTGGGGTTATAGCTTTGTGCCAAAAAAGGGGGGGGGCTCCAATACTTTCTTATGCTCAAGTATTATGTAAATTTCTAATTGTAGTCTGTCAAGCAATAAATAAGTCAACAAATCACTGATTTTAGCAGGACTTTGTACAATGGAACTCACTAATACTTATGCATGTCGTGTTAAACATATAAACTAAGAGCTATAAACACATAAAATCAGAATTAAAAACTGCTTTCTCAAGTTACTTCTGCTGGCAGGTCAGACTGTGACCATGTTCTGGGCCCTGAAGATGCAAAGCAACCATGTAAAATCTGCTCTTTCATGGAGGCATCAAGAACCTAAGATCCTTAAAAAGGGAACCATGTCCCATTTCTCTTAGGTCCCCATACTGATACACTGTTATCTAGTATTTACTGAATGAAAAAATAATTTAAGGGAGTCCATATTTCAACTTTTTCTTTACAATAACAGAGTAAGATATTTTCTTCTCTTCAGCAATTGAAATTTTTAGTTATACTAGACAAATTTAATGGTATTACTTTTGAATACATTGCATAGGTTCAGTGATTCTCTCCAATTCAATATCAATATTCTAAATAAGTCTGTGTATAGTTCTGTATGGACTATTTTCTTCTACCAGGTATGTTACAAAAGAAAAATGTGAATATATTCATTTATTCAGAAGCATGTTTTCTTAGTAACAAGAGTCATAGAAATAAGCATGTATAGGAAATTCTCATGAGCATATAAACATACAAGTAACACAGTAATGTTCTAAAAAGATCAATTACACTATATAAAATGCTTTAATCTCATCTGAAGTGACTCTTTTTGTCCAATGCAATACAAGACTTCCAGACAGTCTGTCCAAGGGACTATGACTATGCCTATCTTTTTCTCTTATTCAAACAGTGGAGACTAAAGCTTCCACAGAGGGATAAAATCTGCTGGCTCTGATAATGTTGTTCAGATACAGAGTCAAGGCTAGTAATCAATTAATAATTATTTCTACACAAAGAAAAAATACCACTTCTTACTAAACTTAATGTTAATGTTTGTAGGATTCCTTTGTACTAATTGCCTTTGTTAGTTAATCACTACTGCAAATATATATATTTATATATAATATATATTTTATATAATATATAATATGTAATATATATGTATATCAGAAACAACTAAAAGAAGCAAGAATTTATTTTAGCTCATAGTTTCAGGGAATTCAGTCAACCAAGGGAAAACGATGTGTCACCAGGGGTTAACAGAAACTTGTCACCTACTGGCATCAGAGTCAGAAAGGTTTGTGCTCAGCTCACATTTTCCTCTTTCATTCAGTCTTGGATCTTTCCCAATGGAGTAGTACTACATTTGATGTGAGTCTTCCTACCTCAGGTAACCAGACTCAGCTAATATCCCATCAACTAGCCTAGAGATCTGCTTCCATGACAATACACTGAAGTGAACAATGAAGATTAACTACCAGAAATCCTCTTCTTCTCAACCTGATGCTCTAAAGCATTGTTTTTGAGCCACAGCCTTCCACCTCCTGTCCCTAGCATCTCAAGATGATTGACTGGTGAGGGTTTTCCCTTGTCTTCCCCTGATTTTGATTATTGCCAGCAGCCCTGACATTCTTTAGCTTTCAAAGGTGTGATTCTGGTGTAGGCCCTATTATTAATTGCCCTTGATTTTACCTCTAAGGACAAATTTTCTTTTTATTAGATTACCGGTCATTGGATTAGAGCTCACCTAATCCAAAATAATTTCATCTTTTTTACTCCATCTGCAGAAGCCCTATTTCTAAATTGGCTATATATCAAAGTTATGGAGAAAGATACTATTAACAAATAATACAATCTGGTATTCTCTCTCACACACACGCAAACACACACATGCACACACATGCAGGCATACATGTACCATGATCGCACATGTTTTTAAAAATAAAATATTTTTTACATATTTCTCTCCCAAGATCCAGTTTGGTTTCTCTTGTGGATAATTTCATACGTATTGAAAAATATATCATTAAATATGATCTAAGAGGAGGGTAGGCAAAGTAGGTCCCCTTGGTCAACTACAGCCTGCCATTTACTTTTGTAAATAGTTTTATTTGTATATATCCATGTGCAATCACTTACACATTGTTTATGGCTGCTTGTGTGTTATATCTGCAGAGTAATTGCCACAGAGACTATCTGGACCACAAAGCCTGCACAATTTACTACCTGGCTTTTTACAAGAAAAAAAAAATCATACTGTGCTCTCTGTTATCAGGATTAAAAATTGGATGTAGAGAAATGTTTCAGCTCAGACAGTGACAACTGATCAAACAACATGTTGGCTTTATGATTTCATAATATTCATAGGGCCTGGGGTATTGGCACACTGGTGTGCTCACTGCAGTGAAACAAAAGAAAGTCAGAGAGGCCAAGCTAATTCCAGGAGGCTATCTAGGTTGGAGGGTGATTTTAGATATTATGAGCTTAGATGGAATTGATCAGGGTCAAGGGTTTTAAATAAAATCAGGAGGTGCAAGCCACTGACAAAAAGGCAGGAGATTGAATTTAAAGCTGGGATATTTTGCTTATATAGAAAGGGGGAAACTTTGGTATAGAAAGCAGTCATAAAACTGTAAAATAAACATAAGCTGTTGATAATGAAGTAAAATTTGATAATACTCATAAAGACCTTAATAGCATTTACTTTCATGAGATGGTTTTTGAAGGGGCATGGGTATAACAAATGCTGTCACATTTACTTATAAAGTCCTTAGACACAATAAAGTGATTCATTATAATATAGAAACAATATGAACATGATATTGTAAAACTGATTTAACACTTGTTGACTACCTCCCCTATAGCAGAGCATTTGCTCTAGAATGAGCCATTTCTTCCCCTTCGGAATGAGGGGAAACAAACGCCTAGAAGAGGCATCTGTAATGGTATCTTAGGTACTCAGTGGGAGGCAATGCCACTGAACCTAAGTCTATCTCCACAACAGAGGATTTTATCCCATGTTTCCTCAGATGTGAACCATGGAAGAAATAGGTAAGCAGAATCTGAAGTTTGTATATAAGTTAATGGTGAAAATGAACAGTATTTTTCTAGGAGAAGTTATCTTTTCTCTGGACCATGCTGTTATCTCCCATAGGCTTCTGAATTTTCATAGGTCTCTGTGGATACTGACCAATGCCAATTAGAGTGACAGATAAAGACAGCTTATGTAAAGGGATGCTTGGGGGTATCACAATCTTTTTGAGTCCTGATTAATGGTATCTACTGATAAGAATTTAAACTGATATAGGAATGTTCTGGCCAACCATCCTTATCTTATCAAAAGGAAGCTAAAAGCTCAGTGTTTTCTTTAGTTATTTAAAGTGTATTGAAGATCTGCCTGCTACCTGACCCTGCCATTTTGTATCAGGCACAAACTCATGTGTCTGCCATCCCTGCTGAGTAGTGTCAGGGGAAGTGAATAACCCCAGGTCTAATAAATATTGCAATTTCTTAGGATTCTTGAGACATCTAAATCAATTAAAACTTACAATATCTCTGAAGGAACAGTTGGCACAAGGCAGATATTTACCACCAACAACGAGCTAGAGCCATAGCTATGTTTGAAGGAAAAGTAAAGAAATAAGCTGGAAAGGCAAATGTGGTTGTCAGAGAATCTCAAGTCAATGCGAATAAAAGGAAAGGTAACAAGAATATGAGTGAGGTGCAGTTTCTGGGTCTCTTTGTTACACCCTGAGGCACAACTCTTTTGAGATGTTCTCAGTCCACTACTCATCGTATAGTATCTAAGTAAGTGCGTTGTGGACAAGTCCTCCTGTAGCAAGCAGAATAATAGTGTAGTATCACTGGGGAAAGTGATCCATTTTATTAGGACATGGAGACGTATGAGTGCATCTAGACCTCTCCTTCATGGCGACTTTCTTTTTTTGTAAACAATAATTTAGATGTTACAAACACACAGTTTCCACTCACGTAGGAATCTGCATGTTTGGCAATGAATCCTCAGGAAACTACCCAGTACTCATGACTGTGTGACCTCACATGGTAAAGGATTGGGAGGTGTGATTAAGTTTAAGACCTTTATATGGAAAGATTATTTTGCATTGCCAGATGTGCCCAATATAAATTCAAGAGTGTTTTTGGGAAGAAAATGGGGAGAAACAGCCAGCTAATGACAAGCATGCAAGAGTAATCATGAGGCTACTCCAAGAAGGTAGAGGAAGGAGTTCTTAGACAAGGTTATAGATGACTCTCCAGAAGTTCCAGAAAGAACACAGCCCTGATGCTTTGATTTTCACCAAATGAACCTGGTTCTAAGTTTGTAGGATCCAGGTTCTAGATAATGAATGATATTTTTCTTAAGTGACCAACTTTGATGAAAAGTGAAAAGAAGCTTCTTATTTATTCTGAAAACATAATTTATGATCTCTCCATAGAAGGATTTACTGTTGCCTGAGTAGCAGCTTCAAGGTCGCAGAAAGAGCAGAGTATTAAAGGGTTGCTGTGGTATAATGGCCACACCAAGGTGAACAATTCCTGAAAACATTGCGTGAACAAGAAAGCAAGTTCCATGCTAACTTACGGCAATGGATATAAACAAGTGCTTTATTCTGTAATAGAAGCAGGCACCATGAATGGGGGCAAGAAAGTTTCCTCTTTTATCTTCTTTTATATACCGTTTGTACAGGTGTAATGTGGCTGTCCAAAGTCAGTATTTGTACACGTTATTGTATGCATATTACCCTTTGAAAAGTGAGCAAACAAAACAAAACTCAGCCATTAGAAGCTGATGTGAGCCTCCTGCCCTAATATACTGCATGATGACCATAATGCCCCAGCTTTCTTCGCTGTTCATTTCCATAGCCCGGGATTCCCCTGTCAAGTTTTGACACAGAGCGACCACTGTCCTTCAATCTTACACATTTATATTGGCAAGCAGAATTTCATTGAGTGTGATTTTTAATTTGAACTGAAATCTGTTAAGGTTCACACTTCCATGTTTTCTGCCAAAGAAGCAGCCGTATGGCATGCACTTTTATGGTCCAGGGGTAATAGGAAAAGAACCAACACACACACACACACACACACACACACACACACATTGCTTGGATGACTTAGTCTGAAATACTGACTGCAGCTTAGGAGTGTATATGATTCTCAGCCTGCAAGTGTCATCACCACTTTCTTCATCTGACTCTGCATCCTGAAAAGTATACGTGGAAATGTTATGAGAAAAGAATCAGGCAAACAGAGATGAGCCTGGGGAAAAAGGCATTTCTAAGTGTGTCATGATCAAGTTCTCATTTCATGGCAATGGAGTAGAGATGGAATGTAAAATTAGTTTATTTCTGCTTGTTTATATAGTACATCCATTCCAAGGAGGGAAGGAAGCAAGGAAGGAAGGAAGGAAGGAAGGAAGGAAGGAAGGAAGGAAGGAAGGAAGGAAGGAAGGAAAGAAAGCCTGAGACTTCCTTGCTTCATTCTCCTCAATGTGCCTTGGAATTCACTTGACATTGTTTCAATTCTTTACCCACTGTCACCATTTTAGATAGTCTTGTTAGCATTTATTCCCAGTGTTCCCTCATATTCATCCATATAAAATATTAACATCTTTCCAGGATGCTAAAAGGAGCCATCAGTCACTGTGCTATGACAACACAGTTTTCTCTGCTTAATATATTTTTTTGTTTCTTTTCTTTGAGACAGAACCATCCTGTGCAGCCCAGACTGACCATAAACTCAAGATACAGCCCAGTCTTACTTCAGTACTGCTATGCTCTTGCCAAAAGGCTAGAAATACAAGAGTAAACCAACATTCACAAATTACTTGTATTCACTTTTAAGGCAAATGATTATGTTTTGTATGTGGCAGAAGTTTGTACAAAGTAATCCTTCCAGGGATTATTCCAATTACTGCATTCTCTCATGTCATTCCACACAATCAGTGCTTATTACTTTGCAAGCTCATTGCCACATGCCCGTTCCTCAACCAGAATTAGGTTCACAGTGAGTTAGTTTCAGACCACTCCCAAGAGCTTTCTTCTGGGCATCAGCCAGAAATAGGTTGGGTTTGTAGAATGTCTTCGTCACAAGTGTACTGTGACTTCCCATCACATTCCATTGCTCTGTGACAAGCTCTCTCAACCTTTGCACGAATGGCATTTTGACAGAGATAGATAATTCCTTGTTATGCATAACTGCCCTTTGTACTGCAGGATGTTTGACATCCTCTCTGTCCCCTACTCACTAGACACCTGGAACACCTCCCTCCCCACCATGTTATGGCAACTGCCAATGCATCTAGATGCTGAGAAAAGTATCCTGGGAAGAAAAACTACCTACAGCTGAAAAACATCACTGTGTGAAAAGGAGGGTCAAAGAAAATGTTGGTTCCGGATCCTAATTTCGTTGTGGCGCTACTGCAGACTGACAGAGAGAGGGGCTATAACGGCCACAGAGAGAATTGTCTGCATGGAATAAGAACACTGTAACAACAAGAGCCCAAGGAGCCTTCCCTTAGAAACTTACAAATGCTCGGTGCATATGCAAGGAATTCATTTCCCTTCATTCCACACAGACTGACTGGGAATCAACAGCTGCGGTGAGCACTGTGGTCAGCTGAGGTACACATCACGGGAAGTCAGGCTACAGCCTTTCCAGGTGGCTCTGGATGGAGCCGGTCCTGCCACTGCAGTCAGTAGCAGCAGCAAGTCAGGGCTATTGAAGTATTGACAGGAACATAGGAGACAAAAGGTGCTGGACCCAAGTTTTTCAGACACTTTGAAATAAGGGTGGCTGCCGGTAGCGCAGACTGGGCTCTGGTCACAAAGCAAGCTTCAACCAGCAGGTGCAGGGCAGGGCAGTGCTAAAGGAAAATGTAGACGTCGTTTGGACTGGTTGTTGAACATGAATGACTGGGCTTCCTACGTAGCTTAGAGAAGTTCTTGAAGAGGTGGGAGTTACTTAAGTAACAAAAAGAAAATAATAAAGGCAAACTCTAGGCGTTAAACTTAAGAATGACTCATGTAACAGGCTGGAGTGATGGCTCACTTCAGAGACACTAATAGAGTTTATAGCACCCATATTAGGTAGTTCTTAACCACGTGTAACTCCAGATCCAAGGGACAAGATGCCTTCTATTGGCTTTTGTGGACTCTGTACCCAGAGGCACATGCACGCGCGCGCGCGCGCGCGCGCGCACACACACACACACACACACACACACACACACCACTACCACCACCACCAAAACAACAAGCTCCACCCTAACCTAAAAGCTTTTTAGAAAAAAAGAAAAAAGAAAAATCCTATTTTAATTGACAGTATAGTGGAGAGAGAACTAGAAAAAAATACAGCACTGTATGCAAATCAATGAACTCCAATTGAAAATGAGTATTCTTGGTGTTGAAGATGCTGCACATATAAAGTGACAGAAGTTGGAACTATTAACAAAAAGTGAACCCTAGAAAAAAATTTTAGTCACTCTGCCATACCTTGTCCCTAAGAAAAAGAAAAATATATCAAAATTGATTAATAAGTCATGGTTTTATGTCTTTCCTCATTTAATAAATTTATTCTAAAATGGACTCATGGCCTTATCAGGGCCTGTTTGAAGTTCACTTGCTCCTTTGAAGGCAAAATGCAATTATTTATCAGTGATTAGGTTATTCATGAGGCTTGGCATGGCTTAATTTATAATTAAAGTATAATGGGCTCACCCATGGAATGTTAAGATTTTCTTAGCACTCGGTCTATTTTAAACTGAAGTGTTCCGAAATGTTAGGGGTATCACAGCTAATCAACCTCCCTAGCATACAGAGTCAGCTGCTTAGGTATTGAGTCACACACATATAACGCAGATGCAAGATAGAGGTGCAAATGGTGTCTTGTAGACAGTATCTTGGCTACCAATTTTTATTTCATCCATGTTGCTAAATTCCGTTAAAATGAGAGTAAGATAATAATTAGGACATAAAAACACATAGTCAAAACAGTAGAAGAAATTAGAACAGGGGACTGATTTTGGGAATTTGTAATCAGAAAATATGGTGGAAGAACTCTCACAACTTTGGTGGAGACACCACACCTTGGACGGTTGCAAGAGGGGATAACAAGAGGCGAATCTATTTTCCACAGAGCTACCTAAATGCATAGAAATTTAAGATTGGCTTCACACTAGAGCAGTAAGTCAGGGCATAAATTAAAGGGTGGAAAAGTAGAGGTAGAGAATGATCAGATTAGGTGGCTGCTCCTTCAGAAGGAAACTAAGGTTTCCAGGAAAATAATGTTAGAACTTTGGTGTTTAAAGAGAAAGTTTATACAGAAACATGGAGGAAGAAGAAGAAAAAGGATGAGCTGAAAATAAAGGCTAAGTGAAACCATATGCCAGGTCACTGAGATGTAAAACTGTTCCTTAGTCCATGTCTAGACTGGAAGTTGTAAGGAATATAATTCATCTTAACAAGGACAGAGTAGCTGAGTATCAAAGAAACTAAACCACATCAGCAAGAACTTCAGCATTCTCTTTTTAAATTTTATTTATTTGTTTATCACTTTACATGCTGATTGCACACACCCCCCCTTTCAGTTCCTCCACCCTTTCACATCTTCCCCCTTCTCTCCTTTTCTCCTCAGAGAAAGGGGAAGTCCCCAACCCACTTTAGCACATTAAGTTGCTGCAGGACTAGGCTCATTCTCTCCCACTGATGCCCAACAAAGCAGGCCAGGTTGGGGGACTAGACCCAAAGGGAGGCACCTGAGTAAAAAAGGGCTCTGGCCAGTTGTTGGGGGATCCACATAAAGACAAGCTGAGCATCTGCTACATATGTGCAGAGAGCCTACATCCAGTCCATGTATGCTTTTTGGTTGGTGATTTAGCCTCTGTGATCCCTCATGGATCCAGATTAGTTGGCTTTTAAGAGCTTCTTAAAAGGAGTGTTTGACCTCTCCAGCTCCCTTAATTATTCCCCCAACTCTTCCACAGGACTCCCTGAGCTCTCTTTAAATTTTAGCTTTGGGCCTCTGTATCTGATTCCATCAGCTGCTGGGTGAAGCCTCTCAGAGGAGTTATGCTAAGCTCCTGTCTACTACAAGGATAAGAGTAACATTAATAGTGTCAGAGATTGATTCTCTCCCATGGGATGGGCCTCAAGTAAGGCCAGTCTTTGAATGGCAATTCCCTCAACTTTGCTCCGTCTTTGTTCCTGAACATCATATAGGCAGGACAAATTTGGGGCTTTGTAGGTGGGTTGGTGTTCTTATATCTCCCCTGGAAGTCCTGCCTGGATACAGGAGGTGGGCACTTCAAGGTCCATATTTCTTGCTTCAAGAGTCTCAGCTAGGGTGGTCTCCATAGATTTCCTGGAGCCACTCCTATCCCAGGGCTCTGACAAGTCCCATATATAGCCCCCACTTCTGATTTCCATTCTCTCACTGGCCCTTTCTCCCTCAATCGCTTTACTCCCAATACTCACCCTGTTCCCCTCCCCATCCCCTTTCCTACTCAGTTCCCTCCATCTAACCAACTCCAATGCCAACTTTATTTCCCCACCTGAGTGAAATTCAAGCATCCTCCTTGTGTCTTCCTTAAACTTAGCTTTTTTGGTCTGTGGATTGTAGCATGATATCCTGTACTTTATGGGAAAAGCCCAGGTATAAGTGAGTACATACCATGCATATTTTGGAGGATTGGGTTACTTCATTCAGGATAATTTTTTTAGTTCCTTCCAATTTAGTGCAAATTTCAAGACATCATTGTTTTTTAATAGCTGAGTAGTATTCCATTTCTTCAGATGAGGAACATCTAGGCTGTTTCTAGTTTCTAGCTATTACAAATAAAGCAGCTATGAACATAGTTGAGCAGATGTTTTTGCAGTATGGTGAAGCTTATCTTTGGGTACATGCCCAGGAGTGGCATAATTGGGTCTTGAGGAAGAACTATTCCCAGTTTTCTGAGAAGCTGCCATATTCATTTCTAAGGTCATTGTACAAGTCTGTAGTCCCATCAACAATGGAGGAGTATTGCACTTTCTCAACATTATTTTTAAATTTTTCTTTATTTTTATTATTTACTACAATTTAGTCACTTTGTAGTCTTGGTGTAAGTCCCTTCCTCATTTTCTAGTGGTCTCACCCTTCCTCCCTCTTACCCCTCTATGCCCCTCCCCTAGTCCACTGATAGAGGAGGTCCTCCTCCAGTACTATTTGACCCTAATCTATTAGGTCTCATCAGGACTGCTTGGATCCTCTTTCTCTCTGGCCTAATCAGGTCACCTCATGACTGGATGGTTATCAAAGAGCTGGCCATTGAGTCCATGTCAGAGACTGCAGCTGTTCTCCTTACTAGGGAACCCTTATGGAGACTGAGCTGCCATGGGCTACATCTGAGCAGAGGGTCTAAATCCTCTCCATATATGGAACTTGGCTGATTCTTCAGTCTCTGCAGGAGCCACTGAGCCCAGATTTTTGGGCTATGTTGATCTCTTTGTGGAGCTACTGCCCCCTCCAGGTCTTTCTATCTCCCCCTTCTTCCATAAGAAGTCTGACCAAAGTTTGGCTATGAGTGTCAGCATCTGCTTTCACACCCTGGTAGAAAGAGTATTTCAAAGCCCCCCTGTGGAAGGCCCCTGTCCAGTTCCCTGTCTTCTCCTATTTCTGATTTCATTCCTGTGTGCCCTTCTGAATGAGGAGTAAGCCTCTTCCCTAGTGTCCTCCTTGTTGTTTAGCTTCTTCAGGACTATAGATTCTAGTATTTTTATCGTATATTATAAGTCTAATATCCACTTACAAGTGAGTGTATACCATGTGTGTCTTTCTGCTTCTGGGTTACATCACTCAGGATGATCTTTTCTAGTTCCATTCATTTGCCTACAAATTTCACGATTTCCTTATTTTTTTATTTTAATTTTTTTTATTTTTATCAGTTACATTTTATTAACTCTGAATCCCAGCCGTGTCCCGATCCCTCATTCCCTCCCAGTCCCTCCCTCCCTCCCTCCCTCATCACCACTATGCCCCTTTCCAAGTCCACTGATAGGGGGGGACCTCCCCCCCATTCATCTGATCCTGTTATATCAGGTATCTTCATTGAGTTCCTGTTAGAAATAGTCCTTGTTCCCCTCACTTTGGGAAACCAATTGGTTACTGAGCTACCACAGGCTACATCTGAGCAGAGGTTCTAGGTTATATCCATACATGGTCCTTGGTTGAGTGTCAGTCTCAGAAAAGACCATGTGCCCAGATATATTTGGTCCTTGTGGAGCTCCTATCCTTTCCCCATTAGACTAACTCCCCTTCTTTCCTATGATTCCCTGTACTCTGCCAAAGGTTTGGTCATGAGTCTTTGCTTTGAAAACACTGCTAGTTAGAGGCTTTCAGATGCACTCAGTAGACTCCTGTCATACGTTCAATGCACATCCCATCTGTCTTTCTAAATGAGGATTGATCATCTTACCCCATGTCCACTCTCTTGATTATCTTTTTTAGGTGTATAGATTTCATTATGTTTATCCTATCTTATAGGTCTATATAAGTGAGTATACACCGTATTTGTCTTTCTCCTTCTGGGATATTTCACTCAGAATGATCTTTTCTAGATCCCACCATTTGCCTGCAAATTTCATGATTTCCTCCTTTTTGATTGCTGAGTAGTATTCCATTGTGTAAAAATACCACAATTTCTGTGCCCATTCCTCCATTGATGGACATCTGGAGGTTGTTTCCAGGTTCTGGCTATTACAAATAAAGCTGCTATAAACATGGTTGAGCAAGTATCCCTTTTGTGTACTTGAGCAAGCTTTGGGTATATACCTAGCAGTGGTATAGCTGGGTCTTGAGGAAGCACTATTCCTAATTGTCTTAGAAAGCACCAGATAGCTTTCCAGAGTAGTTGTACCAGTTTACATTCCCACCAGCAGTGGAGGAGGGTTCCCCTTTCTCCACAACCTCTCCAGCATGTGTTGTCACTTGAGTTTTTCATCTTGGCCATTCTGATGGGTGTAAGGTGATATCTCAGGGTTGTTTTGATTTGCATTTCCCTGATGGCTAATGAGGATGAGCATTTCTTTAAGTGTTTCTCTGCCATTCGATATTCCTCTGTCGAGAATTCTCTGTTTAGCTCTCTTCCCCATTTTTTAATTGGATTACTTGGTTTGCTGCTTTTCAGCTTCTTTAGTTCTTTGCATATACTGGATATTAGTCCTCTGTCAGATAAAGGGTTAGTGAAGATTCTTTCCCAGTTTGTAGGCAGTTGTTTTGTTTTGATGACCGTGTCCTTTGCTTTACAGAAGCTTTTCAGTTTCATGAGGTCCCATTTATTGATTGTTGCTCTTAGAGTCTGTGCTGTTGGTGTTCTGTTCAGGAAGTTGTCTCCTGTGCCAATGAGTTCTAGGCTGTTCCCCACTTTTTTTCCTATTGATTTAGAGTATCTGGATTTATGTTGAGGTCTTTGATCAACTTTGACTTTAGTTTTGTGCAGATTTCCTTATTTTTAATTGCTGAATAATATTCAACTGTGTAAATGTAACACAATTTCTGTATCCATTCTTCAGTTGAGAAACACCTAGGTTGTTTCCAGATTCTGGCTATTACAAATAAAGCTGCTATAACCATGGTGCAGCAAATATCCTTGTATGGTTGAGCATCTTTTGGATAAAAGCCCAGGAGTGCTGGATCTTGAGATAGCACTATTCTTAATTTTCTGAGAAAGCACCAGGTTGATTGCCAAAGTAGTTTACAATTTTACATTCCCACCAGCAGTGGAGGAGGGTTCCCCTTTTTCCACATCCCCTCCAGCATGTGTCATCCCTTGAGTTTTTGACTTAGCCATTCTGATGGGTGTGAGGGGAAATCTCAGGGGATTTTGATTTGCGTTTCCCTGATGACTAGGGATGTTAAGCATTTCTTTAAGTGTTTCTCTGCTATTCAGTATTCCTCTATTGAGAATTCTCTGTTTAGCTCTGTACCTCATTTTTAAAGTGGGCTACTTGTTTGCTCGTTTGTTTTTGCTGTTTATCTTCTTGAGTTCTTTATATATTCTGGATATTAGCCTTCTTTCAGATATAGGGTTTTGAAAATCCTTTTCCAATCTTTAGGGTGTCATTTTCTTCTGATGAGATTGTCCTTTTCTTTACAGAAGCTTTTCAGCTCATAAGGTCCCATTTATTGATTGTTGATCTTGGAGCCTGTGCTGTTGGTGTTCTGTTCAGGAAGTTGTCTCCTGTGCCAATGAGTTCAAGGCTCTTCCCCACTTTTTCTTCTAATAGATTTGGTGTGTCTGGTTTTATGTTGAGGTCTTTGATCCACTTGGACTTTAGTTTTGTGCAACGTGATAAATATGGATCTATTTGCACTTTTCTACATGTAGACACCCAGTTAGACCAGCACCATTTGTTGAAGATGCTATCTTTTTTCCATTGTATTCTTTGTCAAAAATCAAGTATCCACTTCAAGTTTCTGAATAAGGAAATTGAAGAAAATATCAGAAGATGGAAAGATCTCCCATTATCATGGATTGGTAGGATTAACATAGTAAAATGACCATCCTGCCAAAGCCATGTACAGATTGAATGCAATTACCATCAAAATAATAATATAATTATTTACAGAACTTGAAAGAACAATTCCCAATTTCATATAGAAAAAACAAAAAACCCAGAATAGCTTAAACAGTCTTGTTTAATAACAGATCTTCTGGAGGAATCTCGATCCCTGATTCCAAAGTTGTACTATAGAGTAGCAGTAATAAAAACTCCATGGTACTGGCATAGAAACTGACTGGTGCATCAATGGAATTAAAGATCAAGAAATCACTTGAGTTTTTGATGACATCTCAGGATGTTTTGATTTTCATTTCCATGATGACTAATGATGTTGAGTATTTCTTTCAGTGCTTCTCAGCCTTTGGATGTTCCTCTGTTGAGAATTCTCTCTTTAGCTCTGGACTCCACTTTTAAATTGGAGTATTTGGTTTGTTACTTTTTAAAGTCTTGAGTTCTTTATGTATTTTGGATATTAGTACTCTGTCTGATGTAAGATTGGTGAAGATATTTTTGCACTCTGGTGGTTGTCATATTGTCCTATTGACAGCGTCTTTTGCCTTACAGATGCTTTTCAGTTTCATGAGGTACCGTTTATTAATTGTTGATCTTAGTGACTCAGTTGTTGATGTTCTGTTCAGAATGTTGTCTCCTGTACCAATGAGTTCAAGGCTCTTTCCCCAATTTCTCTTCTATTAGAATTAGTGTTTTTGTCCTTTGGACTTGAGTTTTGTGCAGTGTGATAAATATGGATTTATTTGCATTCTTCTACAAGCACACATCCAGTTAGACCAGCAACATTTGTTAATGATACTTTCTTTTTTTCCATTGTAGAGTTTTGGCTTCTTTGTCAATAATCAAGTGACCATAGGTGGTGGGTTTATTTGATCAGTCAGTCTGTTTCTATGCCAATACCATGCAGTATTTATTACGATTTTTCTGTAGTACAGCTTGAAGTCAGGGATAGGAGTACCTCCAGATGTTCTTTTATTGTATAGGATTCTTTTAGCTATTCGGAGTTTTTCCAAATGAAGTTGAGAATTGTTGTTTCAAGGTCTCTGAAGAATTTTGTTGGTATTTCGATGGGAATTGCATTGAATCTATAAACTGATTTTGGTAAATTGGCCATTTTTTTTTTTACTATGTTAATCCTACCAATCCATGAACATGGCAAATCTTTCCATCTTCTATTATCTTCTTCAATTTCTTTCACCAGAGACTTGAAATTCTTGTCATACAGGTCTTTCACTTGCTTGATTTGAGTTACACCTTTCACCAAGATATTTTTATATTACTCTTGGCTATTGTGAAGGGTATTATTTCCCTAATTTCTTAATTTCTTTCTCAGCCTATTTATTGCTTTCATTAAGGAAGACTATGGATTGTTTTTTTT
>REGO01000028.1:7595223-7632466 GCA_010120015.1 Rhombomys opimus | reverse complement strand
TAGAATTTTTGGGATCAGTTACATATCCTATCATATCATTTGCAAATAGGGATATTTTGACTTCTTCATTTTCAATTTGTATCCACTTGATCTCCTTTAGTTGCCTTATTGCTGTAGCTAGGACTTCACATACTATATTGAAGGGCTATGGGAAAGAACGGGCAGCCTTGACTTGTCTGTGATTTTCATGAAATTGCTTTAAGTTTCTCTCCATTTAAGTTGATGTTGGCTATAGGCTTGTTGTATGTTACCTTTGTTGTATGTACATGTGTCTTGTATCCTTGATCTCTCCAAAATTTTTAACATGCAGAGGATCTGGAGATTGTCAAGGGCTTTTTCAGCATCTAATGAGGTGATAATTATTTATCATTCTTTCAATTTGTTTGTATGGTAGCTTACATTAATAGATTTTAGTATGGGATGAAGCCTAGTTAATCATGGTGGAAGATGTATTTGATGTGTTCTTGAATTTGATTTGCAAGTATCTTTTTGAGTATTTTTGCATGAATGGTCATAGGGAAAATTGGTCTGAAATTCTCCTTCATTGGGTCTTTGTGTGGTTTAGGTATCAGGGTAACTGTGGCTTCTTAGAACGAGTTTGGCAATGTTCCATCTGTTTCTATTTTCTTGAATAGTTTGAGAAGTAAGCTTTCTGTTGTTTCTGGAATCCAGTTTTTATTCATGGTGATCTGGTAAGATGCAAGGGTTATTTTACTATTCTTGTATCTGTTGAGGCTTGCTTTGTGACTGACTATATGGCCAATTTTGGAGAAGGTTTTATGAGAAGATTTGTTTGTGTTTGGGTGAAAAATTCTGTAGCTATCTGTTAACTATATCTGATTCATTATATCTCTTACTTTCATTATTTCTCTGTTTATTTTCTGTCTTGATGATCTGTCCATTGGTGAGAGTGGAATGCTGAGGTCTCCTACTATTAATGTACGGGGTTCAATGTGTGATTTAAGCTTTAGTAATGTTTCTTTTACAAATGTGATTGCCTTTGTATATGGGGCATAGATGTTCAGAACTGAGATGTCCACTTCGTAGATTTTTCATTTGATAAGTATGAACTGTCCCTCCTCATCTCTTTTGTTTAATTTTGGTTTATGATATGTTCTTAACTTCAAAGGTTTTATGGGGTGAACCTGTCACTTATTCTCATTATAATAACCACTTAGCTATCACTAAACATTGAATACTTCAGATAATTCTTAATTAGATTTTATTAGTGGCCTATTCTTCATAAACTATTTCCACATATTTTCAGTAGAAAAATAAATAGCATTTTGACAAACAAAAAGAAATAAAGGGGCTGGAGCGATGGCTAATCTTAAGAGCACTGCTGCTCTTCTAGAGGACTGAGGTTCAACTCCCAGCACTCACACGACACTTACAATTGTCTGTAACTCGTTTTCCAGGAAATCCGATGCACTCATACAGACATACATCATCAAATAATCAATATACATACAATAAATTATTATTACAAAAGAAAAAATAAATAAAAATATCATGATCCACTTATAAATGCTGTACCTAGAGAGACAAAATTTGAAACACATATGATATTGGCAGAAACAGTGGCATGTATTATAGGCTGTAGAACTGCGTGAAATAATGCTTAATGCTCTGTGGTTTTTTTGTTTTGTTTTTTTTTTGTGAACTTCACAGTAGGGCATGTACTGGTTTATACCTATTTTCTGTGTTTTAGACTAAGACGTGTATTTCAGGAGCAAATTGTTATTTGCTTCTCACTTTGATTTTGGAGTCTTTTCATTATGTACACTTTCTACATAATTATTAACATGTGAATTTTACCTTCACCATCTTAAGTACATGAGTATATAATCTCATGAGATTGGAGAATGGAGAAGAGAAGGTAGAAAGGAAAGTAAGCAAATTGTAACAAATACAATATCCCAAAGAAAAAAGATTTTACATTACTACATGCTGGACAATCCAGAAAATAGATATCTAAAATAAATCCTGAAGAAAGAAAACAACACCTTGCCAAGTCTGTATGTGGCATGTAAGTACTAAATACGGGAGTCTGGTTGTCTATCCACAAAATTACTTCAGAAATTTAAAGAATTAAAACAAAAATATTGAAAAATGGGACGCTAACACAGCGGGCACTATGTTTGCTGTGAAAGGCTAAGACTTACGTTCAATCCCAGGAATCCACATGAATTCGAAAGGACAGACCAACTCTACAAAGTCGTTCTCTGACCTTCACGGATGTCCTGACTGCTATAAACCCTCATTAATAATTAACATAGTAAATGCAAATATATACAGAAAAATATATTTTAATAAGTTACTATATAGGGTCCCAGCAATTATATTATAATGCCTACAGTAATATGATATAAACTTTAGATAGGAAAGATATACAGAATGGAAGATTGCAAATCAGAGCAAATTTTAGTACTTAGGAAGCCTATAATTCAAGTTTAAATGCTCAGTAAATATATTTATGAGTGCCAGCAGGTTACAATCTGTATTGCTAATGGCAGTTCAAGGTGAAATGACCTTATAAACTTTAGATGTGCTGGCATAATCTTGCTTTCCACTCTAATATTAGATTAAATGTCAAACTGGAGTATTGTTTTTAAAAAAAGGGGTTAGGGAGCTAAACAGAGTATTCTCAACAGAGGAATATCAAATGGCAGAGAAACACTTAAATGCTCAAAGTCCTTAGTTATCAAGGAAATGCAAATCAAAATGACCCTGAGATTCCACCTCATACCCATCAAAATGGTTAAGATCAAAAACTAAAGTGACAAAACACACTGGAGAGGATGTGGAGAAAGGGGAACCTCCTCCATTGCTGGTGGGAATGTAAACTTGTACAACCACTTAGGAAATCAACCTGGTGCTTTCTCAGAAAATTAGGAATAGTGTTACCTCAAGATCCAGCTATGCCACTCCTGGGTATATACCCTAAAGATGCTCCACCATTCAACAAGGACATTTACTCATCTATGTTCATTGCAGCTTTATTCATAATAGCCAGAATGTGGAAACAACCTATATGTCCCTCAGCCAAGGAATGAATACAGAAATGGTGGTATATTTACACAATGGTATACTATTCAGCAATTAAAAACAAGGAAATCATGAAATTTGCAGGCAAATGGATGGAACTAGAAAAGATCATCCTGAGTGAGGTAACCCAGAAGCAGAAAGACACACATGGTATACACTCACTTATAAGTGGATATTAACCATATAGGATAAACATACTAAAATCTATAGTCCTGAAGAAGCTAAACAACAAGGAAGACCCTAGGAAAGAGGCTTAATCCTCATTCAGAAAGGCAAACAGGATAGACAACAAAGTCTCCCACCATTAAGATGTTGGCATAGATGTGTGATTTAAGCTTTAATAAAGTTTCTTTTACAAATGCAGGAGCCCTTGTGCTTGGTGCATAAATGTTGAGGATTGTGATGTCCTCCTGGTGGATTTTTCCTTTGATGAGAATGAAGTGTCCTTTCCATCTCTTTTGATTAATTTTGGTTAAAAGTCTTTTGGTTTTTTTAATTTTATGTGCATTGCTGTTTTGCCTTCATGTACATATGTGGGTGTCAGATCTTGGAGTTATAGACAGCTCTGAGCTGCTATGTGGGTGTTGGGATTTGAACCCAGGTCCTCTGGAAAAACAGTCAGTGCTCTTAACCACTGGGCCATCTCACCAGCCCCTAAAAGTCTATTTTATTAGATATTAGGATGGTTACCCCACCTTGCTTCATGGGTTTGTTTTCTTGAAAATCCTTTCCCAACCTTTTACTCTGAGGTAGTGTCTATCTTTGTTGCAGAGGTGTGCTTCTTTAATGCAGCAGAATGCTTGATCCTATTTCTGCAACCATTTTGTTAGTTTGTGTCTTTTTATTGGAGAGTTGAGTCCATTGATGTTGATAGATATTAGTGATCAATGATTGTTAGTTTCTTTTGTTGTGGAGTTGGTCGTATTGTGTGTTATATCTTGATCCTGTGTTTTGTTTTTGGGGGAGTGTAGTTAATCTTGTTGAGTCAGAGTATTTCTTCTAGTATATTCTCTAGGGCTGGGGTGCTTCATATATATTGTTTTAATTTAGTTATGTCATATAATATTTTGTTTTCTCCATCTATATTGATTGAAAGTTTTACTGGGTATAGTAGTCTGGGTTGGCATCTGTGGTCTCTTAGTTTCTGCATGATATTCACCCAGGCCCTTCTGGCTTTCATGGTCTCTGTTGAGAAGTCTGGTGTGATTCGGGCAGGTTTGCCTTTACATGTTTCTTTGCCTTTTTCTTTTGCTGCTTTTTTAAAATTAATTTAATTTTTATTAATTACAGTTTATTCATTTTGTGTTCTAGCTGTAGCCCCTTCCCTTGCCCCTGCCAATCCCACTCTCCCTCCCTCATCTCCTCCCATGGCCCTCCCTAGTCCACTGATACAGGAGGTCCGCCTCCTCCCTCTGACCCTAGCCTATCAAATCTCACCAGGACTGGTTGCACTGTCTTCTTCTGTGGCCTGGTAAGGCTGCTCCCACCTCAGGGAGAGGTGTTCAAAGTGCCAGACACTGAGTTCATGTCAGAGACAGTCCCTGTTCCCATTACTAGGTGTTTGATTATTATGTATCAGGAAGAATTTCATTTCTGGTCTAATCTATTTGGTGTTTTGTAGGCCTCAAATATTTTTAAGGGTATCTCTTTCTTAAGGTTGGGAAATTTTTTTTCAAAAATATTTTCTGGACCCTAGGTCCTGGATTCTTCTTTTACATCTATTCCTATTATTTTTAAGTTTCATCTTTTCATGGCATCCTTGATTTCTTGCATGTTTTGTGTCAGGCACTTTTCCGTTTTTGTTGTTGTTGTTGTTTTGTTTTGTTTTCTTTGAGAGCTGTATCAGTTTCTATAATTGTATCTTTAGTGCCTGAGATTCTCTCCTCAATCTCTTGTATTCTGTTGGTGATGCTTACCTTTGTGGTTCTTGATCTCTTCTCCAAGTTCTCCAACTCTAAGGTTTTCTCTGTTTGTATTTTCTTCATTGATTCTAATTTTGTTTTCATGTCTTGAAGCATTTCCTTCATCTGTTTGAACATGGATTCCTGTCTGTCCATGATGGCCTCTATATTTTTTTGTTTGTTTCCTCTTTTTGTACCTCAAATAACTGCATAATTATAGATTTAAGATCATTTTCCTGCGTTTCAGCTGCATTAAAATATTCGTTGATTTTTTGGGGGGTTATGATATCCTGGTTTTTGTTGCCTGTATTCTTAAGCCAGCCTCTAGCCATCTGATTGTCTGTAGCCTTGACTGGTTATTTTAGAGCCTCTACTGCAGACTGGGTCCACCTGTTCCTGGACTCTGAAGTAGTCTCAGCTGGATTCAGTGTGTCTGCTGGTTCACTGTTTATGACCCAGGTATGCTAGGTAACTGGGAAATATCTTCAAGCCGAGAGTTACCCCAGTACCCACAGGCTTCCTAGAGATGGCAGACAATGAGAATTGGATCCTGCCCTAGCTCAGCTTCGCTTAGTTCAATGGCTGTGCTGGTCTCCTAGTTTCTGACCCAGGTGGGCTGGGCTGCTGGGTAGCAGACAGAAAGATCTCCTAGCCTAGAGCTGCTCCAATGCCCCACAGGCCTCTTTAGGGAAAAGGACAATGGAACTTAGTTCCAATGACTAGCTCAGCTACCCTGGGTTCACTGTCTATATTGTCCTGGCTGATTCCTACCCTGGTAAGCTAGGCAGCTGGGGTGCACCTAGATTGGAGCTGCACCGCCCCCATGTTACCAGAAAGTGTCCTCACCACTAGCAGCTTCAACAAGTAAGGTGTACACAGAACTGTGAGAGTGGGCACACAGGTTTGGAACGAGGAGCCACTGGTACCTAGAAGGTGTACACAAGACAGAAGGAGTGGACACCCAGGTTTGAAGCCTCACCCTCACTGCAGGAAGGTGAAGATATTCGCTCCACAGGCAGTGAGAGCGAGCGCCAATGGACCAAGCTGCCAGCTGCTGGTACCAGGAAGGTATACACAGAAGGAGGCTTGGGCAGGTGGCCTACAGCTGCAGCAGTGCTGGGTGGACCAGGAAATATTTCCTTAGCCTGGTGGCCTGAAGATGGACCATAGCGTGTCACCGTGGATTCTCCTCTCACCTGAAAAACACAGATGTCAGGGTTTTCGGGTCCACATTACGTCCTGCGGGTTACCCTGCGCTCACTGCTGAGATGCTGTTCAGATACCCTGTCTGGTTGGTGCAGCCATCTTGGATCTCTTCATAACAAGAGATACCTGTCTTGTTTCTCAACCTAAAAGGAAAATTTTCAACATGTCACCATTAAACATTATATTTTCAACAGGTCTTTAGACATGAATCTTGACTTAGAAGTCAGGGAAAAAATGAGATAGATTTTCATTCAAATTCAAAATTGTATGAGTGTATATGAATATTGCGTATGCGTTCTTATAATATTTGCATACAAATCATATTTCATTGTACTATGTAAATGAAATTCACTATGCAACTATTTGTAATAGTAAGGCAAGATTCAATTTTTAGTATAAGTCAACTTACTCATAATATTCATGTCTTATAAATTGCAGGCTAAGGGGGCACATACAGTTCTCAAATTCATATGAACATATAGTACAATAATGGTTTCCAGGTACCAGGGAGAAGAGAATTTAAAAAAGGAGAGTTGTTATTGGATGAATATGGAG
The DNA here is from genome assembly GCA_010120015.1 of Rhombomys opimus. NCBI lineage: Eukaryota > Metazoa > Chordata > Mammalia > Rodentia > Muridae > Rhombomys > Rhombomys opimus. The sequence goes on along the minus strand of REGO01000028.1, from coordinate 7,625,756 downwards.
TTTCAGAAAAATGTGTGTGTTCCTAGCACATACACATGTATGTAAGATTGTTTTGTATACATGCATGTGCATGTGTGTTTATGCATGTGTGTGTGCATGTGTGTTTATATACATATATGTGAATGTGCATGCATGTTGTGTATTTGTGTGTGTGCACATGAGGGTAGGGAACAGGTGTATCTGTGTGTCTCTGTGTATGTGTGTGTGTGTGTGTGTGTGTGTGTGTGTGTGTACGCACTAATGGAGTCTGGAAACCCAGACCTAAAAAAATTACTTAGAAGTTAGAAGATCTGGGCTGTTTCCAGCTTCTGGCTATTACAAATAAGGCTGCTACAAACATGGTTGAGCAAATGTCATTATTGTGTACTTGAGAATCTTTTGGATATATGCCTTGGAGTGGTATAACTGGATCTTGAGGAAGCGCTATTCCTAGTTGTCTGAGAAAGTGCCAGATTGCTTTCCAGAGTGGTTGTACAAGTTTACATTCCCACCAGCAGTGGAGGAGGGTTCCCCCTTCTCCACAACACAAGCATGTGTTGTCTCTTGAGTTTTTGATCTTAGCCATTCAGTGGAGGGATGGATGCACAAATTATGGTATATCTACACAATGGAATATTACTCAGCAATAAAAAAACAAGGAAATCATGAAATTTTCAGGTAAATGGTGGGATCTGGAAAAGATCATCCTGAGTGATCTATCCCAGAAGCAGAAAGACACACACGGTATATACTCACTCATATAGACATATAATATAGGATAAACCTACTAAAATCTGTACACCTAAAGAAACTAATCAAGAGGGAGGACTCTTGCTAAAATTCTCAATTCCTATCCAGAAAGACAAAGAGGCTGGACATCAGAAGAAGGAGAAAAGAGGGAACAAGTCAGGAGCCTGACACAGAGGACCTCTGAAAAGCTCTGCCCTGCAGACTATCAATGTAGATGCTTAGACTTATGGGCAACCTTTGGGCAGAGTGCAGGGAATCTTAGGAAAGAAGTGGGAAACAGTAAGATCTGGAGAGGACAGGAACTCCATAAGGAGAGCAACAGAACCAAAAAATCTGAGCACAGGGGTCTTTCCTGAGACTGCTATTCCAACCAAGGACTATGCATGGAGATAACCTAAGACTCCTGCACAGATGTAGCCCATGGCAGTTCAGTATCCAAGGGGGTTCCATTGTGATAAGAACGGGGACTGTCTCTGACATGAACTCATTGGCCTGAGGGGGAAGCAGCATTACCAGGCCACAGAAGACAAGGCAGCCACTCCTAATGAGACCTAATTGACTAGGATCAGAGGAAGGAAAAGAAGTCCTCCCCTATCAGTGGACTTTGGGAGGGGCATGCATGCAGAGGGTGGAGGAAGGGAGGAATTTGGACGGGAGGAGGGAGGAAATCATGGGGGAGATACAAAGTGAGTAAAGTGTAATTAATAAAGAAAAATAAAATAGATATATAAATATAAAAAAAGAAGTTAGAAGATATGCTTTGTTGACTATTTTTATTGTTTCTCAAAATTTTTACTTTTTTCATAGATAATAATAATTGAGTTGCTTTTCACCACAATAAAACCCTAAGATACATGTTATTGCTTTTATAGAGAAAAGTGGAAGTGTGAGGAGAAATAATGAACTATTAGTGCGGAATTGGAAACTGCTATCGAGGACTAGACAGAGATATAATTGTTGTCTGCTGACTTGAGAAAGGTTATACCACGGAAATAAAAGATACATAAACTATCTAGTAGATAGGCCATCTGGTCAGATAATTTTGAAAACAATATAAACACCACAGAATGGCTGACGGGAGCTCTCAGCCCTACTCTGTTCCTATTGACCATGCCTGAGTGATCACAACTAACATTAGTTGGAGCTCACAGTGCTGAACTGAGCCTGAAAGAATTCCCTATCCCCAGAGACAGGAATCATTGTATAGAATCACAGTTCTCTGGGGTGATTTGTTACACAGCAGCAGGCTGTTTACAAGGAACGCTAACAAATGGAAACTGAAGGTTGTTCTCACAACGCTGCTCTCCAAGATTTGTCTTTCAAAGTCAAATGCATGGATCTACACATTCAATCTAGATTACAGATAGAACTAGGTTCTAATAGGTTGTAGAAAAGAACAGATGGTGCAAGATAGATGCAAGTTAAAGTGAGCAACAAGCCAAAGTCAGCAGAGCAGAGCAAGAGGGGAGCAGAAGCCGATATGTGCATCTCTGACAGCACAGGCTAGTCTGGAAGCACACATTTTCACTTACTTCATTTGCTTATTTACTCATTATTTTGCCTCATTTTATAACAACTTGACAGAAGCTAGCGTTCTTGGGGAAGGCGAGCCTCAGTTGAAAAAATGCCCCCAGTAGATTCGGCCACAGTGTATTTTCTTAATTAGTGATTGATACAGGAGAGGCTGAGCCCATTGGGTATGTTGCCACCTCTGGGCAAGTGTCTCAAGAGTGTATCAGAACACAAGCTGAGCTAGAACCCTGTTGGGATGTAGCACATGGTAGCCCAGCTTGGGTTCTTATACACACCTGAGACACTTGCCCAGAGGTGGCAACACACCCAATGGGCTCTGCCCTCTCCTGGATCAATCAGTAATTAAGAAAATACACTGTGGCCTAATCTACTGGGGGCATGGTATCTCAGTAGCCAAGTGGGTTACCTAGTAAAGGGAACAGGGACTATTTCTGACATGAACTCAGTGGCTGGCTCTTTGACCTTCCCCCATCCTCGAGGGAGGAGCAGCCTTGCTAAGCCACAGAGAAGGACATTGGAGCTAGTCCTGAAGATACCAGATAAGCTAGGGTCAGATGGAAGGGGAGGAGGACCTCCCCTATCAGTGGACTTGGAAAGGGGCAGGGAGGAGATGAGGGAAGGAGGATGGGATTGGGAGGGAATGGGGTAGGAGGCTGTGGCTGGGATACAAAGTAAATAACCTGTGATTAATATTAAAAAATAAAAATTATTTAAAAAAAAAAAGAATGCAAGCTGGACAAGCCTGGAAGAGCAAGCTAGTATATCAGCATTTCCCCAAGGCCTGGCCTCTGCATTGGATCCTGCCTCCATGTACCTGCCTTGAATTCTTGCCCTGACTTGTTGGGATGATACACTACAGGCCCTTAAAATGAAATAAGTCCTGCCCTCCCCCAAGTTGTTTATGCTGTGGTGTTTTATCACAGCGTTGGAAAAGCTAACGGAGATATTTATTTTTCTGGTTCTGTCTCTGTTTCTGTCTGTGTTTGTCTGTCCATCTGTCTGTCTGTGTGCACACGCAAGCCTGCCTGTCTGTCTCTCCCCTTCTGTGTATTGGGATGGGAGCCAGGCAATGCGTGTGCCATGGCAGTAGGCGGATGTTGAACAAGTATGTGTGAGAGTTGTTTCTCTCCCTCCACTATATGACTCCTGAGGATCAGACTGGAATGACACTGTCAGGCTTCTCAGCCAGCCCCTACACCCGAGAAGCTATTTCAATGGTCCCATACTTTTAATTCCTAAAACAATTTTCTGCCAGCCATTAGACCAGGCACTGGATCTTTGGGCCCAATTCTTACTTCAGTTTTTCCAGATTAAAAGCAAAACACGTAAGTAGATTATTTAAGACATTTTCCCTAAATCAGTCGCTTCTTGTTTTCTCTTTTCTTTTTAGCATGTATTTAACAAAGATTATAAAATCTTATAAAATAATTTTACTTTAAAAAATAGTTCTAAGATGTTCACATTCACATTACATAGCTCTTAGGTGAGTGGCTTATGAGGAGATTCCTCTGCTGTCTCCATGGTGAAAAACAGAGAGCAGTGGTCCAGGCACATGGCAAGCCTTGCTGGCATCTTACAGGTATTGAGAACACACTGAGTCCATCTCCTTCTGTGGTACTCTCTTTGGTTGGCTTGGTTGTGCTCTGAGAAGGAAACACAGTTCTGTTTATTAATTGCTACTGTGGATCATGCTGGCCACCAAGAAGACAGTGCAGGTGTATCTTAGTGAGAGCTCCAGCAGGATCAGCAGGCTCTTCTAACCTATAACATGTCTTGAAAGCTGAAATAACAGTAGGTTCTAGATGACTTGGCAGTAACCCATTCCCATCAGATGACCTGGCATTTACAGTATTTTATCTATGTAGCCCAAAAGCACCCACCCCCAAACACGCCACCACAGTGGGGAAAGCAATTGTCTGCTTTAGCACATGTGTTCATGAACTTGTTTTTGATGGCTGAATGAATTTTTAGTTTTTCTGCTTTTTTTGTGAATCCATGAGGAGAGGAAATAGAACACATGCAGGAGAAAAATTCAAAAAATGCCATTTACTCTTTGCCTCTAAAAAGTATGCTATTTGTCAGATAAATAGCATACTTTTTTTTCCTTCTTCTTAATGTTCTTTAGTAAAGAACATTCATGGTAGTGTGGTCCAAAGAGGAAGAAGTGATGTGAGCGGAATGTATTTTTTAAAAAATTTAGTGAAAACTGTCTGACGTTATATTTCTAGTCTAATTGCACTTTGGAAAGTTTTTTCAAAATATTGAAAATTAGGCATGTTCTAGGGCTGAATGTACTGGCTAGTTTTATGTCAACTTGACATAAGCTGAAGTCAGTTGAGAGGAGGAAACCTCAACTGAGAAATTGTCTCCATAAGATCAGGCTGTAGGCACACCATTAGGGGATTTTCTTAATAAATGGTTTACTGGGGAGGGGTCATCTGACCATGGGTGGTGCCCACCCTGGGCTGGTGGTCCTGGGTTCTATAAGAAGATAGTCTGAGAAACTACCTGGAACGAGCCAGAAAACAGTCCCCCTCTACAGTCATCTGCCTGCAGGCTCCTGCTATGCTTGAGATTCTGAAACAACTGCATGTGTTGAAGAACTGTGATATCAAAGTCTAAGCAAGGTGAACGCTTCCCTTTGAGCTCACTTATTGCCATGACATTTCATCATAGTAGTAGAAACTAAAATATTTAGACTATGGCATAAAGTATAAGACAGACTATAAAAGGTAGAGCAAGGTAAGGCAATATGTTCCCCCTATTCTGATTATTCAGTAACCTAAAATATAAAATATATTTCTAAAACTATGTGATAAGAAATAAATTTCTCAATTTGGTAAATATTTTAAGTTATGCTTACACATAAATTTTAAGTAAAACTTTTGGTTTAAATACGTATATATTTAGAAGATACCTTTTTGGAAAGTACAGTATCCTGACAAGGTGAAAATTTTAATGGATACATTATTCTGATAAAAGGATCCTACCCCAAGGTCATGTCATATACCTCAATTTACTAGTGTGAAAGGCCATCAGAAGTAGTGTTGTGTGAGATCAAAGAAGCATGATCTATTATCACTGTCTTATTTCTATTTTGTGAGACCAACATCTGAATGAAACAATTAGAAATAAAAGTTCAGTGACAAGAACCTAATCAAACTAACCAGCAAGAAAAGTGTGTATTGAACACAGAAAAAGTATCACTTAATGCTTGTTTACTGGAGTGTCAAAATACTGGACCCTCTTGAAAAATGGACAATTATTTTATTAAGTTATGAATGACACAAACTCTAGCCAAGGGAAAGATTAGGGAATGATAGTTTTTAGTTGGATGTAAAGAGTATTATAAATTCTCATATGGTCAATATTGTACAATATTGAAGCAGGAGGCTCAAAATAAATTTTGCCAATGTGAAAACACAGCCCTCATGTCAAAAAAAGAAAAAAAGGGCTAGAGTTTATTCTGTAGCCAAATATGAGTGGCTAAGGAACACAGGTTTACTCCCAAACTCCATATGCTAATATGGTAAGAGTATTGATGAAATTTAGAAGAGCAACAGAACAAATATAATAAATCAAGTCACTTTTCAAATAAATTGGCAGAAACATTATATAGTATGGAAAAAGCAAAGTGAAGGAATCTCTGTTAAAGGCCTTCTTTGATCCTCTAAGCCTTTTGGTTTGCAGAAGTTAGTGGTGTGTTAAGGTGATGTTTTCCAAAAGGTTTGAGCCATAAAGATGCTAAGTCAGACACAGAGATGGTATCGATAACTACGAGGAGGAATAAATATACCAGAAGATACATTCTAATTAGATTCTGAAATTCTAATATTCCAACTCGTCCAGTCATTGAAGTTCTAATCAGTTTATCACCTTTTCAGAAGGTATAATGCAAGGTGTGGTTCTTTTCAGAAACTATCATTTACAGTGTGCATAATTTATATATAGATAGATGATAGTGAAGATGATAGAGAGAGAGAGGGATGATTGATGATAGATAGATAGATAGATAGATAGATAGATAGATAGATAGATGATAGTTAAATAAAGATAAATGGGTATATAGAATTATCTGTGTTAATATTTGATACTTAAACAAATAGTATTTGTTTAAGTAGCACAATCTTTGCTTAAGGAATGCTTCTTTATTTTCCCTAAGTCAGAAATCAAAGTAAAAAAACATAAAATTGTCAATTAAATAGTATATAGGATTCATGAATTAAAAACAAGGTCAGGCTCCTTGACTCTCCCTCCCCCCAGGGGAGGAGCAGTCCTATTAGGTCACAGAGGAGGACTCTACAGCCAGCCCTGAAGATACCTGATAAAACAGGGTCAAATGAAAGGGGAGGAGGTCCTTCCCTATCAGTGGACTTGGAAAGGGGCAGGGAGGAGACCAGGGAGGGAGTGTGGGGTTGGGGAGGGAATGAGGGAGCAGGATAGAGCGGGGACACAGAGTTAACAAAATGTAACTAAAAAGAAAAATAAAGTTAAAAAAATAAAAATAAAAATAAAAAAAATATTCATGATAGTATAGTCCTAAGGCAAAGGAGTGGTGTGAAAGGAATGTATGAAAAGTCTTCTTTGTGCAATTAGCTTCAGGGAGAAGAGAGAGCAATGGGGACAAATTCATGCAAGTGCTCTCCATCATGAGTAATTCCATGAGGTAGGCAATGATGAATGCTCAACATCAGGTAGCACAGATATTTACAAGAACAACTCAAAAAACACATGGTTAGAGACATAACTAATTGTCTCAATTTCTTCCACTTAAGCCCTGAAAGGGCATCTTCGTGTGTGTGTGTGTGTGTTCCTTTTAATGTCTAAATGTAGGTTTTATTCATAAACAATTATGTGTAGGTATATAGATACAACAGAATGTACAACTAAATTTTCTATGTCTCTTGAGCTATAGGGCTGTCTGGAACACGGCCATTATTTCATGGATGGATCGTGGGTGCTTTGGCCAGGAATTCTGACAAGACAACATTAAAAGGGAATCTTTAAAGATGCAGCAGTGATGTCAGTGTCCTTCTATCACCAATGTTTAAAATATATCTTGACTGTTAAAGTAGCAGAAAGCTAGAAAACTAAAGACTATGGATCATGTATTGCACAGACAGACACAGGGAGCTGATTGTAATTGAATTAGTAAATTATAAGCTTCCATGCCTAGGAGCTGAAGGGTCTTGTGATTGGAGATGTTGAAGGGATTTTCAGGGAGCCTCTAGGGGATTGCTTCAAACACAGAAATTATGGTGGTTTCACACTTTTTCAGGTTGTGTGCTTTCTTATGTATTTTTTCCTCATAACACAGTGAAAACGAACTTGTCCATGATATGAATATTAAGTTTCTCTTGACTACAGTTCTCTTAAGAGTAGCCTGTTGGGGGCCTTTGAACACTTGCAGCTTCTGTGGAGACCTTTTATAATAAAGTGTGTTTTTCATGTTAAAAAGAAAACTTCAAAAGAAGGTGTTAACATAATTGAGGGATGATAACTTTGACAGTAAGTGTCATTATCAGAGTTCCACTGACCGCTTTTTGATAAAAAAAAAAAAAAAAAAAAAACACTTCCTAGATAGATGCAAAATTCTTAGAGTGTTTAAACAATTTTTACCAAATGCATTCATATTCTGCAACAGCCCCTTCATTCTGAAGGTTACTGGAGAGAAATGGTTTTCATGAGATTTGGGCTTTCTGTTAATCTATTGAACAAAGAATCAGAAGGAAAGCAAAGATGCAAAGGATGAGATGAAAGATACAGACATGAAGAGATATCCTCAGGTTTGCCTTCTGCATAGCAGTGCATCATTGACATTCTGCATGGGACCCACACCACCCACTCTCAATGTCATTGCCAAGGAATATGAAAACAGTAACTCAATTTAAATCTGGAAGAATCCAGGTTTGAACAGCGAGATTTTTGTGCAGATTTACTGTGAACTCAGGATGTGACTTCGAAAGTGAGTTCTTGTGTCCTAGCTTCCTTTAAAGCATCACATCCTTTCATTGACAAGTTCTCTGCTTCTGTCTAAGGAACAGAAATTTTAACGACTTTGAGTTTTCCAGATTTCTGAGTTTTGTTTCATCAAGAGCCTACTACCCCAAGCTTCTTAAAAATTATGACTCTCAGATTTTGACCGCACAGGAAACAATAACATGCATTTCTGAAGCTTTTACTCTGTGCTATGTTAGCGGTGTCATTTGGATCAGTCCTCTTATTGAGAAAATGACTTCCAAACTCAGGCTAGGAATGTCAACTGAGACGCAGAGAACTGGCTATAATGAATGTTTGAGAATAATCTTCCTCCGCTTCTGTTTGCCCGTCTTAAAAGTAGTCAGTAAGCCTCTGAGTACGCTTTGGGGTTTGACACACCCCAGTGTTAGGAAAGCAAAAATGTGAAGCTCTGGAGCTCATAAACTAGATTCAATGATTGTTAGGACTTGAAAGCTTTTCCAGAGAAAAGCAAGCCAGGCAGAGAAGGGATCTACTAAGTGACTGACTCCCAAACTCAAGAACGCCCCACCTTAAAAATATTTAAAAGTTAGCACGACTGGCTGCCTTCCAGGAAGCTAACCAAATCAACCTATACTTCAGTCAGACTATATCTAGAAAGTACATTTCAAGTGAATTCTATCCAGGAAAATAAAATAACTCTATTAAAAAGTAAACAAGATGAACCATGAACTGGAAGTAAGAAGAAAAAATAGATGCAGGCATGACTGCTACATTAGGTTGTGTAGTGGAGGTGGGAAATCAAGTTAGTAGCTCAGAAGAAGGCAATATATGGACATGGGGAGCTTTGAGGTATACTAAATATATATATATATATATATATATACATATATATGCACATATATATATGTATGCTATATATATATGCTTTACGATGAAATAACCAATCATGGGTCTCACACACACAAATATACATATATGATATATAGTATATAATACATAATGTCATGTATAATATGTAACATTAAATTTATATATACAGCTGTGAGAGAAAACTCACTATTATTATAGTTATAACAATCCACCTTTCTGAAAAACTTTGTGTTGAGCCTACTCAGATCATTCCTCTGATTTCTCTGCCTCCACTTACCCAGCTCAGGTTGCATCATGACTTGGGATAGAGGGTGCTTGCTGAGTTATACTTAAGGAAGCAGGTAATTGTGTGACACCTGATATCCTGCTTTCCGTATGTAGGCAAGACTCTAGGGGGTGCAACACCTGGAAAAATGAACCCTGCCTCCCAGGGATAAAGAAAGAAATGAATACATGATGGTGATGGAGATAGCTGGAGAGGAGTAGAGAAAGAAACAGCAATATTTGCCATAAGCTGATGAAAGCAAATATAAGCCACAGAGAAGTACCAGTGCATGCAACATTTACTGATTTTATGTTTTACAGAGTTTAAATTCATGCAGGTATATGCAGAGAAACTCAAGTTTAAAAACAGTACAGCTACTTATGAAAACAATTTAGTATTATACTGAATTTAAACACCCAATACCACATAATTCAGCAATTCCAGTTGTGTGTTTGTGTGTGTATTTCTTCTCAAGATATTTTTATGTATACAGATCAGGTCACATGAACCTGAATTTTCCCATTTACAGCAGCCATGATTTCCAAATTTAGAGAAAAGGAACAGGAACATCCATATTTATATTGAGAACAATAAGTCTTCAGAAGTTCCAGACTCAAAAGGAGGTTTTGTAGTAGTGAAATGTACTAAACCAATATTTAAGCAGTTCGACATCATGAAATTTAAAGGAACTTTAAGATTCCAGAAAATAGCTGTGAAGCTGAAAATATAACCCCCATGATGAATGTACACACACACACACACATGTGTGTGCTATCACATGTAGTGGTGTTTGCTACTTTGTGGTTTATTCGTAATTCCACCCCTCTCCACCCTTTTTCTTATACCCTTTCAACCCCAAAGCACTAGATATGAGAGAGTAAAAGGATAAAGAGAAAGGGAAGAGATCCTGAATAAATAAAGGGACTGAAAGGAGATGATCTTACTGTTAAGACTACTTTCTGCTGATTATGAGCATTGAGCTCATTGGGGCAAGTTTGATCTTTGCTGTCAGGATATCTAATTTCTTCTTGTTGTTTCTTCTTTGTTCAGGACTACTTAACAAATCACAACCAACAGCAAACACAAACCAGCCAACAAACCATCAAACTCTTGGGGACATATAAATTTATATACATTCTAAAAGATCCCCAGAATTCCAAATAGCACACAATCACAGAAACCATGTGCTGCTGGAAAAATCATGTCCCTGCTAGAGCACAAGGCAAATCATAGTCACCTGCTGTGAAGCAGCCCTATGTCTCCATTCCTGGGAGTAAAAGAAAAGCATATTCTTATAATATTTATGTGTTTATAAAGAAACCAAATTTTCAAAATAATCACTACAATTACAAGACAAATTTAAATTGTGAGATAGTATAGTTAGTTGGAAAATGTGGTTTTTGAGATTGAGCCTAAACATCCAACTTAACTGTAGAAGAAAAGTAAAGAGTATTTTTTAAATAAATTATTTTTTTTTATAAATTACATTTCATTCACTTTGTATGCAGCTATAGCCCCCGCCCTTGTCCCCTCCTATTCTTACCCATCCTCCCTCATCTCCTCCCATGCCCCTCCACAAGTCCACTTATAGGGGAGGTCCTCTTCCCTTTCACTCTGACCCTAGCCTATCAGGTCTCATTAGAACTGGCTGCATTGTCTTCCTTTGTGGCCTGGTAAGGCTGCTACCCCTTCAGGGGGAGGTGATCAAAAGCCAGTCACTGACTTCATGTCAGAGACAGTTCCTGTTCCCATTACTAGGAACCCACTTGGAGAATATTTTTAATGCACAAAATTTGAAAGTAGAAATAAAAAGTCAAAGGACATCATGTTAGGGACATGGGAAACTGAAATATACTAGACCTTTATTTTTCAAGGCTGCCCACTCTCTCCATATCTCTTCAACACAGTTCTTGAAGTCCTTGCTAGAGCAATAAGACAATTAAAGGAGATCAAGGGAATTCAATTCAGAAAGGAAGAAGTCAAAGCATCACTATTTGCAGATGATATGATAGTATATCTGAATGACCACAAAAATTCTACCAGGAAACTCCTACAGCTGATAAACACCTTCAGCAAAGTGGTTGGATACAAAATTAACTAAAAAAAAATCAGTAGCCTTTCTATATACAAAAGACAAATGGGCTGAGAAAGAAATTAGGGAAACAACACCCTTCACAATAGCCACAAAAGACAAAAAGTACTTTAGTGTAACTCTAACCGAGCAAGTAAAAGACTTGTATAAAAAAGAAAAAAAACCTTCCAGTCTCTGAAGAAAAAAATAGAAGAAGATATCAGAAGATGGAAAGATTTCCCATGATCATGGATTGGCAGGATTTAACATAGTAAAAATGGCCTTCTTGCCTAAAGCAATCCACAGATTCAATGCAGTTCCCATCAAATTATCAACACAATTCTTTACGGAACTTAAAAGAAAAATTTTTAACTTCATATGCAATAACAAGAAACACAGAATCATTAAAACAATACTCTACCCTAAAAGATCTTCTGGAGGTATCTCCATCCCTACCTATGGACACCTGATTTTTGACAAAGATGCCAAAACCATACAATGGAAAATAGATAGCATCTTCAACAAATGGTGCTGATCTAACTGGATGTCTATCTGGAGAAAAATGCAAATAGAACCATAGTTACCACCCTGGACAAAACTAAAGTCAAAGTTATTCAAAGTCCTCAACATGATACCAGGCACACTAAACCTTTTAGGAAAAAAGTGGGGAAGAGCCTTAAACTCATTGGCATAGGAGACAACTTCTTGAACAGAACACCAACAGCACAGGCTCCTATATCAAAAATTAAAAAATGGGACCTCATGAAACTGAAAAGCTTCTGTAAAGCAAAGGACACTATCATCAGAACAAAACAACAGCCTACAGACTGGGAAAGGATCTTCACTAACCCTGTATCTGACAGAGGGCTATATCCAGAATATATAAAGAACTCAAGAAGTTATAAAGCAACAAATCAAGTAATCCAATAAAAAATGGGAAACAAAACTAAACAGAGAATTCTCTGTAGAGGAATATCAAATGGCAGAGAAAAACGTAAAGAAATAATCAATGTTTTTAGTCATCATGTAAATGAAATCAAAATGACCCTGAGATTTCACCTTATCCCTTAGAATGACTAAGATCAAAAACTCAAATGACAACACATGCTGAAGAGGATGTAGAGAAAGGGAAATCCTCTCCCATTGCTGGTGGGAATGTTAAGTTTTACATTCCCACTTAGGAAATAAATCTGGCACTTTCTCAGACAATTAAGGCTAGTGCTACCTCATGGTCCAGCTATACCACTCCTAGGCATATATCTAAAACATGTTCAAGAATACAACAAGTACATTTGCTCAACCTTGTTCATAGAAGCTTTATTCATAATAGTCAGAATCTGGAAACAACCCAGATGTCCCTCAGTTGAGGAATGGATACAGAAATTGTGGTACATTTACACCATGGAATACTACTCAGCTACTAAAATAAAGGAAATCATGAAATTTGCAGGCAAATGGTGGGAACTAGAAAAGATCATTCTGAGTGAGGTATTCCAGAAGCAGAAAGTCACACATGGTATACATTTACTTATAAGTGGATAGTAGACATATAATATAGGATAATATACTAAAATCTGTACACTTAAAGAAACTGAACAAGTGGAACCTGGGTAACATGTTCAATCCTCATTCAGAAAGGCAAACAGGATAGACATCAGAAGATGGAGAAAATATTGAACAGGATTGGAGCATATCACAGAGGGCCTCTGAAAGACTCTACCCACCAGGGTATTAAAGCAGAATCTGAGACTCATAGCCAAACTTTGGGCAGAGTGCAGGGAATCTTATGAAAGAAGGGGGAGATAATAAGACCTAGAGGGGACAGGAGCTCCACAAGGAGAGCAACAGATCCAAAAAGTCTGAGCACAGGGGTATTTTCTGAGACCGATACTCCAACCAAGGACCATTCATGGATATGAACTAGAACCCCTCCTCAGACTTAACCCGTGGCAGCTCAGTATCCAAGTGGGTTTCCTAGTATTGGGAATGTGGACTGTCTCTGACATGAACTCAGTGGATGGCTCTTTGACTACCTCCCCCTGAGGGCAATGGGTTACATTACCAGGCCACAGAAGTAGACAATGCAGCCACTCCTGATGAGACCTGATAGACTAGGGTCAAATGGAAGGGGAGGAGGACCTTATCAGAGGACTGGGGAAGAGGCATGGGAGGAGGAAAGGTAGAGGTAGAGAGGACGGCATTGGGAGGTTTGGGGGGAGAGGCTACAGCTGAATATTAAATGAATAAATTGTAATAAATAAAAAGAATTAATAAGATCTGAGGTTTCTCAAAATGGCTCAGAGATTAAGCCTGAGGAGTTGAGTGTGAGTCTTAGAACCTGGGTAAAAGTAAAGAAAGAGAAGTCTCTTCATAAAGTTGTCCTTGAACTCTATGCAACAGACATAGAGTGCACATGTCTGGGTGGGTGGGAGCTCACTCACCCACCCACACATGCGCACACACACACACTTATAAAGAAAACGGGTTTCTCTTTGTAATTAGAGATTAACTGCCATTCTAATTTTATTAGCACTTAAAAATCATATTGCTTTCATTATTTGCCCTAGAGTATATATTTTTCTTCTTATAAAGTGTGTATATTTATACACACCTCAAACAACAGTAGATACAGAGTACAATTCAACTGTGAGAACAAAACTAAGGAATTCATCGCACGCAGCATGCCAATCTATGTATTTGCTGTGCGCATATTTCGAAACCATGTCACACACTAAAGGCTTTGAGTGAAATGTTAAGAAATGGCCAAGGCCTGACCATCGCCAGCTGACATTCTGTTAGAGGAGGCCAAAATCAACTGGAGGAACACATTAAAGTACAACTAAGATGAAAAGTGTGACGAGTGTTATGACCAAGTGGGGTCATGCTACGAAAGACTACAAAGGGGAGAAAGACCTCACTTGACTGGAGCATAAACATACTGTGACCTTGAAGACTGATGGGGGATACCAACGTCAAAGGGCAGAGAAGAAAGCTCACCAGGCAGAAGAGAAGCGCCTTGGAAAAGCCGTGAGTTTGGAGCGAACAAAGCCAAGAGAAGGAAATGCCACTGTAGTCTGAGCAAAGAGGTCTGGAAATGTGGACATCCACCTTGCCACGCAAAGGATAACTAGTTAAAAGCATGAACTGCAGGTCTTCGACCAAGAATTTCCAATTTGAAAGTTTCAGGCGGCACCAGAGAATTTTCACTTTCAGTTAGGGCTTGGATGACAGGAAGCGACGCTGCTAGTCCAAAAAAATCCAGTAGTTTGGGGCCCAGTGCAAGGGCTGACAAAGGAAAACTTTAAAGAATATTTTAGCGACTGAACCCACACTATGAAAATCAACAGAAGACACTCAAGCATTCTTAGCTGGCATGCGGCTTGCTGTCTCAAAGGATCATTTGTGTGTCTTAGTACTTGAGCAAGAAGCCCTGGAGAGCTAGAATGCCGGGGTTAGCAACCAAAAACAGGGATACAGGTGACCTGGAGTACACGCGGGTTTAAAGAGGGAAATATTTAGAATAGAGCGAGTTTAGGACTGAACGTTGTGAAGGTTTAGGAATGAATGGTGTTATTAGTAACTTGTAGCTGCTGCTGGAATAAGATTCTTGGTAAAACAGCTTAAAAAGCGAAAGAATTATAAAAAGTTCGTCTTGGCATAGGTTGATGCTGCAAATACATCACAGTGCGGAAATCATGGGGGGCATGAACGTGAAGCCGCTGGTCCTATCATGTTGTGTCTTCAGTCGGAAAAGAGAATGGGGGCGGGGCACGCCGCTGCTCAGCCTACTTCCTTCAATTCAGTTTGGGATTCCAGCCCATGAGATGGGTGTTACTGGTCAGTTAAAGCTTTTGGAATCAGTTACACACATACCCAGAGATGTGTTTTCATGGTCCTTACAAGTCTGGCCCTGTTGGTAAGAAAAGAGGTGGAAACTATACAAGTATGCCTGGCTTTCGTAAAGAAATGAGATGTTTTACCCTGAAGCAGATTCTATTGAAAGATCAAAGGTTTCCACCTTAGGAGCAGGAGAGATGGCTCAGTGGTTAAGAACACTTGCTGCTTTTGCAAATGACTTGAGGTCACTTTTCATCACCCATATGAGGACTTTCTGCTTTTCTCCTCCTCTTGCCTCCCCATCCTATCTCACTCTCTCTCTTGCTCGCCCTCTCTCACTCTCACTCTCTCACATACACTCTAGTGTTTCTAATATAAAACAATATTTTGTTACTTTAGCCTACCTTCTGTTGCTAATAAAGTTATATCTTGTTACTGTATCCATTGTCCAACCTTTCTTTGGGAATGTGAGTCACCTGCTAATGTCCTTAGCATATTCTACTAGAATATCATGGAGTTTCTTTTTTTTTTTTCTTTCATTGTTCTGTGAGAGCTCATGATACATCATTAAGGGTACTCATGTATTTTATTCATACACCAATTAGTGTCTTTACTATTTAATCTATCTTCTATTTACTTCCATTATACAAGTCATAAAATGATATATAGTAAACACTGTCTATCTTTTCATTTTTAGATTCTGACTATGGTACCAGTTTAAAAAAATGCCTTGTGATGCCAAAATTATATGAATATTCAACTCTATTTATTACAATAAACCACAGAGTATATTCATCTTTTGCATTCCTTATTATTAATTAATTCCATTTACCTCTCAGTTGTAGATTCCTCCCTTCTCTCCTTGCAATCACACCCTCCTTCCTGCATCCATTTCCCCTATTCCTCAGAATAGGGAACCCCCCCCAGCAAAGAAACCCCAGCTCATCCTATTCATATAAGGACTGAGTTCCTCTTCCTCCCCTGTGGTCTGGTAGAGACCCATCAGTGAGAAGTGATTGAAAAGCAGGCAAGATGGAACATGTCAAAGATATCCTCTGCACCCCTAATTAGTGGTCCTAAGATGCCCATCAGGCTTATCTTCTTGGGGTCTACACAATGTAATATATCTATCCTGTACTATATGACTAAAATCCCCTTATAAGAGACTATATGCCATGTGTGTCTTTCTGGGTCACTCAGCATGATCTTTCTTAGTTCTATCCATTTGCAATCTGTCTGGGATTTATTCTTCCAAAATGTGCTTTAGAAATTTTATATATTCTTTTACCTAAAATCTTAATCAAATTTTAAATGCAGTACATTTCAACTTTTATATGCAATGTCTCCATGTGACATCAGATTATGAAATGACTGTCACTTTGGATTTTTCCATGTCAAGTGAACATTGCCATGCTTTTTGAAGATCCCACATAGGGAATGTTGACTGTAAACTCAAAGCATAGTCTTCACCATTTCCTTCCTTCAGTTGAATACTAAAATTACTTAAGTAAAGCCACCTAGAAAGCTTAATTAAAGTGTCAGTACTTGTCTGTTTAAAATAAGTGGCATGGAATACCTTCTGTCTCCTAGCTATCTGGTAGTGATTAATGCAGTGTCCAATACAAGTCAGTATATTTGCATCTTGGCATTTTAGAGGGTTTTTTTCCCCTTATAATTTTATTTGGAGTAAATACATATGAACTTTAAAAAGGGTACATATTTCAATTTTAATGTTTTATTCACATACATTTAATAATCCTTATCATGCCATTTTCATAAATTCTCTTATTTTGTTGGGATGTTTTTCAATTATCCTGTTATCTCCTTCCCACTCCCATTAAACCTTTCTTATTCCCAACCAGCCCATTTCTACTTTAACATCCTGGAAGTATGTGACCCTTACCTAAGTGTATAGCACTAAAGAAAGTGTGAGGATGCCCTTCCCTTCCTCCATCAAACATTAGGTATGGATAATCCTTAGAAAAGGATGCACCCCATGAGAACCTTCTTGGTTATGGCAGACCAGTGACAGTTCAAGCCTTGTATACCTTGATTAGGTGATCACAGCTGCTGTGAGTTCAGGCGTACAAAAGTTTTTGCTTGACGTTAGCATTCCATACCTCTCCCCTTCCTTCCTCATGCTCTTACATTCTCTCTGCCTTTTCTTCAAAAATGTTCCTTCAGCCTTTTAGGTGGAATTATAGATGTCCCCTTCATGACTGGGCATTCAGCAGTCATTTGTTCTCTATACTGTGCCTGGTTATACATAGCTGAAGTCATTTATGCAAAGAAGCTACTCTAATCAAAGCTGTTTCCAGTACTCTTCTATGGCACAAAAATGGTTATTTAGAAGACAATTTGCAGGCATATCATGTCAATTAGCAAGGCAACAGCAAAATTTTCCCCACTAAGGCCTATGATCTTTCCAGTTGTGGGCTTTTGACCAATTTTACGGTACCAAATGCGAATTCCCTCCAGTGAAGTGATCATCAAATATGATCGGGTTGGTTATCCCAATAACATATTTGTTGTTATATCACCAATTGTGCTCATCTTTCTTAGTCTTTTGGAACTGTTCTCCATAGGAGCCATGGCTGAGTAAGACTGTTGACCACAGTTCTGCAGCAGTAGAAACACCTCCTCCTGCCACTGTGAGGGATCGGCAGCAAAGGGAGCTTCCAGCCCAGTAACAGCTGTATTTCTCCATGTCCTGTGACCAAGGCATGCATAAGGAACTCTTGGCATCTACTTATGGTGTGCAACTTTGAGCAAGTAAAATTGCCTATATTGCTTTTGAAGTCCTCAGTAGTGTTTCTAGCCAAAAACTCTACCTGGCAATGAGATTTTCATTTAATAACCTATGTCATCTCAAAACAAGTTTATACATCTATACAACTCCTTTCAAAATCTTTTTATTTTTAATTTTTCTACTGATTAGCTTGCCAAACATCAGATTTTCCTGTTACTTTTTCATGCATAATTAATTTTGATTTGTGCTAATTTGTTTCTGAGTAAAGTAGTCTAGGCTGGTATGGAATTTGATATATAGTTAAGGCTGCCTTCAAACTCAGAATCCTCTTGTCTCTACCTCCAAAATGTTGGGATTTTTAGAAATGTGTCACTACACAAGACCTTTATATTGTCCTTATTGTGCACTAATATACACATTTTTCTCATGTTTAAAAGACAATGGAACCTAAAAAAGATGGAGCAATCATATTTACAAAAGCATGCTATATTCATAATTTTTTAAAATTTAAAGGTATTAGATTTAAATTTACATAGTATAAGTAGATGATTATATATCAAAAAAAACATTCATGTGCATAAAGTAGAATGTGAGACGTTTCCTCCCCCTTTTGCCCTCCCCAGTTTTCATTCTCTATGTATGCTAATTTTCTTCTATCTGTAAAATAATATCAACAAACTTGGACTATTTTAATTTTCTTTCCTATCATAATGTTGCCACACATACTCAAAGCTACTGGTCTCATTGCGTCTGCTCCTGCCACTCACTGTCTCCCTAACTGCAGTCGACAGACTGGCTGTAGTAGCCTCATCTGAGCAGAGACTTCACATTCCACTCAAAACAAAGCGCTGGCTGGAAGCTGTGAGTTAGCTGTGTAGAAGCAATGCTGCTTCCTTGACCTTCCCTCCAGTCTTGCTGAGCTACACACTGATTATCTTGATACTCGTTCAGCAGGAAAGTCTCTGCCTTAGTATCTTTTTACAGTTTTGTCTGAAATACTTGGTTCTCAAGCCATTCTGAGTTTCCCCTCTACTTCTCAAAGTTTTTGTAAAATACCATCCATCGTCTTTACTTGTCCATCCTTTTAAATTGATCTGGTCCTCAACGTTTTTGTAAAATACCATCCATCGTCTTTACTTGTCCATCCTTTTAAATTGATCTTGTCCTCAACACCCTCTAACTACAACCCAACACTATCTATTTTGCTCATGAATGTTTCCCTGTTTGCATGCTTTGTATAATTTATATGCTTTATGTATTTGTGTTTTCTGTTTTATCTAGGAAGAGACCAAGATATGTGCTTACTTCTTCTTCTACACATAAGCTGTCACTCGTAGAACTAACTGACAAAAAGTATATACATATTGGGGAAAAATATCTTCAACAAATTGTATTAGACAAATTTAATAGCTACATGTAGAGTGAAACTAGACTACAATATGCACAAAACTTGATTCTAGATGGATTAAGAAGCTCAATATAAAGCCCTGAATCTATTTTCAGAGAAAGTAGGAGTTACACTTATTTGCATAGGCAAGAACTTTCTGAATAGTTCTCTGATTCCTCCGTGGGGATGGATGACTTTAACTTTACTTGAGTTTCTCCTTTAATGATGACGTTTCTCATTGTCTCTTTCTCAGGTGTTCTTTCCCGTGTGGACTTGATCTTGCATTCTTTGTACTGGACCCTAGGTCCAAAGGTAGATTTTCTTATAATGCTTCTGCACATTTGTGTTTTAAAGAAATCTTTTACATATTTCTGATCTTCAATGTTCTTTCTGTGAAGAAGGGATGTATGAATGACATTATGTAGATTCTTGGTTAAAATTTTAAATAATTGAGAGATTACTTCAAAATAATACCTCACGATATACTCAAAGGACATTAGTTCCAAGTGTTCTCGGAAGGAAAGAATTGCTGTATTGTTTGGATGTCCTGGAACACAGGTTTTAAATATTTTGTGGTAAAACAAAGTATATTTTACATTATAAAATGTATTAATTAATTCTTTGAGAATTTTGCACAATATATTTTGAACATATTTACTCCCATTAACTCCTCCCTTATTAACCTCCCAAACATTCCCTTACCACCTAGCTCTGGGATTTGTTTTTTCTTCTTTCTATATCGAGTGCAATTTGTGTTACCTAGCTAAGGAATAAGCCCTGCTCTGGAGTCAGCTTATGAAGAAGTCACACCTCCACCATCATCATCAGAAACAAAACAGACAAACAAAAATAAAACAGACTTTCACTCTGACAGGCGAAATAGCTCCTGACAGATGGTAATAGTTCCTCAGTTAATTGTAGGGTTTCATATCTACCTTTTCACCTCTGTACTGAGATTTTTGTCTGGCAGGAGATTGTGCTCGCTGTCGTAATCAATGAGAGTCCGTATGTCCATTTCCCCTGATATGTATGGAAACTACTCTTTTCTTGATGTTACCCACCATATCTGGCTCTCACAATCTTTCCATCTCTCCTTCTGAGTCTTAGAATAAATGTTCAATTTGGGGACAAGTAGTTAACGTTAATTCAGTCTCTGATAATTGACTAGTTGGGAGTCTTTATTAATTGCCTTCTACTACAAGAAGATGTTTCTCCGATGAGGGTTGAATTGTACTCTGATCCTTGGGTACAGCAGAAAGTCAGTAAGAGTAATTTATTAATTTCCTAAATGGACATAGTATTTAAAATTTTTAAGAATTTTAATAAAATGCAGTCTCCCATGCTTTATTCTACCCTCTTAATAGCACACACATCTTCATAGAGCCAGACTGGTTATTACCACTTCGATTTTTCCCAATGTCTTTCTTTATGTAATAGGCTTGAAATATGGATTAACATTTACAGATTCGATTCCAAGCACTTGGAAGAGGGGAACAAGAGCCCAGAGTGAGCTTTACATGCCAGTCGGAGTCTAAGGTGTGATGAAACTCCCCACCGTGTCTGTCAACTTATCTACTCCATAGGTCCTTA
Organism: Rhombomys opimus; assembly: GCA_010120015.1. Lineage (NCBI taxonomy): Eukaryota > Metazoa > Chordata > Mammalia > Rodentia > Muridae > Rhombomys > Rhombomys opimus. Next base: position 7,604,764 of record REGO01000028.1, on the reverse strand, counting down.
CCCACTGGCTACCGGTGTTGAAAGAAAACATTTCCACTTCAAATATTTCATAGACAATGGAAAAAAATGATGTGGCACTAATGTTGTGTTCTTTACCCTCCTGTGGAGAATTGGATAGAGTGTATTCAATAGTAATGCTCTTTTGAAAGGAGAGCCTTATCTACCCAGGGCTCACGGGCAACACCAAGCTCATGTTTGTTTTCTTCCTTGCTTCCAAGTTGCAGACTTGAGGGATTCAGAATTGACTCACTGTAAAAGTCATAAGGGCTCCCTTCAATTTGTTGATTCTACTCACTTACTGCCCGCAGTCATGCGGGAGACGGAGTTCTACGTTTTTCCCTCTAATCAATCATCTCTCAATTCTCTCTTGCTGCTTTATAAGGATTCTAACTCAAAGACCTTGAAAACAAATACAAGACTTCACTGAAGCACTTCTAGTACCACTTTAATTTCACCTATTTTAAAACTATTTGTTTAATTTCTCCCCTACTTTCCTCTCTAAAAAGAAATAAATTATACAGTTACAATTTTATTTTTGAAGTATTTCTTTATTCCCTCTATTAATTTAACATGGCATAAAAAGATTGTTCATGTTTGTGTGACCATGGTAGAAATAATGGTAGTCACACAGAAAGAAAAATGAGTTAAGACATGGATCCCTATTTGGGATATTTATAAATAAATGAATAGGATTTTCACCTAGGAGGCATTTTCAATTAAATATAGTTATTAAGAGAGAAAAATAATTAATGATCAAAACAAGTGTAACTTGATCTGCTGGAAATAGCCTAGAAGGGTCTTTTGACTTCAGATATACTCAGTGATTGGGTCTATGTGTGTCTATGTGTGCCACAGCCATCTTTTTGAAGGAATAATTAGAAAAGATTCAGAGAAGCCCTAACACTAGTCTTTATTTCTCTTCTTTTACAAATATCTACTGAAGACTAGAAGCTGTACCAACGAATTCAAGTGCTTTTGGTTTAAATGTTCTGTCAAAGTTTTCATGGGATTAAAGTTAACACTAGATTCTTTCCTTTAATTTTTATTTTATTATTTATTTTACAATCTATTTACTTTGTATCTCAATTGTAGCCCCCTCCCTCATCTCCTCCTGGTCCCACCCTCCCTCTTTCCCCACCTTCCTTCTCCCCTAGTCCACTGAAAAGGGAGAATCCTCCTCCCTTACTGTCTGACCCTAACCTATCAAGACTCTTCAGGGCTGCATGGATCCTCCTCTTCTATGGCCTAGTAAGGCCACCTGGTCAGGGAAAACTGATCAAAGGGCAGGTAACTGAGTTTATGTCAGAGACTGTCCTTGCTCCCCTTATTACAGTACTCACTTGAAGACTGAGCTTCCCATGGGCTACATCTGATTTTGAGGTCTAGGTCCTCTCCATGCATGTTCCTTTGTTGATGTATCAGTCTCTCAGGGCCCCTGGGCCCAGATCTTTTTGGGGGGTAGGGTCTTTGTTGGTCACCTTATAGAGCTCCTGTCTTTTCTAGTCCTTCTATCCCCCACTTTTTCCATAACACTTCCTGAGCTCTGACCAAAGTTTTCCTGTGAGCCTCTGCATCTGCTTTGATCCCAGGCTGGGTTGAGTCTTTCAGAGGACATCTGTGCTAGGCTACTGTCTTACTCCCTTTCCTCAACTGCTTCCAGTGTTTATCCTGTTTGTCCTTCTGAATGAGAATTAAGCATCCTCCCTAGACTTTTCTTTACTGTTTAGCTTCTTTAGGTCTGTAGATTTTAGTATGGTTATCCTATATTATATGTCTAATATCCACTTTTTTTAATTAATTTTTTATTATTTATATTAATTACATTATATTAGTTTTGCATCCCAGCTGTAGCCCCCTCACTCATTCCCTCCCAATCCCACTCTCCTTCCCTCATTTCTTCCCCTGCCTTTCTCCAAGTCCACAGATAGGGGAGGTCCTTCTCCCCTTCCATCTGACCCTAGCTTATAAATAAGTATATACAATGCATTTCATCTTCATTCTGGATGATCTTTTCTAGTTCCATGCATTTGCTTGCAAATTTCATGATTTTCTTGTTTATAATAGCTGAGTAGTATTCCACTATGTAAATGTACCCCAATTTCTGTATCCATTCTTTTCTTGAGGTACATTTAGGTTGTTTCCAGATCATGGCTATTATAAATAAAGCTGCTACAAACATAGTTAACCAAATGTCCTTGTTGTATGGTGGATCATTTTTTGGATATATGCCCAGGAGTGGTATAGTTGGGGCTTGAGGCGGGTCTATTTCCATTTTTTTTTTTTTGAGTAAGCACCAGATTGATTTCCGAAGTGGGTGTACAAGTTGCACTCACACCAGCAATGAAGGAAGGTTCCCATTTTTTCACATTTTCACCAACATGTGGTGTCACTTGAAATTTTGATCTTAACCATTTTGATGGATGTAAGATGGAATCTCAGAGTCATTTTGATTTTCATTTCCCTGATGACTAAGGATGCTGAACATTTCTTTAAGTGTTTCTCAGCCATCAATATTAACCGAAACACTTCACAATTACCACAAAAAGGAAACATAAAATATCTTTGTGTAACACTAACCAAGAATGTGAAAGACTTGTATGAAAAAAAATCTTCAAGTCTCTGAAGAAAAAAAATTAAAGAAGATATAAGAAGATGGAAAGATCTCCCATGCTTATGGATCAGTAGGATTAACATAACAAAAATGACCATTCTACCAAAAGCAATCTACAGATTCAAAGCAATTCTCATCAAAATACCAACACAATTCATTACAGAACTTGAAAGAACAATTCTCAATTTCATATGGAAAAACAAAAAGTCCAGAATAACTAAAACAGCCCTATATAGTAAAAGATGTTCTGGAGGTATATCCATTCTTGATCTCAAACTATACTATAGAGCAACAGCACTAAAAACTGCATGGTACTAGCATAGAAACAGACTGGTGGATCAATGGAATCCAATCTAAGATCCAGAAATAAACCCACACACCTAGGGATTCTTGATTTTTGACAAAGGAACCAAAACCATACAACGGAAAGAGACAGCATTTTCAACAAATGGTGCTGGTCTAAATGGATGTCTACATGTAGAAAAATGCAAATAGATCAATATTTATCACCATGCACTAAGTTATATTCCAAGTGGATCAAAATAAAGCCAGACATGCTAAATCTGTTAGATGTGAAAGGGAAGAAGACCCATGATCTCATTTGCATGGAAGACAAATTCCTGAATGAAACACCAACATCTCAGGCTCTAAGATCAACAATTAATAAATGGGACCTCATAAAACTGAAAAGCTTCTGTAAATCAAAGGACACTGTCAACAGAAAAAAAAATGACAGTCTACACACTGGGAAAAGATCTTTACCAACCCTACATCTGACAGAGGGCTAATAGCCACAATATATAAAGAACTCAAGAAGTTAAACACCAACATACCAAATAATTAAATAAAAAAATGGGGTCCAGAGCTAAACAGAGAATTCTCAACAGAGGATAGCACTAGATTCTTCAACTTATCAGTGATTTTCAGAGTTACTTGCTACACTGGCTGATAAAGTAATTATATCTATCTACCAAAGGCTTTTAAAGCCTCACTACACACACACACAAATACACATGCATAAGTGCACACACACACGTAGAAGCAAAACATGAGCACTTATAAACAAGTTAAACCATCTACTATCTGAACTGTAGTGTAGAAAACATAAAATTGTGAGTTTTTTTTCTATTAAAATCCAAGTTTCTTAAGTTAAAAAAGCATTATCACTCAGGTCAAGGAAAAGAAGACTTTGTAGAGCCATACAAAACCCTTTGAAATGTAGGCTGCTTTGACTCAGAGAATACGAAGATTCTATACCCCTTTTGTCTCCCACCCATCTTGCCATGTGCTAGGGATTGTCGATGTGAAATGCCATTCAACCTTATAAATCTTGCTCCCCAAAAGGTGGTGCTATAATGGGAGGTTACAGAAGCTTTAAAAAGAGGACACCCTTAGTCATCATAGAAATGTAAATCAAAATGACCCTGAGATTTCACCTTACACCCATCAGAATGGCTAAGATAAAAAACTCAAGTGACAACACATGCTGGAGAGGATATGGAGAAAAAGGAAACCCTCCTCCATTGCTGGTGGGAATATCAACTTGTACAACCACTTTGGAAATCAAGATGGTGCTTTCTCAGACAATTAGGAATAATGCTACCTCAAGATCCATCTACACCACTCCTAGGCATATATCCAAATGATGCTCAAGTATACAGCAAGGATATTTGCTCAACCATGTTTGTAGCAGCTTTATTATTAATAGCCAGAAGCTGAAAACAACCCAGATTCCCTCAATTGAGGAATGGATACAGAAATTGTGGTAGATTTACACAATGGAATATTACCCAGCAATTAAAAACAAGGAAATCATGGAATCTGCAGGCAAATGGTAGGAGCTAGAAAAGATCATACTGAGTGAGGTATCCTAGGAGCAGAAAGACACATGGGGTATATACGCACTTATAAGTGGATATTAGACATATAATACAAGATAATCATACTAAAATCTGTACACCTAAGGTGATCCCTGGGTAAGATGCTCAGTCTTCATTCAGAAAGGTAAACAAGACAGACATTGGAAGAGGGAGAAAACAGGGAACAAACAAGTCAGGAGCCTACCACAGAGGGCCTCTGAAAGACTCTACCAAGCAGGGTATCAAAACTTATGCTGAGACTCATAGCCAAACTTTGAGCAGAGTGCAGGGAATCTCATGAAATATGGGTGAGATAGAAAGACCTGGAGGGGACAGGAACTCCACAAGGAGAGCAATAGAATGAAGAAATCTGGGCCCAGGGATCTTTTCTGAGACTGATACTTCACACAAGGACCATGGATGGAGATAATTTAGAACCCCTGCACAGAAGTAGCCCATGGCAGCTTGGTGTCCAAAAGGCTTCCCCAATAATAGGAACAGGGACTGTCTCTGACATGAACTGATTGGCCTGCTCTTTGATCACCTCCCCCTGAGGGAGGAGCAGCCTTGCCAGTCCACAGAGGAAGACAATGAAGCCAGTCCTCATGAGACCTGATAGACTAGGGTCAGATGGAAGGGGAGGAGGACCGCCCCTATCAGTGGACTGGAGAAGGGGCATAGGAAAAGAAGATGGAAGAAGGGCAGGATTGGGGCTGGAGAGCTACAACTGGGATACAAAGTGAATTAACTGTAAATAATATAAAAAATAAGAATTAAAAAAAGAGGGGCTTAGCCAGAGGAAGTAGACTACTGAAGAAGATGCTCCAGGATATGTTAACCCCATCTACCTCATCCTGTGCTTTCTGTGTCCCATTGCTCAGGGCACACACAGCTCAATTCTGCCTTACCCTCTTCTAACCATCATGTTCTGCTTCCTAGCATCCCTAACAGCCATGAATTGAAACCTCTGACACTGTGAGCTACAATAAACAGCTTTTCCTCTAGGATGTTTCTGTCAGGTGTTGGGTCATTGAAATGAGAAGCAAACTTAGGCAGTGTGGTTGCCTGATTCCAGCCCCTCCCATCCATAATGTTTAGCATGAAATGCATCTGCCGTTGGCTTGGGCTGCAGCACTTCAAAGGAGTCTTTGCAGGCTTGCTTTTGCTGAGATGAAACATTTCGCCCCAAATAAATACTGATTAAGCAAAGGAGATTAGAAATACCCAATTAGACTCCTGAAGCAAGTGAAAAACATGCTTGCCCTAGTACAAAGTCTTCCTAACTGCTAATGTCAAGAAATGAATATGTGCACTAATACATTCTCATCATAAAATAAACAACAAACAATAACGCAAATAACATAAATGAACCAATAAATAATTTAACACAAATTATCATCCGTTCTTGGGGTGTTTCAGCTTTCCTATGTTGCACTCCTGGCGTAGTTTTGAACTTATCTAAAATACAGTCAATGCAATTTTAAGCATGTTGATATTATCAGAACCCTAGTCACCCCTGGCTATCGTTATGCTGTAGGCATGTATTGTAACTGTTTTGCTGTGGGCAAAAATTTCTAAAAAGGCTGCAGTTGCATGATTGGGCATAGGGATATAAATCAAATATAATGAATGCAAATTGCTAGTGTCAAGTTTATTTAGCCAGGAATAGAATACAAGGTGAAAGAGTGCGGCACCCCCACCTGCCCCACCATGAGACTTGTTTTGTTGTTAACTAGCTTCACCTATAACTAAGCTGAGCTACCTCCTGGGGTGGTCATGGTAGTGGTAATGATGGTGCCTGGGGAAGCTAGATTTCAAGATGTATAATCTTCTCCACACACCCAGTCACTACTTATTCCTGTAGCCCTAGGCAATTATCTTTTTCATTCCATATCTAAGTCTCTTCATGGCCATAATCATCAAAGACAGAAATAGATACAGGTCATATGCTGAGAAGCAGGGAAGCACAGAGAAAAAGGAAACTTCCACCAGCCACACTGTCTGGACACAAGCTTTCTCGGAGCTACAGTTTGGGATTGTGAAGCCATTACTGTAACACCAATTACATGTGACAATGTGGATGAGGAGAGGTCTACATTAATGTGTTTTGTCACGTGTGGTTGTCTCTGTTTGATGCAAGTGGCAATTTTTATGTGCATTGAAATAATAAACAACTATCTTAGAAAATCTTTCAGGCTGCCCTTTTAAGATATTTGTTTGTGTGTGTGTGTGTGTGTGTGTGTGTGTGAGAGAGAGAGAGAGAGAGAGAGAGAGAGAGAGAGAGAGAGAGAGAGAGAGAGAGAGAGAGAAAGAGAGGTATGTGTGCCCCTGTGTGTATGAGTGCATATGTGAGAGTGGGCATTTGGAGGCAAGAGGTCAACACTGAATGACTATCTTGATTACTCTTTACATTAATATTTTAGACATGACTTCTCATGGAACCTGAAGATCACGGATTCACGTAGCCTACCAGGCCACCACAATTTAAGAATCCACTTGTTTGCAATTTTCCCAAACTCAAACCTTTTAGAGACATGTACTCACCATGCTCTGGAACTTGCTATATAGATCAGGAAGCCCTTGAACTCGCAAACATCTCTATGCCTCTGCCTAACAGCAGCTTAATTTAAAGGCATATTTCACCAGGCTTAACACACACTTGTGTCTTCTGGAGTCTCAACCCAGGTCTTCAGGCTTCTAGAGGAAACAAGCAAGTAGTTGAGGCAAGACTGAGGCAATGTTCCAGCCCAGAAAATTACCCTTATTAGAATAATAAACCACTTTGAAAATCAACCGGTCACTTTCTCAGACAATTAGGAATAGTGCTACCTTAAGATACAGCTATCCCTGTCCTGGGCATATATCCAAACTATATTCAAGTTTACAACTAGTACATTTTCTTAGCCATGTTTGTAGCAGCTTTATTTGTAATAGTCAGAATCTGGAAACAACACAAAAGTCCCTCAATTGAGGAATAAATGCAGAAATTGTGGTACATTTACACAATGGAATATTACTCAGCAATTAAAAAAGAGGAAATCATGAAATATGCAGGCAAATGGTGGGATCTAAAAAAGATCATCCTGAGTGAGGTATCCCAGAAGCAGAAAGACACACAGGATATATACTCACTTATAAGTGGATATTAGACATATACTATAGGATAATCATACTAAAATCTGTACACCTAAAGAAGCTAATCAAGAAAGAGGACCCTGGGTAAGATGCTCAATCTTCATTCAGAAAAGCAAATTAGATAGACATCAGAAGAGGAAGAAAACAGGGAAGAGGACAGGAGCATACCACAGAGGGCCTCTGAAAGACTCTACCCCGCAGGGTATCAAAACATATGCTGAGACTCATAGGCAAACTTTGAGCAGAGTGCAGGGAATCTTATGAAAGAAGGTTGAAATAGAAAGACCTGGAGGGGACAGGAGCTCCACAAGGAGAACAACTGAACCAAAAAATCTGGGTCCCGGGTCTTTTCTGAGATTGATACTCCACACAAGGACCATTCATGGAGATAACCTAGAACTCCCACACAGATGTAACCCTTGGCAGCTCAGTCTACAAGTGGGTGACCTAGTAAGGGGAACAGGCATACTTCAGAAATGAACTCTGTGGCTGGCTCTTTGATCACCTCTCCCTGATAGGGAGCAGCCTTATCAGGCCATAGAGGAAGACAATGAAGCTAGTCCTGATGAGACCTGATAGACTAGAGTCAGATGGAAGGGGAGGAGGACTGCCCCTATCAGTGGACTGGAGTAGGGTCATGGGAGGAGAAGCGGGAGGGTCAGTGTGATTGGGAAGGGACAAGGGTATACAAAGTAAATAAATTTAAAAACAAAGAAAGAATTTAGTGTAGGTTTGTAGCATTATAGAAGTGTTAAAGATCATACTTAAGCTTAAATATTACTAAGTGCCACAGGAGTTGCATATGGAAACATCATATTAATTACTTACCAATGATAATACTAAAATGAGATCCTAGCATGAAAGCAAACACTAACCAAGTAAGTCATTTTCCTGAAAGCCCAGTAAGTGACACTAGGAAGAAACTGGATAAGTATGATTTCCTCAGTCCCTTGCCCTTCTTGCATCCCAAGGCCTTATACAGACACGTTTTACTTAATAGGCTCTGTCTTCAACTGAGCCATTCACCAGATAAAGACTACCACTGAACTTTCTTACTTGATGCACACAGCTTGAGCATAACAAATAAACAAAATCACTGTGTTATTATTCCTTGACTCTTTTGGAAGAGTAGGAGGGATAGGAAGAATAGGAGGGAGAAATGTTTTGTTTTGTTTTCTTTTTCTTTTTTTTTTAAGGCAGTATTAAAGAACACAACACTAAAACTCTGCTGAACAGTGGATTGAAACAAATTGTTTTGCTTTTGTAAGAACATCTCCATAGAAATGCCACTCAGCTAAGTATTTGCAACCTTTCTATTTTTCCACAATGGCTTAGTTTTTTAAAGAATTAGTGCCATCTATCACAAGATTCACAGACTTAAAACTTTCCGGGAGCTTCTCATGGAAAGTCAGTTGAGAAACAAGGAAAGCAAATGATGAGGTAGATTTGGTGTCCCTGAACTACTTTGGCCTCTCTGACAAGGACAGGAAGTAGCTGGGTTCCAAAACTCTTCTTTCCAGAAAACTGGACAGGGACCCATTGCTCTCTGCAGGAGCCAAACAGACATCTGTGTTCAAAGTCCAGTACGGCCCCAAAATGTAGCTTTCTTTGTTCACGTAAGAATTGCCAGTAGTTTTTGTTTTTGTTGTGGCATCTAACCCAAAGATGTCACCATTTTGCAAAGTCCATAAATGCTCAAATCTGGAAGTCAAGTAAGGGCAATAGAAAAGAAAACAAAAGTGACCAATTTTAGAAACAGTTTGAGCAAAGTACTTAAGTAGTTAAGTTTCCTGATTCATTGTTAAAAAAGTTAAAGAATAAGTAAACATTTCATTAATGTTCAAGTCTCTTTCACCAGACAAGCAAAAATTGACAGGTTTTTGTTATTGTGTTGTTGTGGCTCTTGCTTTTTTAAAAGTTTGTGTTTTTTTTTTTT